>JAYEVK010000377.1:0-178637 GCA_036346275.1 Otatea glauca
AACTTTGACTTCTAATTTTTTTTAACATCCCTCTTGCAAGGAGGGGATCACTGAGAGAGCAGAGAGGTATGCCGTGGATATATTCTATTTGATTGGATGATGAAAGGAAAAGGTGGAAATCAAGCGATGATTCCGACCGCTTATGGTAGGGATGATGGTGGAAAGTAGGGATGTGTGTCAGGCCCCAAATTGAGTTTGACCCATTCGCTAACATTAGCTTAATCTTGCAGTTAATCACAGATCGGCATATAACAAAGTGCTCAAAAACAGAAATTTAAAAATTTTCTTATGTAAATTGATCTCAGATACAACTTTAATTGCATCACCTCAATACATTAAGCAAGATATTTGAATGGTATTACAAAGGAGGAAGGAAAAGAATATAATTACAATCATCATTGTATACATTTGCATAAAGCTCAAAGATTGAATCCATTCAAGCCAACAAATAGTTTCTTCTAGCCATATTGCCAACCAATGCCCTTCCTCATGCCCACACTTAGGGGTAAAATGGTCAAGCAGCCACAAGCTAACAAATATCTAGCCACAACCACTTTCCCCATTCCTCATTTCCTCCCCATTTTCTTGCTTCCAACCCAAAGCAAGCAAGGGAGCAACCAGGAGGCAAGCAAGAGGCCCCCTCCCTCCTCCTCCACGGTAGCTGCGCCCTCCCTTCCTCCCTCCTGCAGCTCCTCTTCCTCCCCATGGCTGCAAGCCCTAACTCCTCCCTCCTCTCCCCAAGCTCCTCTCTACTCCTCCATTCCTAGGGTTCCAACATTTGGGTTTGAGGTAAGTGTGGTAAGACTCTCCATGAGTTTGATGATCCATTTGGGGCTTAGGAAAGTAGGGATTTGGGTTTTGCTGGAAAAAAAATCAGTTTAGGGTTTGTGCATTGTTCTGAATTTTCGAGCAGAAAACTGTAGCTGCTGTGTTTCGTATTTTAGAGCAAGTTCCGAGTATCTCCTGCTAGGTTGGATGAAGAAGAAAATGTAGATAAATGAGTTACCTCTCATTTCCAACTGGAATCACTTGATTCCATTCATCCAATCGAAAGTTATGATGATTTTGGTACATGCTGCACTGAAATGCTGAAACTGTGAAAGTTGGAACTTGAGCTGTGGATTAAAATTAGTTAGAGGCCGAATTGGACATAAGTTTTGCCTGAGAAGTTGTAGGAATTTCCGTGCAGATTGCAAAACTATTATCAATTGCTCAATTCCGTTAAGTATAGCATTTGTTATGACGAACTTAGTGCATGCTGTTCAGAAGTTCTGAAATTTTTTGACTTTGCAATTGCTCTCGGTTTGCGCGCAAACTGGGAATTCCTCGAGTAGTGAATGAGAAATCGGCCAAAACCAAGTTGTAGATATGTCTCTTAAGTTTTATTAGGGCTTGGAATCACTCAATTTGGTTAAGTGGTTAGGAAGTTGTGAGCAAATTAGTGCAGCTCTGTCCGGAATGTTGCAAATATTCAGAGTGTTGTTTTTGTGAGTTTTTGGGCAAGTTAATGAATTGGGAAATCAGTGAGGGTAGATGTATGTTTAGGTTTTGTTCTTATGTTCGTTTATAAATTGGAATCACTCAATTTCATGAAACCATGTGGAAGTTGTGCCTAAAATGGTGAAGTCTCGCTGGAAGGACCGAAATCTGTTCAAAAATGTATTAGTGAAAGTTAGGAGCTAGATTGAATGGTGTAAAGCATATCAAAGTATTGTTTAGCTATTAATGCGTATTTTTAGCATTTTTTTGCTTTCCGCTTTGTTGTAGAATGCTTGCATTTTGAATTGTGATGAATCTTTAATTTTGCATTTTCATTCCATATGCATAGCATGCATCTCACTCATTTGCATTCATTATAAACGTAGAGAACTAAACCGCGCGGTTGACGGGCCGTGGTCGGGGGACGTTGAGGGCAGTTTGTGGTGGAAACTCCGGAAGTTATTAAGGCAAGCACCTAAGCATATTTCCTCCTTATGTAATTGTATTTTTGAGAATAAATTGCTTATGGATGATTTAAGTTATGCATTAGGAGTTGAATTACGGATTGGTATTAGAACCTAATTGTTGCACATACACTCATTGATACTTGTTGAACACCTCCTTGGAGCTAGTCTATGGGTAATTATATTGTGTCCATGCTTAGCTTGCTTAGATGTCGTTATGGGCCAAGTGGTGGATGGTTCCATCGCTTGAGGATTGTTTACTTCACTATTGGCTATAACAGCTTGTGGTTAGAAAATGAAATGTGAAAATGAGACCAAGCAGAAGGTTGGAATAATTGAGTGTGGAGACTCAAATGTGTAGTCTCACTGTGTCGGTTGAGGACCGATCCGCTGTTTGCCCTTTGATCGAGCACACTTTGTTGATCACATGCCCGATCATGGTAAGGTAAGCCACCCTTTCATGGCATACTACTCGATGGGTCATGCCTCATGCGGTTGGACGTGGTTGAGGGCGGAGTTAGGCTCCTCGAGGGCCAAGTGAGGCTTGGGCCGCCGAGGTTGCTAGGTGCCTCGGACCGCATGAAGATGGTTCAACGAGTAGGTATGGATGGGAGGAGGGTTGACATGAGTTCCTTCGTGGGATTCTGTCGTGTGATTGATGATCCCTCGCAGGTGAGTAAACGATTCAATTGCCGCGCCTCGGATATGAGCACGCTTGTATCATCGCACATTCAGGTGTAGTAATAACTTAAACTTGGAACTTGTTGGTTAAATGATGGTTATGCTTGGTTCATATGTATTCTTGCTTTACTTTAAGTGTTTAAACTTCAAAATTCAATCTAGTAGTAGATGCTGTTCATAATCGCTATAAAATTTGTAATTTGAGTAGTTGAATGTAGATATGAATCAAAGTTAAGCTTTTAGGCACTTGTTACCTTAAGCTTTTTCCTTGCTACATCCAAATGCATATGCCTTCGAGTCGGTCATATATGGACCACGGTAAGTCTTACAGTACCTTCCAGACTCATGCTTCGCTTGTGGTTTTCAGTGAGGGCGATGCAAAGTTATGTAGTTCTGTCCTTATTGCCTCTCTTTGGTCGTATGGGCCTCTAATAGAGACTATGCTTAGCGATACAAACGCCTGGAAGTGTTCAAAGGTGACACTTCCGAGATAGCATGCTTTTGGTTTAATTTGGTGGTTGTGTATTCGCTTTGTTGTATAGTTATCCTTGTTATGTTATGTCTAGTCTTTAAAATTTGGCTACTTCTATTGTTGAACCTTATTGTATTATGGTGCTCATCCCATGCTTAGTATGTTGCTTCCTTTGGTTATATTGTGGTTGTGTCATGATGGTTATGATATGTTCATGCTTTTGTCATTTATTGTTATTTGTTTCTCCTGTCACGAGTGGATGTCCTCTCTTTAGAGGCATCATGCCGAAATTTTGTAGATTTCCTAGTCTAGGTAGTATCTCTTGTTTTGCCGGTTTTGTCTTTGTGCCTTGTTTTTTTTAGTCGCTTTGTTGTGCTTCCGCCATGCGTGTCTGGATGTTGTGGGTTTGAGTTCGTCTGCCCTTTGTGCAAATTGAATTGATGTGGCATTGGAAACCAGATGGGATCCCGCGAAGTTTCGGGTCACATCGGGGAATACGGATTGTTGTCGATTATTTGAGTGGCCTCACTGTTGTCTCACTTGGGCTTGGGTGCTAGCATTGCAGAGCCATCGGCGATCCGCTAGCCTCCAAACCATGAGGGCGACAGAAAGCATTCAAATAATCGAGGACGGTCTGGGCGGCTCCTCTCAATGTGGCAGTGATGGATTCTCGATCCGTTATGGTAGGGATGATGGTGGAAAGGTAGGGATGTGGTGTGATGGATTCTCGACCGCTATTATGGTAGGTATGATGGTATGGCACAACGAAAACAGGATTGAACAAAACACACGACACTAAGGTGATAAGAACTTGAAACTCTAAACGACACAAATACTAAGACCAAAGAACGACTGACGACGTAATGCAAATTCAACAAGAATGGCTAAACAAAGAAAAGCAAAAGGCTGAAATTGGCTAGGACCGAAAGGATTTTATTTTTTTGTTGGGCTATTTTTTTGTATCTGTAGGCAAAACAAATCTAAGAACAAGAAGTCTCTCACCGAGCAACCGAAAGCTCGATACCACTTGATAGAACTAGGCGCCCCGATCTTTCGATGAGAGGAGGTAGCGCCCATCCGTGGAGGGCGGTTGGCGCCCGACTACAACGAACCCGACGCTGCGCCTAGAGACCGTACACCACCCTCCCTCAAGGTTATTGATCCCGGGAAGCGCGACCAACCTGACCACGAAGGTCTTTGTTCATGCGAGCAATTGAAAACCAGCAAGAGCAAGGGATTACAAGCAACTCAATTGCAAATATGAATTCAGATCGGTTCAAACAAAACACTCGGGTTGGGGTTCATGAACAAGTAGACGGGCGGCATAGTCGACGCCACAGTACAAGCAAGAGCAATGGCTAACTGAATCAAACAAAACCCAAAACCCTAACTATAGTGGCGGCTGGCTAATTATAGACCAAGGGCATGCAAAGATCGGCCTTAACATGGGCCTACATGACATAACTCAAATAAAGACTAGTGCCCAATTAGACTAGGATTGGAAAAGTGTTCTGGATTGTTTTACGTATTCCCATTGACTCGGAAGGAATTTGAGGTGATCTCGTGATCGGATGGAAAGAGGACGACCAGAGCTTGCTCTTGTACTTGTAGACCTCCGTAAGCCTTCGATCAAAAGTTATGGCCGCTTGAATTTGACCATCTCGAAGTCCGAATCTGATTCCAATTTGCTCTTCCTCCGGACGCTAACTCCTTTGTACGCTAGGGTCTTCCATGGTTCCTAAGAATAATCACATCATCACAAAAATTAAATAGCATCCCATTCATTGTATCATTAATTGAATACTTAGGAACGCCTTCACCCGATAATTTAGTTGACGGCACGGGCTCGAGTGAGTGGTCCTTGAAGTGGTGGTTCATCCCGTGAGTGGAGTTAGAGCTGGTTGTATCCATTGTGGAGATGTCCTCATCGCTGTCCGGCTTGATGTGGTGCGGACGGACTAAAGGATGGTGGGAAGCTCGCTCCACCTGTGCCCGCCGTGTTGTCCGAGCTCAGCGAACACTCGCTTGGCACCTTGGACGAGCTGTCCGCTGGCGCGCTGACCGCTTCTGCTGCTCGAGGATGGCTCACCAAGGCACAGCAGATCTTGGTCCCCATGTCCAAGCAGAACCCTTGGAACAAAATACGGTAAATCGCGGCCCCAATGTCGTTGATGATCCCGCAAGGGACTCCATACCTTGTGACCACAAAGGAACTAAGAACCTACCGCGCTTTGGCGGTGATAGCAGACCGCTCTGCTCGATCCACTTTGAGAAAGTGTCGATGGCGATTTAACAGAATTTCTTCCTCCAACCGATCTCTGAAGGGGCCGAGAATGTCTAGACCCCACGCCGAGAATGGCCAGCGAGGGAGATGGTCTGCAAGGCGAGGCCGGTTGCCGGCCTTTGGGCATGGAATCGGCAGGTCGGCAAGCGCGACGATGTCTTGATCACCCCCCTCGAGCGCTGGCTAGTAAAATCCCATCCGGATCGCCTTCCCAACCATGGTCCTCGAAGAAGAGTGAGCGCCAGATAGGCCTCAATGTATGTCGTTGAGCAAGTACTTACCTCCTCCGGTGACGATTTCGATGTAATGCCTAGGGCTCCTTGATGGTAAAGCTGCCCGCCGATGAGCTCAGATGAGCTCGCGTGAGCGCCAATCCTACTTTCTCTCGACCGAGTAGCAGTGGAGCTCTCCGTGGTCAAGGAACTTGGCGATTGGGTCCATCCACGAGGGAACACTCTAGAGGAGGGCCACCGGTCTTCCCCGGAAGCGACGACAGCCACGCCAAGGTCTTGAGGATGACGTTCGCGGAGCTCATCATCGAACGATTCGAGGTCGGACAGAGGTCGGTGGAGTTGTCCTTCCATGGCACATGCCGGATCTTTAAATTCGAACCACCTCTCCATTTTACATACTGACGAGGTACTTGGCCATTAATAGGTCCGAACACCGTAGTCTTTGTTGTATTGATTGATGCGAAATGGGAGTCCCTTTAATAATCGGCGAATGCCTAGGGACTTGCAAGCTCGTAGGCTAGCCAAGAGGGCCTCATACTCCGCAGCCGTTGTTGGTTGCGGGAAACCAAGCAAACCACATACTCGTGTGGTCACCCGAGGGTGACGATGAGAACGCCACTCGAGCGCCAAACGACTCGACCACAAAGGATCGCTGGGCACGGGTTCCACTCGGCCCCGTGCTCACGCAGATCCTCAAGAAGGGCAGCCGCCGCCGAGCCTAGTGATGAAGCGGCCGACGGTGACGATTTGGCCGGTGAAGCCTCGGACCTGCTTTTACCAAAGTCGGGCGGCCATCTATTCATTTGCCTCGATCTTCTCTCGTTCGGGCCCACGCCGAGCCCCGATAATGTAGCCGAGTACCTTTCCAAAGGTCGTGCCAAGACGACTTCTCGTGATTGAAGCTTGATGCCGAACTTGTTTAGGTTGGTAAAGGTTTCACCAAATCGTTGGACGTGGTCGGCCTCGGAGGAGCTCTTGACGATGATGTCGTCGACGTAGACCTTGAGGTTCCGGCCGATCTGCAGGTTGAAGGTCTTGACCATTAGCCGCTGGAACGTTGCACCCGCGTTGCGGAGGCCGAATGACATGGCCGTGTAACAGAAGGTTCCGAACGGCGTGATGAAAGCGGTCTTGTCCTCGTCTTCCTCGGCGAGCTTGATCTAGTGGTAGCCAGAATAGGCGTCGAGAAAACTCAACATCTTGGCATTGGCGGTGGAGTCCACAATTTGATCTATAGGCGGAAGAGGGAAGTTATCTTTGTGGCACGCAGCGTTCAAGCCTGTGTGATCGACGCACATTCTCCATTTCCCGCCTTTCTTTTGCACAATTACAGGGTTGGCCAGCCATTCGGAGTAGTTGACCTCGCGAATCAAGCCGGCCTTTAGGAGCTTGTCGAGGTTCTCTCGATTATTGCCGCTTATCGGGGAGAAGCGCCGCAACTTCCGCGCACGGACTGCAGCTTAGGCTTTGTTTGTAGTTTGTGCTCGACCACCTCAGTGGGACCCGGCATGTCCGCCGGCTCCCATGCAAAAATGCTTTTATTATTTCGGAGGAAGGTGACGAGCTCGCCTTCCTATTTTGCGCCGAGCTGGGTGGAAATGAGGGCGACTTGCCCTTGCTTCCTCCTCGAGCCGCACAGCCTTGGTCGGGCCATCGGGCTGGATTGTCGCCGACGGCATTTTTGGGTTGTCTCGGGACCCGGGCTTGAGGTAGCATGCCGAGCTAGTAAGGCTCCTTTCTCACAGCCGCGGCGCCTTGAGGTCGCCACGACCGTTATGATGCCGCCGGGCCCTGGGAGCTTCATGCACCGGTGCCCGTAGTGATTCGTGGCCATGAACTTAATCAGGACCAGCCGCCCGAGGACGGCGTTATAGGGGAGGTCCTCATCGACCATCTCAAAGGTGATCAGCTTGGTGGAAGTTCAAGAATCCTCAAAGTCATGGGCGTAACCACTTGCCCGAGCGGGTGATCGAGCTCCCGATGCGATCTGAAGAAGGGACTGCTATATTCTTGATTTTCATCCGGGGTATATGCATCCGGTCCAGTTTGCTCGCCAAGAGCAGGTTGAGGGAGCTCTCCCCGTCAACCGTGACGACGATGGCGTTGCTTATGGTCGGGGCGACTACCAGGGTGGTCTTGAAGTCTCACGACATCCCCAGGGGAGCATCATCCCGGGAGATGGTGATGGGAATGCCATCCCTGCGAGGGGTTGGTCGGTGGAGCTTCCCTCTTTGTAGCAGTCCTCCGCGGTCGATGCTGGCGAAGAGCCGCAAAGATCATATCCACACGGTGGTCGCCCTGCTGGAACTCCAGGTCGAGGCCTGCTTGGTCCTCGCCAGGGTCACTTCCGTCGGGCCGCTCGTCGCCCTTCGAGAGCGTGGGCATCTCTCCGTACCCTCTATAAAAGGCGTCCAACTTGTACAACCACGTTCTGCAACTGCGCAGGTCGTGGCCGTAGATTTATGGAGCAGACGGAATTTAGCCGTCGGCGAAGATGTTCCTCATCGCGCGGGTGGCCTTTGCTGAGGCAGGCCCAACCCCTGCTTTAGGGCGGCCGGTGCTTCTCCGGGCGTGGCGGTCTGCTGGGGCCGTGGCCCTCGTCGATCAGACTGGCGTGCTTTCGTCCATTCGTGTCTGCTGTCGATCGCGGCGACCACGCGGAGCTGGCCGCCTCCAGCGCCGCGATCTTTCCCCCGCTTCTTGTCGCGCGGGGCTGAACCTCCTTGCTTAGCGTCGGACAACCTCGCCTCGCCAAAGGCGAGGCCGAGCTTGCCTCGGTCGTAGTCGTGCTTCCAGCGAATGGCGTTGTCCGCATCTGCGTATCGCTCTGCAATGTGGAATAGCTTGTTGACGGTGAGCTTTGTAGCGATCTCGAGGTCCTCCGTGAGGCGTCTATCGCGGACGCCAAACTTGAAGGCCTTGATGACAGTCTCATCGGAGACGTTTTGGATCGAGTTCTGTGCACGGGTAAACCAGCGCACGAAATCTCGGAGGGCCTCACCCCTTCACTGGATAACTCGGTCCAGGTCCCTTTCTCGTCGAGCCACCGTAGCGACTCGGAAGTTGGAGTGGAGGCGCTCCATAGCCAGCGCCATGGCCGGAAGGCGTCGGCGCGCTGGTTAAAGCAGTGCGAAGCGGCTCCGTCTGGGACGGTAGGGAGATAGTTGGCCATTGCGGCCTCGTCTCTGCCAGCTGCCAAGATGGCGGTGGGGTATATGGAGAGGAATTCAGCGGGGTTCTTGGTTACATCAAACCGCTCCATCATTGCCGGCTTAAGCGGGCGGCGACATACTTGCGGTCGTCTGAGTACACGAGGCGGCCATGTGCGGGAGGCCCCTCACGCCCTTCTTGGCGTCGAGTCGCGCGTCCAGCGAGCGGAGAAACTAAGTCGGCGGTGCACCCCACGTCGACCATGATGGTCATCAAGTGCGTCGTTGGGACGGTGGCGCGGGCGGTCATGAACCTTTTGGCGTCTGGGCAGAATGTCCGGGGAAGGGCCTCCGGAAGTGTTGCTGCTCGAGCAAGCATCACTGTTGCTCTGTTGTCGGTGGGTGTGCCCGCGCGCGCCGCGTCTTCCCCCTGGCGAGGCGGAAGGGATGGTGATAGGTGCGAGCCCGCGGGTAAGGAGTATGCTGGTAGAACGGCAGGCGACCGTGCGACAAGGCACTACTGCTCGCCAAGGGGCGGGACTCGGAGCCCAGGGGCCTCCCTTGCCGCGGAGGTGCGACGTCGTCGATCGCCTTGTTGAGTTCTTCGCCCAAGGACCATCGAAAGAGGGCTAAGCTAGCCCTCGCGAGTCGAGCCATGACGAGCGATGCCATGACGCTCGGCCAGTTCGTGCTGAGCGAGAAGAAGTGGTTGTCGGGCGGAGATCGGGCCATCCAACGCTCCTCTCGTCGAATGGTGGTGATGGCGTCTGGCGAGCGGCGGCGGCGCCTCCAGCGAGTCTGCGAGTCCCGTCATCATGCCCGGAGTCGCCTCCTGAGCAGGGCCTTCTTGGCCGAGCATTTGCGGCGACTCGGCGAGCATGGTGGAGGAACCTTGGCACTCGGGGAATGCGTCCGAGCCCGGGCTCGCTGATCGCGACATGCTGTCGGTGAAGCTGGAGGTGCTGACGATGCTGAGGCAATGAACTTCGGACGAATGAAACTTCTGGCCCCACGGTGGGCGCCAGCTGTCGACGATCACAACCGTCAACCGCAAATGAGGGGGGAAGGATCGTGCAAAGGGGCGAGGCCCAAAATCATGCTCGTCAGGGAAAGAGGGAGCATCGGCAGGCACACAGCTCAGGGAAGAAAGACAAGCGAACAGGGGACGCAGCATTTATATTGGTTCGAGCCCCCTGGGTCGGGTAATAGCTTTACTCCAGTCTTGCCCGTAGGCGAAAAGTGACTAAAATCTCCTCGGGGGAGGACGAACAGGGAGCTCGACCTCGGGGCCACTCGGAAGTGGTGACCGAGGGGGAGCTCGGCGAGGCGGTGTAGCGTATGAGTGTGTCTACAGATGTATCAGTGCATCTCCTTAGGTTCTTACTATGCGTTTGGTTGTCTTCTGTTTTTCCTCTCTCTTTTTGTTCGGGGTAGTCCAGCGCTTTATAGACCCCTGGGCGTTGATCTCGAATGCTGACGTCGGGCGATGTCTGTGAGCTGACTAGAGCAGTTGACCCTAGTTCCCACGTAGGGATTGGTGAGTCGGCTGGGCCTAGTTCCCCTGGAGTTTGCGAGTAGCTTACCCTAGTTCCCACGCAGGGGATTTGAAAGGAGTTGGTGACCCCAGTTCCCATGCAGGGGAGAGAGGTCACGTAAGAAAAGAGAATACCTTGCTGAAGGTTGGGTCGAAGGCGCCGAGGTCGAGGAGGTCACGGGAGCCAGCACGAGCTCGAGAAGACCCCCGCCCGACCTCGGGAAGACCCCCGTCCGAGCTCGAGAACCGTCCTCCGGGCTCGAGGAGCCCTTCGCCCGAGCTCGGGAACAACCCTCCGAGCTCAGGGAAAATGTTCCAAAGCACCGGGGGGCCTGGACACGTGTCAGGATGATCGATCTCTGACAGTGTTCCTTTTTTGCAGCGTCGGAGGTCGCGTTCTCTAGGTTCGCCTCGGGGATGCCCCGAGCCCGATACATTCCTGGGCTCGGAGGCCGCAGTAAGACGATCTTTATCAAAATAAGCCAGCTATTCCCCCGTGCTACCAACCATTGAACGTTCTCAGAGGGCGCCACAAGCCTGACGCGTTCCCAGGCTCGGAGTTCGCAGTTTCTAAATTCACCACTAGGGACGATCCCAGCCGCGATAAGCCGCTCCGCCGCAATGAGCTGACTATTCCCCCGCGGCGGTGGCGGTTAATTTCTAAATGACCCTGCACGAGGCCCGAACTCGAGCATTTTCGAGCTCGTCGAGTGGACAGAGGCCCAAACACTGTGCGAGCTGAGTGTTCCCGAGGCGGCGGTCGAGTTGTGCCCAAAGCCTGAGTGTTTCTAGGCTCGGCCTCGGTTAATCCGACCTCGAGTCTCCCCGAACTCGGTCGACCTAATCTGGACGGTTCGGGTCGAAATCGATAACTCGCCCAGCAAACACCTCTGGCTATTCTTGCTCCATGTGTCTTTACGTCGCTCAGACTCTTCTACGGAGCGGACTAAGCAAGCTTACGAAGGCGACAAGTGGCAAAAAAGCAAGCTAAGTCTTCTAAAAACGCGATCTATAAATCATAGCAAAACAATATATTATCTTTACAAGGGGTGCGGATATTTTGCCCCCCACCTATCTATTAACCTATTTTTCTAGTCTGCAGACATATCCCGAGCAAGTTTTTCCTGCTCGAGGTCAGAGACTCTTCTCCACAATGCCAGCACCTCGGCCTCGGCTTTATTGACCCGGTCGCGATAGCTCTGGAGCTGGGCCAAGCGCTCTTCCCCGCCTGGGTCACTCGGGCCAGCTTCTCCTCAAGCCCGGTGACCTTCGCCTCGGACGCCGCGGCCTTCGCGCCTGTCTCGACCGCCCGCACCTCGGCTTTAGCGGCCCTCGCTTCGGCCTCGGTCGCCTTCTCCTCGGCCTTAGTGGCCACCTTCTCCAACTCGATCGCCCTCTCCTCGAGCGCGGTCACCTGCGCCTCGGCCCCGGTTGCCTTGGCTTGGAGCTCGGTCACCTCGGCCTCGAACTCAGCAGAGTCCTTCTCCGGGGTGGCGGAGAGCTCTTCGAGCCGCGCCTGAAGGCCTGCCGCCTCCTCTCGCGCAGTCGGCACTTCCGCCACCTGCACCTGGAGCCCTTCTACCACCTTCCGTACGGCCGCGAAGTCCTCGAGCGCGAACACCGCAATCCCATAGCTCTCCTCGCAGGCCATGAAGGAGGTCTCGAGGCGCTCTCGGAGGTCCTGCGCCTCATGCCGCGCGGCCTCCGCCTTCGAGAGAGCGCCAGAGAGCTCGAGCTCGAGGCGCTGGACCATCGCCGACGAAGTTGTGCTGTTCTTGTCGAGAACCGCCTGCGCCTTCTACCAGACGCGGGCGAGGGTCTCCTCCGCCTTCTTCTGCTCCTCCTCGACGGCTTTGGAGAGCGCTACGGTGTGGAGGTCCCTCTCGAGGTTCAGCTCCCGCTCGACCTCTTGAGCCCTGTGCTCCCACTCGGCCTCGACAGCCCGCGTGAGCTCGAGGGCTTGAGCCTCTTTTAGCAGCTCGATTTCCTCCCGCCCACGTGCCGCGTCGGCCTCGAGTTTGGCAGCGTCCCTCCGGTTGGCCTCGATCACATCCCAGAGGGCCCAAAAACTGAGCACGTGCCCGCGCAAGGCCCCAAACCCTCAGGAGATCAGTCGCAAGCCCTGCAAAAACAAAGAAAATGTCACCACAGCTCTGAGGGAAAAGAAAAGGATAAGAAAAAGGATAGAAATGAAGATAGGCGTCGACCTACCGCCACCAGCCGGTCCTCCAGCACCTGTAGGTCGATGGCGTCGTCAGGATCTCGGGGCAGAACCATGAAGGCCTCGTCCCCGGCTGCCTCCGTCGCCGTCGGCCGGCGGCGTTCGGTTCATGATGGCCGGCGGCGTTCGGCCGGCGGTGTTCGGTTCGTGATGGTGGCCTGCCCGGCCTCGAGGGTTGGGGTCCAGCTCGGGGCTCCCCGATCGTCCTCAACCGCACCTCCCTCGGCCACGGCGCCTTCCTCAAGGGCAGTGGCGAGTGAAGCTCACCGCGACCGCGGCATGAGGCGAAAGTCGTCCTCATCCTCGTTCTCCTCCTCCTTGGCCTGGGCCACAAGCAATGTCAGTCGCCGCTCCGCCTCAAGATATTCCTGGGGATGTCATTGGCCGAGTCGTGGCGGTGGCGACCTCTGAAGATCTCACGGATCCTCGAGGCAATCGGGCCGCCTTGGTCTTTGCGAGGCGAAAGAAACTGTTGAGAGCGAGAAAGCTTCGATCGGGCTCGAAGAAGCTCGAGGCTGAGCAATGCTTACCATCGTGACCTTCCCGGTTGGCGTCGTGCTTCCCGGTGATCTCGAAGAAGGGTGCGACCTCTTGAAGAGGAACACCGGTTTCGTAGGTAGTAAATGCGGCGCTGCCCCTTCAACCCGTCGTCACATGGATGTGGATGAAGGCGACCGGCGCTGGTCGGCGCCCGAGTCCTTAGGCTCGGGGTCTCCGCTTCTTTGTCATGATGGCACCGTGGTAGGAGAGGCCGCTCCCCTCACCCTTCTTCAAATAGAACCATTTCTCCAACCACGGCCCGAGCAGTCACCTGGGTCGGGATGCGGAGAAAGACAAGAGTCCCCATGCGTGGAAATAGAACCCGGCAGCGAGGGTCCTTCGCGGTGCGAGACAAGGAGTAGAAACGAAAAAACAAAGTGGGGGTGGGAAGGATGCCCAGAAACCCCTCGCAAAGATGAGCAAAGATAGAGAGGTGGAGAAGAGAATTGGGTACCAGGTTCACGAGCTCAATCTCGCGCTGTGCAAGGACCGCAACCAAGAAGTCGCTCTCCGGGGTCCGCAGCCCAAAGAGCATGTATTGCTCCGTGCTCACGACCTCGTCGTCCCGTGGCTACGGCACATTCTCCCCAGCTGGAAGTCGCCAGGTGAACGGGTCTAGCAGCCCCAAGGTCTCCATGTCCTTCATCCGGTTCGCGGTGAGGGTGCTCTTCCCGAACTCATGGAATCGGAAGGCATGCGCGACGGCGCAAAGGAGCAGGAAGGAAAGGGCAGAGAATGCGAGCAATGGGGAAGAAAGGCTTCAAAGGGTGAAGTATCCCGGTTTTAAAGGCGCCTCGACTTCCGATAATACTGTCGCCTCAAAAGACGTGCCCGCAGCCGGCGGGCAGTAACCGAGGCATCGTGGCCTTTCAAAACCCTTGCACGAACGCGTCTCTTCAATGTCCACTAGCCAAACCTTCCGACTTCTCCGCTCGCGTGGCCCGAGCGCTCCGGGCCCCCTTCGTCCCCTCATGACGGAGAAGCCCGAGCACCCCAGATGCCATCAAGCCCACTCAGGGACGAAGCGCTGAAGCTCGAGTGTTTCCAAGAATGACCACAACGAAAACACCCGCAGAAAGGGCCTCCCCCGGGTCCCGAAAGGAGCTCGAGAATTCCCAAGCTCGACCAAGGGGACGATCCCTCCTTGAAAGACTTCAGACTCAAGAACGCCTAGAGTCTCAGACCGTTTCTTGAGCCTCAGGAGCTGGTTGTCGGGGATCAGTCATACTGACACTTGCCCAGGCCCCCCGGGGCTTTAGAGCATTTTCCCCGAGCTCGAAGGACTGTTCCCGAGCTCGGGCTGAGGTCTCCCTGAGCTCGGAGGACGGTTTCCGAGCTCGGGCAAGGGTTTTCCCGAGCTCATGCTGGCTCCCGCGACCTCCTCGACCTTGGTGCCTTCGACCCGACCTCCAGCATAGTATTCTCCTTTCTTATGTGGCCTCTCTTCCCTGCGTGGGAACTGGGGTCACCAACTCCTGTCAGATCCCCTGCGTGGGAACTGGGGTCACCAACTCCTATCAGATCCCCTGCGTGGGAACTAGGGTCAACTGCTCCCAGCAACTCCTGTCAAATCCCCTGCGTGGGAACTTGGGTCAACTGCTCCTGTCAGCTCACAGACACCGCCCGACGTCAGCATTCGAGATCAACATCCGGGGGTCTATAAAGCGCTGGACTACCCCGATCAAAAGGAGAGAGAGAGAGAAACAAGAAGCCACAAAACAAGAGACAACCAAACACGCAGCAAGAAACCAAGGGGGATGCGCTGATACACCTGCAGGCTCACTCATACGCTACACCACCTCGCCGAGCTCCCCCTCGGTCACCACTTCCGAGTGGCCTCGAGGTCGAGCTCCCTATTCGTCCTCCCCCGAGGAGCTTTTAGTTACCTTTCGCCTACGGGCAAGACTGGAGTAGAGCTATTACCCGACTCAGGGGCCCGAACCAGTATAAACTCCGTGTCCCCCTATTCGCTTGTTCTTCTACACCGGGCTGCGTGCCTGCCGACGCTCCCTCCTTCTCGGACGAGCATGACATTGGGCCTCGCCGCGTTGCACGATCCTTCCCCCCTCATTTGCGGTTGACGGTTCCGATCATCGACATGTACTCAGTTTTATTCTGCGTCTTTTTTGTACATGCGTGGAGTCTACCTTGCAAATTGGGACCCATCGTGAGGAATATTAACACCGACTCTGATGGATTCCAAACGCAGCATGACATGAGCTTGGGCGCATATGAAGTGTATTCGACAGGTTTGGCACTCAGTTTCGTTCCGTAACTTTTTTCATACAAATAGAGCCTACAGTGCTAATTGGGACCCACCGTGAGGAATATTGAACACCGACTTGAACGGATTCGAAACACAACCCGAAATGAGCTACGGCGCATATGAATTCCATTCAGGGGGTTTAGTACTCAGTTTTATTCTGTGTCTTTTTTCGTACACGCGTGAAGTCTACCTTGCAAATTGGGACCCGTCGTGAGGAATATTTAACACAAACTCTGATAGATTCCAAACGCAGCACGACATGAGCTTGGCGCATATGAAGTGTTTTCGGCAGGTTTGGCACTATGTTTCGTTCCGTAACTTTTTTTTCATACAAATGGATCCTATAGAGCTAATTGGGACCCACTGTGAGGAATATTTAACACCAACTCGAACGGATTCGAAACATTACCCGAAATGATCTACGGTGCATATGAATTCCATTCAGGGGGTTTTGTACTCAGTTTTATTCTGTCACTTTTTTCGTACACGCGTGGATTCTACCTTGCAAATTGGGACACGTCATGAGGAATATTTAACAACGACTCTGACAGATTCGAAACACAGAACGACAAGATGAGAACATCTCCTCAATGGATACAGCCAGCTCTAACTCCGCTCACCAGGATGAACCACCACTTCAAGGACCACTCACTCGAGCCCGTGCACGTAAACAAAATTATCAGGTGAAGGAGTTCCTAAGTATTCAAATTAATGATACAACGAATGGGATGCTATTTAATTTTTGTGATGATGTGATTATTCTTAGGAACCATGGAGAAGACCCACAACGCACAAAGGAGTTCGCGTCCAGAGAGAAGAGCAAATTGGAATCAGATTCGGACATCCAGAGATGGTCAAATTAAAACGGCCATAACTTTTGATCCAGAAGGCTTCTGGAGGTCTACAAGTACAAGAACGAAAGCTCTGGTCGTCCTCTTTCCAACCGATCTGAGATCACCTCCAAATTCCTTCTGAGTCGACAGGAATACGCAAAACAATCCAGAATACTTTTCCAGTCCGAGAGTAATTGGGCTCTAGTATTTATTTCGAGTTGTAATCAGTAGGCCCAGCCCATGTTAAGGCCTAGTGCTACACGCCCTTGGTCTATAATTAGCCAGCCGCCTCCATAGTTAGGGTTTTGGGTTTTGTTTGATTCAGTTAGCCATTGCTACTGCTTGTACTCGCAGCGTCGACTAGGCGCTGTCTACTGTTCATGGAACCCCAACCCGAGTGTTTTGTTTGAACCGATCTGAATTCATATTCGCAATTGAGTTGCTTGTAATCCCTTGTTCTTGTTGGTTCTTCGATTGCTCGCAGGAACAAAGACCTTTGTGGTCAGATTGGTCGCGCTTCCTGCGGGATCAATAACCTTTAGGAGGGTGGTGTACCGATTGCTAAGGCGCAACGTCGGGTTCGTTGTAGTCGGGTCGCCAACTTCGCCCTCCACCAGATCGACGCTACCTCCTCTCATCGAAAGATCGGGACACCTAGTTCTATCAAGTGGTATCAGAGCTCAAGGTTGATCGGTGAGAGATTTTTTTCCCCATCCTTTATTTTACCTACAGTCCAGAAAACCAAAAAAAAATAGGCGATTAGATCTCCATTGTCCAAAACAATTTGTGCCCTTGCTTTTGCTAGTTAGTTCTCGGCTTGTTGAATTTACGGTTGCTTCGACGAGTCAAGTTGCTGGTCTTTAGTTTCAGCCTTTAGAGTTTCGAGTTCGGTTCACGTTTTTGTCACAGTTACGTTTATAATTTGAGTTGTATCTGTTAGTAGATCAGATCGGAGTTGAGTTTGTCTTTGTCTAGTGTGGGAGATCAGTTTGGGTCGCCAATTTCCTTGCTTCGTTTACATCCGCGTGATTCTCTGTGTTTACCAAAGTAGATATCAGTTTCCAAATATAAAAAAAAGAGGCCGGTGCGGATACAAAAGCCGCACCAAATCAAGGAGATTTAAAAAAAAGGCAAGTGCAGATAAAAAAAAGCCGCACCAAATCAGAGAAGAAAAGGCAAGTGCAAATTTTCAAAAGCCGCACTAGATCGTTTGCAAATTTTCAAAAGCCGCACTAGATCTTTTAATTACCTTTTTACCCCTGGTTTGCCTGAAAGTCTTTTGTGCAGATTTCGATTCTAGGGTCTCCTGAGATCATCTAAGTGGGTTTTGAGACCCACCCCAAAAAAAAAAAAGTTTTCTGTTTTGGGTGTTTCGGTGACGACGTTTGTGTCTCGGCTCGCGTCTCTAGTACGGTTTGGAACTAGGATCAGCACAGTACCGTCGTAGAATGTTTATTCAGCTTGTTTTGACTAACGTGGCTCTAGCATTTCCTTGAGTTGTTTCTCCGCCACCTATAGCTCCACAAAAAACTACAACTTACCAGGCTCTAGCGTTTGGCATCTGTACACTACCTCTCCAGGAGATTTTGACTCATGATGTGACACCTCCTGCAAAGGCTTGGTAAGAACTGGTAGAGCTTGGTGATACAAGTTGAGAGGCAGTGCCCTTTCACTGTGAATTGTTTGTTCTTTTGCTTTCTAACCATGTCGAGCAGCGAGCAATGATGGTCGGCATTCCTCGCACTAGGGAATCATTCAACATTCGGCGCCAAGTCAAGCTGCATATAGAGGGCCTTGATGGTGATGTGCAGGTGGTAAATGAGCGGCTGGGACAGGTGGAGAAGGCTCAGATTGACACTAACACCTCACTTGCTGCTATTAACACATCACTTGCTGAGGTGATAAAGCGGCTTGATGAGTTCGGGCGAGCTCCTCCAGGAGACGGCGCTGCTCCTCATCGGCATCACAACAACAATGGTGCTTTGGGCAGCGAGGTGGAGGAGAATGTTGATGAATACTCTGCTGACAGGGAGGTGGACGACGAGGGAGGCCATCTGCGATGGCGATTGCACCTGTCAATCTTGGCATGCCTCCCTTGTGAATGCCACGTGAGTCTGTGCGATGATGACACACTTGGCGGAATTAAATTATCTATTCCACCTTTTGATGGAAAATATGATCACGGTGCATACCTCACATGGGAATTAGTTGTAGAACAAAAGTTTGCATGTCATGAGTATCCACGAAAACAAAGAGTTAGGGCTGCCACTAGTGAGTTCACTAATTTTGCCTCTGTTTGGTGGAGTGAGTTTGACGTAAGAATCCCAATCTTTGCAAAAGCTGGGCTGATTTGAAAAGAATCATGCGAGCTAGATTTGTTCCCTCTTATTACCAACGTGATTTGATAAATAAGTGTATGTTGCTTAGGCAAGATAGTAAGAGTGTAGAGGAATACTATCGGGAATTACAAATGGGCATGTTGCATTTGTGGTATAGAGGAGTGCGAGGAGGCTGCTATGGCTAGATTTATGGGTGGGCTAAACCGTGAGATTTATGACATTCTTAATTACAAGGAATATAATTCGATCACTCGCTTGTTTCATCTCACTTGCCATCTTTGAAAGAGAAGTGCGGGGACAGCGCAAATGGTTTATACGAGAACTAATATTTCGCAGGTCGTGCTAACACTTGGTCAACACGAGCCCTACCTATAGCCACAAGGCAACCGGCTGCACCGTCCTCCAACAACAACAAGAATCGACCTTCCTCTTTCGCGTCGACTTCCAAGGCTTCGGAGGTAACAAAAACTTCTACACGAGCCCGCCAAGAGCTCGCTTCGGTTCTTCAAGCGGGAGGGCGAGGATATGCAATGCCATCAATGCAAGGGTATGGTCACATGAGGAGTCAATGTTCGAACAAGCGTGTCTTGATTATGCGAGACAATGGTGAGTTTTCTTCTGCTAGTGATTTGCATGAAGAAACATATGCTATGCTTGCAGCCCGACAATGCGAGGAGGCGAAGATGATCATGACCGGGAAGAGCACATTGATACCAACCATGCGACCATTATGAGAGCCTCATTATGCAGCGTGCGTTGAGTGTCAGATTGGAAAGTCCGACCAAAATCAGCGGCACAACCTGTTCCAAACCAAATGTGTCGTCAAGGGCGATCATGTCATGTGATCATTGATGGAGGAAGTTGCAACAACCTTGCAAGCTTGGACATGGTGGAGAAGCTTTCGTTGGAGACAAGACCGCACTTTGACCCTACTATGTTCAATGGTTCAACGATATTGGTAAGGTTAAGGTTACGCTTGGTGAGAGTACAATTTGCTATTGGTTCCTATCATGATTTTCTTTGAATGTGATGTCGTACCCATGCAAGCATGTTCTATATTGTTAGGTAGACCTTGGCAATATGATAAAAGTTACATGCATGATGGTAGAACCAACGGTATTCCTTTGTGCATAAGGGAAAGAAGATTGTATTGCATCCTATGACTCTGATTCCATTCTTAAGGAGGACATTGCTAGAGCTAGTAAGCAAAAGATTGATGAAAGTGCAAAAAGAAAAATTCTAGTTACATTTGTGATAATAAAAATGAGATTAAGTTGAAAGGTGCATGTTTTCGCTACCAAATCGATGTGAAGGAACTGGTTGTTGATGAATCTGTTTGCTATGCCTTAGTTTGCAAGGATGCTTTGTTCTCATTTGAGGAGATACTGTTTGCTTTGCCTCCTGCTTTGTGACTAACCTTTTGCGGGAATATGTTGATGTTTTCCCAAGGGCGTTCCTCGGGCTTGCCACCAATTCGAGGATTGAACATCAGTTGACCTCATTCTGGAGCATCTTTGCCCAATCGAGCGCCATATAGTACTAATCAGGAAGAAACTAAGGAGATACAACGCCAAGTGCAAGAACGCTTGACAAAGTGCGTGCGTGAATCTCTTAGTCCTTGTCTTTATTCGGTCATTTTAGCTCCTAACAAGGATGGATCATGGGCATGTGTGTGGATTGTAGAGCAATCAATAACATTACCATTAGATATCGTCATCCTATTCCTAGGTTAGATGATATGCTTGATGAATTAAGTGGCTCTATTGTGTTCTCTAAGGTTTATTTGCATAGGGGTTACCACCAAATCCGCATGAAATTAGGTGATGAATGGAAAACAGCTTTCAAAACTAAGTTAGGTCTATATGAGTGGCTAGTGATGCCTTTTGGATTGACTAACGCACCTAGCACTTTCATGAGACTAATGAATGAAGTTTTGCGTGCTTTCACTGGTAGATTTGTGGTGGTATATTTTGATGATATCTTGATCTATAGCAAATCATTAGATGAACATCTTGCTCATTTGCGTGCTGTTTTTGATGCCTTACGAGATGCACGTTTATTTGGTAACCTTGAGAAGTGCACATTTTGCACCGATCGAGTTGCTTTTCTTGGCTATGTTGTTACTCCATAGGGAATTGAAGTTGATCAAGCCAAGATTGCGGCAATTCAGAGTTGGCCGACTCCTAAAACGGTCACACAGGTGCGGAGTTTCCTTGGACTTGCAGGATTTTATCGTCGCCGTGAAAGATTTGATCTGATTCTTTGCCATTGAATGAGTTGTCCAAGAAAGCGTGGCTTTCCAATGGGGCAAGTCACATGAAGATGCCTTTGACTTGTTGAAGAGAAGGCGACCCATGCACCACTGCTCCAACTCCCAGACTTTGGTAAGACTTTTGAACTTAAGTGTGATGCTAGTGGCATTGGGATTGGAGGCGTGCTGATCCAAGAAGGTAAGCCAGTTGCTTATTTCAGTGAGAAATTATCTGGGCCTCGTTTGAACTACTCAACTTATGATAAGGAATTGTATGCACTGGTTCGAACATTAGAGACTTGGCAACATTATTTGTGGCCCAAAGAGTTTGTTATACACTCTGATTATGAATCCTTGAAGCACATTCGTAGCAAAAATAAGTTCAACCGTAGGCATGCAACATGGGTAGAATTCATTGAGTCTTTCCCTTATGTTATCAAACACAAGAAGGGTAAGGATAATGTTATTGCTGATGCTTTATCTCGACGATATACCATGCTTTCACAGCTAGACTCTAAAATCTTTGACTTGGAAACGATTAAAGAGCAATATACGCTTGATGCTGATTTTAAAGATGTTTTGCTAAATTGTAAGGAAGGAAGAGTTTGGAATAAGTTCATTGTTAATGATGGTTTTGTGTTTCGTTCTAACAAGCTATGCATTCCAGCTGGATCTGTTCTTTTGTTGTTGCTTCAGGAAGCACATGGAGGAGGACTGATGGGCCACTTTGGTGTGAAGAAGATAGAGGATGTGTTGGCCAACCATTTTATTGGCCAAAGATGAGGCTCGATGTGGGCGCTATGTCTCTCATTGTTCTACTTGCAATAAAGCTAAGTCACGATGAACCCACATGGTTTATATATGCCTCTTCCTGTTCCTAGTGTTCCATGGGAGGATATTTCAATGGACTTTGTTTTAGGCCTACCTAGGACAAAGAGGGAAGGATAACATATTTGTTGTCTTGGATCGGTTTTCAAAGATGGCACATTTTATACCTTGTCATAAGAGCGATGATGCTACAAACATTCTTGACTTGTTTTTCGGGAGATAGTTAGCCTACATGGAGTGCCTTCCACAATTGTGTCGGATCGGGATGTAAAATTTTGAGTCATTTTGGTGGGCGCTTTGGAAAGCGGGTACCAAGCTTTTGTTTTCCACTACATGTCACCCTCAAGCGATGGCGGTGAAGTCGTCAGCGAGCGTTGTCTACAATGTTGAGAGCCATTTTGAAGAACAATTTGAAGATGTGGGAAGAGTGCCTACCTCATGTGGAGTTTGCCTACAACCGCTCATTGCATTCTACTACCAAGATGACTCCTTTTCGGGTGGTATATGGTTTCAATCCTCGTGCATCCATTGATATTTTGCCATTACCATGTTACGAAAAAGTAAACTTAGATCTTTGCTAAGCGTCTTGATTTTGTCTTTGAAATTACATGAGACTACTAAAGATAACATTGAGCGCATGAATGCTAGATATAGAGTTCTTTGGTAGTCGGGGTAGGAAGGAATTAACTTTTGAACACTGGAGATCTTGTTTGGTTGCACTTGAGAAAGGATAGGTTTCTGATTTGCAAAGTCTAAATTGATGCCTAGAGCTGATGGTCCTTTTAAAGTGATTGCTAAGATAAATGATAATGCATAAAACCTTGATTTGCCTACAGACTACAGTGTAAGCAATTCTTTCAATGTTGCTGATTTGAAGCCGTACATGGGTAATGAAGATGAGCTTGAGTCGAGGACGACTCCATTTCAAGAGAGGGAGGATGATGAGGACATCTCCACAATAGATACAACCAGCTCTAACTCCACTCACCAGGATGAACCACCACTTCAAGGACCACTCACTCGAGCCCGTGCACGTCAACTAAATTATCAGGTGAAGGAGTTCCTAAGTATTCCAATTAATGATACAATGAATGGGATGCTATTTAATTTTTGTGATGATGTGATTATTCTTAGGAACCATGGAGAAGACACACAACGCACAAAGGAGTTCGCGTCCGGAGGGAAGAGCAAATTGGAATCAGATCCGGACTTCCAGAGATGGTCAAATTCAAACGGCCATAACTTTTGATCCAGAAGGCTTCTGGAGGTCTACGAGTACAAGAACGAAAGCTCTGGTCGTGCTCTTTCCAACCGATCCAAGATCACCTCCAAATTCCTTCTGAGTCAACGGGAATACTCAAAATAATCCAGAACACTTTTCCAGTCCGAGTCTAATTGGGCTCTAGTCTTTATTTCGAGTTGTAATCAGTAGACCCAAGTTAAGGCCCAGTGCTGCACGCCGTTGGTCTATAATTAGCCAGCCGCCACCATAGTTAGGGTTTTGGGGTTTTGTTTGATTCAGTTAGCCATTGCTACTGCTTGTCCTCGCGCGTGCTGACTAGGCCGCCCGTCTACTTGTTCATCAGAACCCCAACTTCGAGTGTTTTTGTTTCAGAACAGATCTGAGTTCATATTCGCAATTGAGTTGCTTGTAATCCCTTGTTCTTGCTGGTTCTTCGATTGCTCACAGGAACAAAGACCTTCGTGGTCAGGTTAGTCGCGCTTCCCGCGGGATCAATAACCTTCAGGAGGGTGGTGTACCGGTCGCTAAGGCGCAACATCGGGTTCGTTGTAGTCGGGCCGCCAACTTCGCCCTCCACCAGATCGACGCTACCTCCTCTCATCGAAAGATCGGGATGCCTAGTTCTATCACGACATGAGCTTGGGCGTATAAGAAGTGTATTCGACAGGTTTGGCACTCAGTTTCGTTCCATAACTTTTTTCATACAAATGATGCCTATAGTGCTAAATGGGACCCACCGTGAGGAATATTTTACACCGACTCGAACGGATTCGAAACACAACCCGAAATGAGCTATGGCGCGTATGAATTCCATTAAGGGGGTTTAGTACTCAGTTTTATTTCGTGTCTTTTTTCTTACACGCGTGGAGTCTACCTTGCAAATTGAGACCGGTCGTGAGGAATATTTAACACCGAGTCTGACGGATTCCAAACGCAGCACGACATGAGCTTGGGCGCATATGATGTGTATTCGGCAGGTTTGGCACTTAGTTTTGTTCCGTAACTTTTTTTATACAAATGGAGCCTACAGTGCTAATTGGGACCCACCGTGAGGAATATTTAACACCGACTCGAATGTATTCGAAACACAACCCGACATGAGCTACGGCGCATACGAATTCCATTCATGGGGTTTAGTACTCAATTTTATTCTGTGACTTTTTTCGTACACGCGTGGAGTCTACCTTGCAAATTGGGACCCGTCGTGAGGTATATTTAACACCGACTCTGACGGATTGGAAACACAGCACGACCTAAGCTAGGGCACATATGAAGTCTATTCGGCAGGTTTGGCACTCAGTTTCGTTCCGTAACCTTTTTTCAAACAAATCGATCCTATAGAGCTAATTGGGACCCACCGTGAGGAATATTTAACACCGACTCGAACGGAATCGAAACACTACCCGAAATGAGCTATGGCGGATATGAATTCAATTTAGGGGGTTCAGTACTCAGTTTTGTTCTGTCACTTTTTTCGTACACGCGTGGAGTCTACCTTGCAAATTGGGACCCGTCGTGAAGAATATTTAACACCGACTATAACGGATACCAAATGCAGCACGACGTGAGCTTCGGCGCATATGAAGTATATTTGGCAGGTTTGGCACTCAGTTTCGTTCCGTAACTTTTTTCATACAAATGGAGCGTACAGTGCTAATTGGGACCCACCGTGAGAAATATTTAACACCGACTCGAACGGATTGGAAACACAACTCGAAATGAGCTACGGAGCATATGAATTTCATTCAGGGGGTTTAGTACACACTTTTATTCTGTGCCTTTTTTCGTACACGCGTGGACTGTACCTTTCAAATTGGGACCCGTCGTGAGGAATATTTAACACCGACTCTGACGTATTCCAAACGCTGCACGACATGAGTTTGGGCGCATATGAAGTGTATTCGGCAGGTTTGGCACTAAATTTCGTTCCGTAATTTTTTCATACAAATAGAGCCTACAGTGCTAATTGGGACCCACCGTGAGGAATATTTAACACCGACTTGAACGGATTCGAAACACAATCCGAAATGAGCTACGGCGCATATGAATTCCATTCTGGGGGTTTAGTACACAGTTTAATTCTGTGACTTTTTTCGTACACGCGTGGAGTCTACCTTGCAAATTGGGACCCGTCGTGAGGTATATTTAACACCGACTTTGACAGATTGGAAACACAGCACGACCTGAGCTAGGGCGCATATGAGTGTACTCGACAGGTTTAGCACTCTGTTTCGTTCCGTAACTTTTTTTCTAAAAATGGATCCTATAGAGCTAATTGGGACCCACTGTGAGCAATATTTAAACACCGACTCGAACGGATTCAAAACACATCCCGAAATGAGCTACGGTGCATGTGAATTCCATTCATGGTGTTTAGTACTCAGTTTTATTCTTACTTTTTTCGTACACGCGTGGAGTCTACCTTGCAATTTGGGACCCGTCGTGAGGTATATTTAACACCAACTGACAGATTGGAAACACAGCACGACATGAGCTAGGGCGCAAACGAAGTGTATTCGGCAGGTTTGGCACTCAGTTTCGTTCCGTAACTTTTTTCATACAAATGGACCGTACAGTGCTAATTGGGACCCCCAGCGAGAGAAATATTGAACACCGACTCGAACGGATTCGAAACACAACCCGAAATGAGATACGACGCATATGAATTCCATTCAGGGGGTTTAGTACTCAGTTTTATTCTGTGTCTCTTTTCGAACACGGGTGGAGTCTGCCTTGCAAATTGGGACCCATCGTAACGAATATTTAACACCGAGTCTGACGGAATCCAAACACAACACGACATGAGCTTGGGCGCATATGAAGTGTATTCAGCAGGTTTGGCACTCAGTTTCGTTCCGTAACATTTTTCATACAAATGGAGCCTACAGAGCTAATTGGGACCCACCGTGAGGAATATTTAACACCGACTCGAACGGATTCGAAACACAACCCGAAATGAGACACAACCCGAAATGAGCTACGGCCCATATGAATTCCATTCAGGGGGTTTAGTACTCAGTTTTATTCTGTGACTTTTTTCGTACACGCGTGGAGTCTACCTAGCAAATTGGGACCCGTCGTGAGGTATATTTAACACCGACTCTGTCGGAATGGAAACACAGCACGACCAGAGCTAGGGCGCATATGAAGTGTATTCGGCAGGTTTGACACTCAGTTTCGTTCCGTAACTTTTTTTCAAACAAATGGATCCTATAGAGCTAATTGGGACCCACCGTGAGGAATATTTAACACCGGCTCGAACGGATTCGAAACACTACACGAAATGAGCTATGGCTCATATGAATTCCATTAAGGGGGTTTAGTACTTAGTTTTATTCTGTCACTTTTTTCGTACATGCGTGGAGTCTACCTAGCAAATTGGGACCCATCATGAGGATTATTTAACACCGACTCTGACGGATTCCAAACGCAGCACGACATGAGCTTGGGCGCATATGAAGTGTATTCGGCAGGTTTGGCAAAAAGTTTCGTTCCGCAACTTTTTTCATACAAATGGAGCCTACAGTGCTAATTGGGACCCACCGTGAGGAATATTTAACACCGACTCGAACGGATTCGAAACACAACCCGAAATGAGCTACGGCGCATTTGAATTCCATTCAGGGGTTTAGTACTCAGTTTTATTTTGTGACTTTTTTCGTACACGCGTGGAGTCTACCTTGCAAATTGGGACCCGTCGTGAGGTATATTTAACTCCGACTCTGACGGATTGGAAACACAGCACGACCTGAGCTAGGGCGCATATGAAGTCTATTCGGCAGGTTTGGCACTCAGTTTCGTTTCGTAACTTTTTTCAAACAAATGGATCCTATAGAGCTAATTGGGGACACACCGTGAGAAATATTTAACTCCGACTCGAACGGATTTGAAACACTACCCGAAATGAGCTATGGCGCATATGAATTCAATTCAGGGGGTTTATGATGAGGACATCACTATGTCAGATACACCCATGACCTCACCTCCGCCACCTCCTATGCAAGGTCCTATCACAAGGGCACACGCACGGCAACTAAATCAACAGGTGAACTCGTTTCTCGGGTGGCATAATTATATTTCAGAGGATAGACCACTGCATAATAATGTGCTTGTGCTTAGGAATCATGGCTTAGTGCTGCAAGGACGTCATTCCTCATCACTACAAGGTAGAGTAAGGTATTCCCGAGAAGGAAGCCAAAACGTCCACCCAGGAGCAGTCCACCTTCAACCCACCATAACCTTTGCATACGGAGTCCGTTCGGGATGAGTGAGTACTTGATTAAAATATAAATTCGTGCTCTTTCCAACGGATCCAGCCTCATCATCAAATTCCACTCGAGCTGGCCACAGCAGTCAAAACAGTGCGATGGTCTCAGTCTTTTAGGGTGCTGTGCCACCATAATTTTGGGCTGAGTTCCCATGTAATTAAAGTGACGTGAGACCAACTCCTAGAAGCCATCCTTGGCTATATATATTGGACAAACCCCCTATCTATCTCCTTAGGTTTTGATTTGAGAATAGTTACCCATGTGTGGAACTTTATCCTTGTTCTCCTGACTCGGCTAGAGCAGCAGTAAACAAGTTTTGAAACCTCAACTTGAGTGTGTGCTTCATCCTTGTTCTTGCTAGTTCTTCGATTGCTCGCAAGAATAGACCTTCGTGGTCAGGTCATCCATGTTCTTGGCACGGTTGATAACGACGAGGAGTGTGGTTTAGCGATTGCAGGCGCTTATCTTTGCATGGTTCGTAGCCGGATCGTCAAAGTCATCCTCCGCCAAATAGAAGTTATCCCCTCACCGGAAGATCGGGTCGTCTTGTGCGCATCATTTGGTATCAGAGCAACGGTTGACCGGTGAGTTCTTGTATCTTGTTTAGTTGTTTGATTGTGTTCTTCCTAGAGTCCAGAAAATTTGCCCCACAAAAAGTTTGTTTGTCCGCTGTCCAAACCCCGTTGTGACTTTCAATTGGTTAATTTTGTTTTTGCTAAATTGAGTTTGCGTCCGTTCTAGTATTGTCTTGTTGCTGTTCATCTTCTTGTTCATCTCCCCACGTCAAAATCCATCCCTAAAACCCAAAAACAAAAAAACCCATCTCGGCCTGAAAGATCACCTTTCTGCAGCCGCCACCAAAAACGCTATAAAACTCAATTCCCTTATCTTTTTTGAGTAAAACCAAAAGGAATAGATCCGTGACTTAGTATTCTATGTTGATGCCAATTTTTACATCCATACTTGAAAGCACAAAAAATCTGTGAACGTTTCAATAAGACCTAATTGCTGTCCTGAAATCTGCATCTGTGTGCAATTGTAAAATTCGTGCAAAATTCTCGGTTGAATTTCAGAAAGTTCGTCCAAAAGAAAAGTTGTTGCAAAAGCCGTCAGGAAGAAAACCAAAAAAAAAGCATTGAAAAAAGGCACCTGACTAAAAGATACGGCCAAAATACCGACCTGCTGTCTGGTGGACAGAAATCAGCAAAATACAAAGTTGGATCCATCTTGTGCTCCCATGTTGCAAATTGCATATGCTTGAATTTTGTTGTGTTTACCACTTGTATCCACTGCCATATCTTTTGTTTTAGCCTAATATTCATCTTTGTTTGATCAGCAACATAGGCTAATTGCTAGTTTCGAACACTTATTTAATTCTATGCAAATTCTGAAATTGGCTGATTGTTTTCCTTTGCTACACATTATAAAGCCTTTCCGAGCTCCACTTTCTACTAACCATATAGGTGCTAAGTCTTGCAATCGCTTTACTCACACTTGAGATCGGTTTATCACGAACCAGCCACCGGATTGCACCCCTTGCTGCATTTGAAAGAATTGGTAAGAGCTTGGTAAATGCAAGAGAGTGACACTTGATCATTTCAGCAAGTAGTAGTGATAGGGAACTATATATCTTTGTGTGTCTTCTGTTTATTACTAACCATGGCGGATGACAATGGAAGCATTGAGAAAAACCAAGCTGAAATTCTCACACCCAGCGAGAGGAATCATACAACACTTTACACGCTTGCTCAACACGCATGCCGAGAATCATGACAATGCTATGGCGATATCAACAACAACCTTGCGACGCCGTGATCGTGTTGATCATCTTGAAGGACAACAACCACCACGTCTTTGCCAATCAGGTCAATCATGAACCAAGACAAAATGGAGCAGCGGGACTCGAACCCGCTTGCGACCACTCTTGGGCAAATGGGGTAGAAGAAGAGAACAACTACGTTGTCGTCTGAGAGGGCGATGATGGTTTCAACTCACATAATGATCATGATCATCGGCGCCTTCGACTGTCGACAAGGTATGGGTAGAAATCAGCGTGAACAACGGGAGGTGCGTGATGATCCATTAGGAAAGATTAAAATTTACAATGCCTCCATTTCTGGAAAGTATGCCCGGATGCTTATCTTGATTGGGAACTAGCGATAGAACAAAAATTTGCTTGCTATGAATTTCACGAAAATAGAAGAGTTAGGGCTGCTACTAGTGAATTTCTTGATTTTGCTTCCATTTGGTGGAATGATACATGTAGAAATCATAACAACATACCTAGAACATGGAATGCTTTGAAAAGAATGATGAGGGCCAGATTTGTTCCTTCTTATTATGCTCGTGATTTGCTCAATAAATTACAACGTTTGAACCAAGGAGTTAAAGCGTAGAAGAGTACTATCAAGAAATACAAATTGCAGTATTGAGATGTGGATTGGAAGAGAATGTGGATGCTAAGATGGCTAGATTTTTAGGTGGACTTAATCGTGAAATTCAGGATATACTTGATTATAAAGAATACAACTCTATCACTCGTTTGTTTTATCTTGCTTGCAAAGTGAAAGGAAAGTACAGGACGACATTCCAAGTTGAGAGGAAACTTTGGAGGCTCTTCTTCGTCACGACCAAGCCAAGTGCAAGTAAAGCCTCCATTCACCACTTCAGGACGAGCACTTCGACCCTCCAACCGTGGGCGCCCTGCTGCCTCTACTTCCACTCCATCACATGTCTCCGACACGAAAACAGCCACGGTACAAACTCCCACAAAGAGTTCTTCCTCAATTGCATCCACAGGTCGTACGTGACGTGCAATGCCATCGATGCAAAGGATTTGGACACATGATGCGTGATTGTCCAAGTCGCGTGCTTTAATTGTTCGAGAAGATGGTGAGTACATACGCTAGTGATGTTGAAGAAGATTTTGCTTTAGTTATTCTGACCTCGCGGTGAAGATCAAGGGGTGAACATGAGGAGGAGCATTTGGGTCTGAAATTTGAGAAAGATATATGAGCATCATTGTGAAGCGTGTCCTTAGTGTGCAAATAGCGAGTCTTGAGCAGAATCAACGCCATAACTTGTTCCAAACAAAATTTGTCATCAATAAGCGTTGGGCGAGTTATTATTGATGGAGGAGTTGCAATAATCTTGCAAGCATGGAGATGGTTGAGAAGCTTGGCTTGACCACAACAAAGCATCCACATCCCTACCACATTCAATGGTTCAACTCAAGTGGAAAATTAAAGGTAACAAGAATGGTGAGATTGCACTTTTCTCTCAGTTCTTATCATGATCATCTTGATTGCGATGTTGTACCTATGCAAGCATGCTCTTTGCTATTAGGTAGACCTTGGCAATATGATAAAGATGCTTCCCATCATGGTAGAACTAACCAATACACTTTCATGCATAAAGGAAAGAAAATTGTTTTGCTTTCCATGTCCCCCATTGCAATTCGAAAGATGACTTAGAGAAAGCTGAAAGAGAGAAGGAGAGTGCTAAAATTGAAAATCAAGATAGAACAAAAGAGTTAGCACAACCAAAGAAAAGCAGAATCCAATTCTAAGAAAGTGAAATCAAGTTAAAAGTCTTGTCATGCTAGGTACAAAATTTGATTTAATTGACATAAAAGAATGCAATCTTGAATGCTATGCTTTGATTTGCAAAGAAACTTTGTTTTCATTGGAGAATATACGCTTCTTTGCCTCCTGCTATTGCTAACCTTTTGCGGGAATATGAAGATATGTTTAGAATGAGATACCCCGGACTGCCACCTTTGAGGGGAATTGAACATCAAATTGACTTGATTCCAGGTGCAACATTACCAAACCGAGCAGCATATAGGACCAATCGGAGGAGGCTAAGGAGATACAACGTCAAGTGCAAGACTTGCTCGACAAGAGTGCGTTCGTGAAAGCCTTAGTCCTTGTCTGTTCTGTGCTTTTAGTACCTAAGAAAGATGGATCAAGGCGAATGTGTGTAGATTGTAGAGCCATCAATAATATAAGCTGTTAGGTATTGTCACCCTATTCCTAGGTTGGATGATATGCTAGATTTAACTGAGTGGCTCTATTATGTTCTCGAAAGTTGACTTGAGAAGTGGATACCACCAGATTAGAATGAAACTTGAGGATGAATGGAAAACAGCATTCAAAACTAAATTTGGCTTGTATGAGTGGTTAGTTATGCCTTTCGGTTTGACTAATGCACCTAGCACGTTTATGCGATTGATGAATGAAGTTTTACGTGCTTTTATTGGAAAATTTGTGGTGGTCTACTTTGATGATATTTTGATCTATAGCAAGTCTCTTTCTGAACATATTGAACACTTACATGATGTTTTTAATGCTTTGAGAGATGCACATTTGTTTGGCAACCTTGAGAAGTGCTCCTTTTGCACCGATCGAGTCTCGTTTCTGGGCTATGTTGTGACACCACAGGGAATTAAGGTTGATGAAGCCAAGATTGAAGTAATCAAGAGTTGGCCAACTCCTAACACGGTCACACAAGTACGGAGCTTTCATGGACTTGCTGGATTCTATCGACGTTTTGTGAAGGATTTCAGCACCATGTTGCACCATTGAATGAATTGACAAAGAAAGGTGTTCCCTTCCATTGGGGGCAAGCACAAGAAGTTGCCTTCAATCTTTTAAAAGAAAAGCTCACAAATGCACCATTACTCCAACTTCCAGATTTTGGTAAGACCTTTGAACTTGAATGTGATGCAAGTGGTATTGGAATTGGTGGTGTATTGATACAAGAAGGTAAACCTGTCGCTTATTTTAGTGAAAAATTATGTGGGCCTATTCTAAATTATTCCACGTATGATAAAGAATTGTATGCTCTTGTGCGATCTTTAGAGGCGTGGCAACATTATTATGGCCTAAAGAATTTGTCATACATTCGATCATGAGGCACTTAAGCATATTAGTAGTCAAAGCAAAGTGAACCGTAGACATGTTAAATGGGTAGAATTTATTGAATCATTTCCTTATGTCATCAAACACAAGAAAGGGAAGGATAATGTGATTGCTGATGCATTGTCTAGAAGATATGCAATGATGTCTCAACTTGATTGTAGAATTTTTGGCTTGCAAAGCATAAAAGATCTCTATGCTCAGGATAATGATTTCAAAGAAGTCATACTGAATTGTAAAAATGGAAAAAGTTGGCACAAATTTGTTAACAATGATGGATTCTTGTTTAGAGCTAACAAGCTATGCATCTCAGCTAGCTCCGTTCGTCTTTTGTTGATACAGGAGGCACTTGGAGGAGGATTGATGGGACACTTTGGAGCTAAAAAGACGGAGGATGTACTGGCTGAACATTTCTTTTGGCCAAAGTTGAGACGTGATGTCAATCGCTTTGTTGCACGCTGCACTATATGCCAAAAAGCTGTCTCATCTAAACCCACATGGCTTGTACATGCCGCTTCCTGTTCCTAGTTTTCCTTGGGAAGATATATCTATGGACTTTGTCTTAGGATTGCCTAGAACAAAGAAGGGGAGGGATAGTATTTTTGTTGTTGTGGACCGATTCTCTAAAATGGCACATTTCATTCCATGCCACAAGAGCGATGATGCCACTCATATTGCTGATTTATTCTTCAAAGAAATTGTTCGCTTGCATGGTATGCCTTGTACTATTGTTTCAGATCGTGATGCCAAGTTCTTGAGCCATTTTTGGAGAACTTTATGGAGCAAATTAGGGACAAAGCTAGTGTTCTCTACCACATCTCACCCTCAAACCGATGGCCAAACTGAAGTGGTGAATCGAACCTTTTCAACCATGTTGAGGGCTGTTCTAAAGAAGAATTTGAAGATATGGGAAGAGTGCCTACCTCATGTGGAGTTTGCTTATAATCGTACATTGCACTCTACCACAAAAATGACTCCATTTCAGGTTGTGTATGGCTTTAACCCTCGTGCTCCAATTGATCTATTGCTTTTGCCATCTTCGGAGAAAGTAAACTTTGATGCAAAGAGACGTGCTGAATTTATTCTTAAATTGCATAAGACCACAAAAGAAAATATAGAGCGCATGACCGAGAAATATAGGGTTCTTTGGTAACCATGGTAGAAAGGAATTGACATTAGAACCTGGTGATCTTGTTTGGTTGCATTTGCGAAAAGAAAGATTTCCTAACTTGTGAAAGTCTAAATTAATGCCAAGAGTGATGGTCCTTTCAAAGTGCTTGAACGAATTAATGATAATGCTTATAAACTTGAGTTACCTGGAGATTTTGGGGTTAGTCCCACTTTTAACATTTCAGATTTGAAGCCATATTTTGGAGAGAACGATGAGCTTGAGTTGAGGACGACTCAAATGCAAGAAGGGGAGGATGATGAGGACATCACTATGTCGGATACACCCATGACCTCACCTCCACCACCTCCTATGCAAGGTCCTATCACAAGGGCACGCAGCGTGCACTAAATCAACAGGTGAACTCGTTTCTCGGGTGGCATAATTATATTTCAGAGGATAGACCACTGCATAATAATATTCTTGTGCTTAGAAATCATGGCTTAGAGCTGCAAGGACGTCATTCCTCATCACTACAAGCTGAGTACAAGGTATTCCCGAGAAAGAAGCCAAAACGTCCACCCAGGAGCAGTCCACCTTCAACTGGCCATAACTTTTGAATACAGAGTCCGTTCGGGATGAGTGAGTACTTGATTAAAATATAAATTCGTGCTCTTTCCAACGGATCCAGCCTCATCATCAAATTCCACTCTAGCTGGCCACAGCAGTCAAAACAGTGCGACGGTCTCAGTCTTTTAGGGTGCTGTGCCACCATAATTTTGGGCTGAGTTCCCATGTAATTAAAGTGATGTGAGACCAACTCCTAGAAGCCATCCTTGGCTATATGTATTGGACAAACCCCCTATCTATCTCCTTAGGTTTTGGTTTGAGAATAGTTACCCATGTGTGGAACTTTATCCTTGTTCTCCGACTAGAGCAGCAGTAAACAAGTTTCTAAACCTCAACTTGAGTGTGTGCTTCATCCTTGTTCTTGCTAGTTCTTCGATTGCTCGCAAGAATAGACCTTCGTGGTCAGGTCATCCGTGTTCTTGGCACGGTTGATAACGACGAGGAGTGTGGTTTAGCGATTGCTGGCGCTTATCTTTGCGTGGTTCGTAGCCGGATCGTCAAAGTCATCCTCCGCCAAATCGAAGTTATCCCCTCACCGGAAGATCGGGCCGTCTTGTGCGAATCAGTTTAGTACTCAGTTTTATTCTATCACCTTTTTCATACACGCGTGTAGTCTACCTTGAAAATTGGGACCCGTCGAGAGGAATATTTAACACCGACTCTGACGGATACCGAACGCTGCACGACATGAGCTTGGGCGCATATGAAGTGTATTCGGCAGGTTTTGCACTCACTTTCGTTCTTTAACTTTTTTCATACAAATGGTCCCTACAGTGCTAATAGGGACCCATCGTGAGAAATATTTAACACCGACTCGAATGGATTCGAAAAACAACCCGAAATGAGCTACGGCGCATATGAATTCCATTTAGAGGGTTTAGTACTTAGTTTTATTCTGTGTCATTTTTCGTACACGCGTGGAGTCTACCTTGCAAATTGGGACCCGTCGTGAGGAATATTTAACTACGAGTCTGACAGATTCCAAACGCAGCACGACGTGAGCTTGGGCGCATATGAAGTGTATTCGGCAGGTTTGGCACTTAATTTCGTTCCGTAACACCGACTCGAACGGATTCAAAACACATCCCGAAATGAGGTACGGTGCATGTGAATTCCATTCAGGGGGTTTAGTACTCAGTTTTATTCTGACTTTTTTCGTACACGCGTGGAGTCTACCTTGCAATTTGGGACCCGTCGTGAGGTATATTTAACACCGATTGACAGATTGGAAACACAACACGACATGAGCTAGGGCGCAAACGTAGTGTATTCGGCAGGTTTGGCACTCAGTTTCGTTCCGTAACTTTTTTCATACAAATGGAGCGTACAGTGCTAATTGGGACCCGCACCGTGAGAAATATTTAACACCGACTCGAACGGATTCGAAACACAACCCGAAATGAGCTACGGCGCATATGAATTCCATTCAGGGGGTTTAGTACTCAGTTTTATTCTGTGTCTCTTTTCGTATACGAGTGGAGTCTGCCTTGCAAATTGGGACACATCGTGATGAATATTTAACACCGAGTCTGACGGAATCCAAACGCAGCACGACATGAGCTTCGGCGCATATGAAGTGTATTCGGCAGGTTTGGCACTCAGTTTCGTTCCGTAACTTTTTCATACAAATGGAGCCTACAGAGCTAATTGGGACCCACCGTGAGGAATATTTTACACCGACTCGAACGGATTCGAAACAAAACCCGAAATGAGCTACGGCGCATATGAATTCCATTTAGGGGTTTAGTACTCAGTTTTATTTTGTGACTTTTTTCGTACACGCGTGGAGTCTACCGTGCAAATTGGGACCCGTCGTGAGGTATATTTAACTCCGACTCTGACGGATTGGAAACACAGCACGACCTGAGCTAGGGCGCATATGAAGTGTATTCGGAAGGTTTGGCACTCAGTTTCGTTTCGTAACTTTTTTCAAACAAATGGATCCTATAGAGCTAATTGGGACCCACCGTGAGAAATATTTAACACCGACTCGAATGGATTTGAAACACTACCCGAAATGAGGTATGGCACATACGAATTCTATTCAGGGGGTTTAGTACTCAGTTTTATTCTGTCACCTTTTTCATACACGCGTGTAGTCTACCTTGAAAATTGGGACCCGTCGTGAGGAATATTTAACACCGACTCTGACGGATACCGAACGCTGCACGACATGAGCTTGGGCGCATATGAAGTGTATTCGGCAGGTTTTGCACTCACTTTCATTCTGTAACTTTTTTCATACAAATGGTCCCTACAGTGCTAATTGGGACCCATCGTGAGAAATATTTAACACCGACTCGAACGGATTCGAAAAACATCCCGAAATGAGCTAATGCGCATATGAATTCCATTTAGGGGGTTTAGTACTCAGTTTTATTCTGTGTCTTTTTTCGTACACGCGTGGAGTCTACCTTGCAAATTGGGACCCATCGTAAGGAATATTTAACTCCGAGTGTGACAGATTTCAAACGCAGCACGACGTGAGCTTAGGCGCATATTAAGTGTATTCGGCGGGTTTGGCACTCAGTTTCGTTCCGTCACTTTTTTCATACAAATGGAGCCTACAGTGCTAATTGGGACCCGCTGTGAGGAATATTTAACACCGACTCGAACGGATTCTAAACACATCCCGAAATGAGCTATGGTGCACGTGAATTCCATTCAGGGGGTTTAGTACTCAGTTTTTTTCTAAATTTTTTCGTACACGCGTGGAGTCTACCTTGCAATTTGGGACCCGTCGTGAGGTATATTTAACACCGACTGACATATTGGAAACACAGCACGACATGAGCTAGGTCGCAAACGAAGTGTATTCGGCAGGTTTGGCACTCAGTTTCGTTCCGTAACTTTTTTCATACAAATGGATCTTATAGATCTAATTGTGACCCACCGTGAGGAATATTTAACATCGACTCGAACAGATCGAAACACTTCCCGAAATGAGCTACGACGCATATGAAGTCCATTCAGGGGGTTTAGTACTCAGTTCTATTCTGACACTTTTTTCGTACGTGCGTGGAGTCTACTTTTTTTGTTCCGGTCGTTTTGAGTACTCTAACAGCCCAATCGGAGGCCGTATGCAAAAGTTATGGCAGTTTTCGTGCAGTGTGTCCGGAGGGGATCCGAATCCACTTCAAAAGGAAAGTTGAATGCAAAACTAGAGAGGGACGGCCTATATCTTCCTTTCAAAGCCAGACCTAAGCAAAAAAAGCTACACTTTCCTTCCCTCTGATCTTTTCTTAAACCGAAACAGATACCATCCTTATCTCCTGCCGACCGAACCCAACTAGGGAAAGAGATCTCTTCTCGGATTTTTTTTTCTGAACTTTGGTTTTACAATTGAATCTGTGCGGCTTTTGTACGATGCACTTGCCTTTTCTTCTCTGATTTGGTGCGGCTTTTTTTCTATCTGCACTTGCCTTTTTTTATATATTTGAAAACTGATATCTTCTTTAGTAAACACAGAGAATCACGCGGATTAGGGAACGAATCAAGATAACTAGAGACCAACCTAATCTGATCTCCAGAAACCACCGAGAGTCCTGATCTGATCAACTAGCGTAAACCGGCTCAATTCAAAGCAATTGTGACCAAAACGTGACTCGAACTCGAAACTCTAAAGGGACTAGACTCTAAAACCAGCAAAGACACGATTATGCAATCGACGATTCAACAAACCAAGAACAAGTAGTAAAAGTTAGGGCACAAATTAGCTTGGACAAAGGGACAAATCTTTTTTTGTGAGGCAAATTTTCTGGTCTCTAGGTAGAAAACGAAATATGATGGAAAATCTCACCGAGCAACCTTGAGCTCTGATACCACCAGATGTCCACTAGGGTTGTCCCGATCTTCTGATGAGAACGATACGATGAACCACAAGATCAGCAACCAAACAATCGCAACGTCACCACACGAGGCGAGCAATCGAATCAAAGACCCGATCGATCCTTGTACCTGCTGCGACCAAGAACATGCAAGAACAAGGTGATAGCAATTTCAATCCAATAATCTCAATGAAAAACAAGGTGAGGTTCTGTTTCTTAACTCGGGTGGTCTAGTCGACACACGCAAGATTGAGGAGGGACGCACATGGGGTCTACCAAAACACAACAAAACCTCAAAAAATGAAGAACTGGGGTGAGAACCCAATATAAAGGGGTACCCACACAAGGGGGCACCCAAGAGGGGTGCGGCAGCCAGGAGAGGGGCGCTGGCCAAAGGAGGGGTGGAACCCTAAAAGTACAGGGGCCTTGGGCCCAAAAGAAAGGTGGCGCAGCATTTGGAATTTCTGTCCCGTAGGATTGTTCTATGATTTACCCTTGCTCTAGGAGGAATTTGGCCTCGGGATCAAATCCATTGGAAAGTTTATCTCGATACCTTTCAAACGAGTTGTCGAACGTCGAAAACGGAGTTCGGATGTGGCCGTGGCGTCCGTTTGAAGTACTGCTGCTCCTGGATGGCCGAACCGGACTCGGCGACGAATTGGGCTTTATCTTGGGCTTTCCTTGGCTCGTGGGCTGTCCTCGGTGGATGTTCTTGATGTGCTGGTCCAGCAAAGGTGGATGGAAAGGATTTGCTTCCGGATTAAGCCCTCCAGACGTTGTAGACGAAGTAGCGATCGTAGAGGAAGAAGGGGCAGCGGTTGTATCCTTGGTTGGGATGTCCTCATCACCATCTTTCTTAGGGACTAAAATCACAGGGACAACATAAGGACTAAGGCTCTCTCGTACGTACCCTTTGTCTAAAAGTGCTTGCACTTGGTGCTGTATTTCCTTTGTTTCTTCTGGATTGGTACGGTACAGTGGCCGATTTGGAAGTGAAGCTCCTGGTATGAGGTCGATTCGATGTTCAATACCACGAATTGGAGGAAGACCAGCGTGTGTTTCCTCCGGAAAGACATCATCAAAGTCCTGCAAAACACTTGCCACAACACTTGGAAGAAAAGTTATGTCGTTAGTAGAAAGCAACACATCTTTATACAGGAGTACAAAGTGCACCAAATGTGGGTTTGTATGTAATTCTCTCAATTCAGATTTAGTGGCTAACATCACTTGCTTGTTTCCCTCAACCTTTCTTTTACCACTCTCATTTTGTTTGTGGTTCTCACTTACCGAATTGGTTTTCTCACTTGCATTATTTTTCTCTCGTTCCTTAAAACTCTCAATGTTTACCTCATTCTTTTGCATTGTATCAGCAATAATTTGAGCGGGAGACATTGGTCGAAGAACCATTTCCTTGTTATTCCACTTGAATGAGTGTTGATTAGTGTGTCCATTGTAATGACTTGCATGATCAAATTGCCATGGTCTACCGAGCAGCGAGTGACATACCGTCATAGGTACAACATCATACTCTACAGTATCACAATATTCGCCAATCTTGAAAGGTACTTTCACCATGTGCTGAACTTTCACTTCTCCACATTCATTCAACCATTGCACATGATAAGGATGTGGGTGTCGCAGTTGCTCAATCCAAGCTTTTCACACATTTGTTTGCTGGCCAAATTGTGACAACTTCCTCCATCAATAATTACCTTGCACACACGACCATTTACCTTTGCCTTGGTGTGAAAAAGATTGCAGCGTTGTTCATTGTCATCTTTTTGTTGCACACTCAACACTTTCTTGGTGACAATGAGAGATTGATCGGTCTCAAAGTCACAATAATTCATCTCATTTTCATCATTATCCAAATCAGGAATTGAGACATCCTCTTCTTCACTTGCAGATTCCTATTCTCCACCCTCCGTTATAAGCATGGTGCGATTATTTGGACAATCCTTGGCGATGTGGACTCTCCCCAAGCACTTGAAGCATTGAATGACACTACTCTTCGCTGTAGAACCCACAAAAGAAGAAGCACTAGCTGCTGGACCTTGTTTAGCATTTGGAGTAGATGGCTCTTTTCCACTTCGAGCTATATGTGAACTAGGAGCAACACTTGTACTAGAATTGTTAGCACGAAAGGAATTGAACCGAGAAGTGGATTTACCTGTAGTAGGTGTTGAACGAGGAGCAAACGAAGAAGTCCTTGTAATTTTGTTGTCTTGTTGCACTTGTCTTTCAGCTTTGGTAGCTTGATGCACTAACTCCACCACATTGTCATAAGGCTGAAATTCGGTGATGCGTTTGATGGGGTGGTTCAAACCAGCGAGGAAACGTGCCATAGTTTGTTCTTCATGTTCATACACATTAGCACGGATCATGGCCATCTCCATCTCCTTATAGTACTCATCCACCGTGCGACTTCCTTGCTTCAATCCCTGCAGCTTATCAAATAGATCACGTTTATAATGTCGAGGGACAAACCTTGCTCGCATTTCAACCTTCATCTCAGCCCACGATGCAACGGGATTCTCGCCATGTTCTATTCTTTGGTTCTGAATTTGTTCCCACCAAATCAGCGCATAATCATCAAATTCATGTGATGCCATTGCAAGCTTCTTCTCTTCGGTGTAGTTGTGCAACCGAAAGATTTTGTCAACTTTCATTTCCCAAGTGAGGTAGTCCTCCGGGTTGGTGGTACCTGCAAACTTAGGCATAGAAAACTTTAGTTTGCCAAACCTTTCCTCCACGGGACGATTGTTGTTGTTGCGGTTGTGACGTTGGTTTCCTTCATTGCGAGGCGGTATGTTGACATCAATTGGTTCATATACAGCACCCCCACGTCCCAACCCATGACCACGACCCCTTCCTACACCATGTTCATTACCTCTTGTTCCTTGCCTAGGTATGGGTGGTCGATTGGCATTAGGAACACGGGCCACTCGAGCAGCGGCTTCTTCATCGGTCTCATCAACTAGAGGACCATCTTCAGCTTGTGGTCGTAGTTGTCGTACGATGTCAGCAACTATGTTGGTGTGGAGCACGTTCAGTGTTGATTCACCTCTATTTGAAGATCTTGGATGGAGTTGTTCACTTCTTTCCTTATATGTTCATTTCCTATGCAGAATTCTCATCGAGTGTGTCTCATAAAGCACAATATTCATCCATTTCTTTGGTGCATCGAGTCACGTCCTTCATCATCCACGTTGTCTCCTTGACCTGACATGGTTAGTTGTGCAAAAACAGAAAGAGAGGTACAATATGATGTATGAACAATTCTCTCAACCTCACTTATCCTTACACCGAAATTCTTACTCACCCTTTGTTGATTGACGGAGGAGCTCGCACTTCAGTGGTGAGGCAACACAAGATGAGGTTAAGCGAACTCACAGCCGAGATCAAAGCACACAACGTATTTATATGTGGAGCTTGGAGGGCAAAGTGTATATCCTACACAATCTGAATTTTCGTTGTTGTTTTGATAAGTAATTATCCAAGTTAAAACACAATGTCTAGTTACTGAAAACAAGATTTAAATGATGAACAAGCAACTCACACACAAGGATGATGGAACCAAATGCAATCAAAGGAGTGAGCTAGCACAAGATATGATGATAACATAAACAGCTCAATTGCATTGGTTATAGAAAGACACTAGCTAGCTGCAAATGATGAACTAGGGCACAAGATTGCACATCTAGAATGAGTTTCTCACAACGGTGCAAATAATTTTTTTTTAGAAACTTTTCTTGTTCTCCTTTTCTTTTTATACAACTAGCAACCAGCCACAAAGCTTTTCTTTTCTTCGTCTTTTTTTTTTGCAACCGTGAGATCAAGATAAATGAGTGCAGCCCTAAGCAACAGATTAGCTAGTCTTGATAGGTACAAAGTATTCGCAAAGGACAGATTGGCTATCAAGGGAAAACTACCAATTTTCGGAACAAAAACAGCAACATGGTTCAAGCACAAGTTCAACCAATTTCCAGGCCGAATCAGAAAAAATTGTTTGCAGCAAACTTGTAGATAATTGCAAGAGCTTTCCAACAAGTACAACAATGACACAAATGGAGAAATAATGTGAGAGTTATGGCCAAAACAATAAACTGGACAAATTGGAACTAGAGAGTGACGCGAAGGAAAATGAAGAGTTCAGTAACAAGAACATGTTCCAATGGACAAGAACTTAGCAAAACGCACAAGAACAACAGATTGGAAACTAGGGTTTAATATTTTTGTGAGGCACTTTTCAGATTAGGAAGAAAACACAGATCCAACTAGAGTTGATATTTTTTTGTGGCAATTTTTTTCTGGTATATAGCTGAAAGTAAATCTAGAACTTTGGGTAAAAAGATTCTACCGTGACAACCGGGGCTCTGATACCAAATGATACGAGGGGTGCCCGACCTTCACGGCGAAGAATCAAAGATACTCGTGAAACCTGACAAATCTTGTGCAGCCAACCGTTGCAAGTGGAACAACCTGCAGCACGGAGTTCGCCCAACCTCACGTTGTCCACTCAACCAAGTCAAGCGGATTACAATCCTCGCTGCAATCACAAAGAGCTTGTAAGAACAACAGGAAGGAATGCACAATCTCAGAGATGTTTCAGCCGGTGGCATGAAAACCCAAGAACATGCATAGCATATCTATTTCAATATTCAGATTGTCTACCAAAACACAAAGGGGTGCCTCTCTATATATAGGAGAGGAGAGGAAGCCAAAAGGTTGGCAAGGACCAAACATAATGGTGGCGCAGCACCCAACACAAGAGGAGACTGCCGCACATTTTTAATTCTGTGGCCAACTCGAATGGAATTTAATTATGAGGCCAGATCCGTTGGAAAGAGCACAAAATTATCTTTCAATCAAGTACTCACACGCCCCAAACAGAGTCCGTTTATATTCTCTAGGTCCATTTGAATTCAGACTTGTCATTTAAGGCCGAGTGAAGCTCTTTCGTGTTCCCACCTTGCATGGTAATTTGTCTTTGCTTCTCTTGATCTTCTCTTGGGTATTCACACTTCCTTTCATCACGTTCATACCTGAGTTCAAACTTACTTGTATCACGTTCATACCTGAGAGTAGTTAAAATAGTTGAATTAGGTAGCAGCTGACTCTTAGAAGAAAAGTAGTACTTATTAAGGAGCAAATTCACCTGTTGATTGATTTGTTTAGCACGGGCACGTGTTAATGGTCCTTGGAATTGTTTTAGATTATCTTGACCAATAGTAGGGGAAGGAAATGATGATGATGTTATGATGCCCGTATCATCAACCTTGCAAATTGGGACCCGTCGTGAGGAATATTTAACACCGACTCTAACGGATTCCAAATGCAGCACGACATGAGTTTGGGCGCATATGAAGTGTATTTGGCAGGTTTAGCACTCAGTTTCGTTCCGTAACTTTGTTCATACAAATGGAGCCTACAGTGCTAATTGGGACCCACCGTGAGGAGTATTTAACACGACTCGAACGGATTCAAAACACAACCCGAAATGAGCCACGGCGCATATCAATTCCATTCAGGGGGTTTAGTACTCAGTTTTATGATGTGTCTCTTTTCGTACGCGCGTGGAGTCTACCTTGCAAATTGGGACCCGTTGTGAGGAATATTTAACACCGACTCTGACGGATTCCAAACGCAACACGATATGAGCTTGGGCGCATATGAAGTGTATTCGGCAGGTTTGGCACTCAGTTTCGTACCGTAAATTTCTTCATACAAATGGAGCCTACAGTGCTAATTGGGACCCACCGTGAGGAATATTTAACACCGACTCGAACGGATTCGAAACACAATCTGAAATGAGCTACGGCGCATATGAATTCCATTCAGGGGGTTTAGTAGTCAGTTTTATTCCATGTCTTTTTTTGTACGCGCGTGGAGTCAACCTTGCAAATTGGGACCCGTCGTCAGGATTAATTAACACCGACTCTGACGGATTCGAAACACAACCCGAAATGAGCTACGGCGCATATGAATTCATTCAGGTGGTTTAGTACTCAGTTTTATTCTGTCTTTTTTCGTACACGCGTGGAATCTTCCCTGCAAATTGGGACCTGTTGTGAGGAATATTCAACACCGAGTCTGACGGATTCCAAACGCAGCATGACATGAGCTTGGGCGCATATGAAGTGTATTCCGCAGGTTTGGCACTCAGTTTGTTCGTAACTTTATTCATACAAATGGAGCCTCTGATTGCTAATTGGGACCCACCGTGAGGAATATTTTACACCGACTCGAACGGATAGGAAACACAACCCGAAATGAGCTACGGCGCATATGAATTCCATTCAGGGGGTTTAGTACTCAGTTTTATGTTGTGTCTTTTTTCGTACACGCGTGGACTCCTCCTTGCAAATTGGGACCCATCGTGAGGAATATTTAATACCGACTCTGACGGATTCCAAACGCAGCACGACATTAGCTTGGCCGTATATGAAGTGTTTTCGGCAGGTTTGGCACTCAATTTCATTCCATAACTTTGTTCATACAAATGGAGACTACAGTGCTAATTGGGACCCACCGTGAGGAATATTTAACACCGACTCGAACGGATTCGAAACACAACCCGAAATGAGCTACGGCGCATATGAATTCCATTAAGGGGTTTAGTACTCTGTTTTATGTTGTGTCTTTTTTCGTACGCGCGTGGAGTCCACCTTGCAAATTGGGACCCATCGTGAGGAATATTTAATACCGACTCTGACGGATTCCAAACGCAGCACGACATGAGCTTGGCCGTATAGAAGTGTATTCTGCAGGTTTGGCACTCAGTTTCGTTCCATAACTTTGTTCATACAAATGGAGCCTACAGTGCTAATTGGGACCCACCGTGATGAACTTTAACACCGACTCGAACGAATTCGAAACACAACCCGAAATGAGCTACGGCGCATATGAATTCCATTCAGGAGGTTTAGTACTCAGTTTTATGCTGTGTCTTTTTACGTACGCGCGTGGAGTCTACGTTGCAAATTTGGACCCGTCGTGAGTTATATCTAACACCGACTCTGACGGATTCCAATCGCAGCACGACATGTGCTAGGGCGTATATGAAGTGTATTCGTTTGGTTTGGCTCTCAGTTTAGTTCCGTAACTTTCTTCATACAAAAGGAGCCTTCAGTGCTAATTGGGACCCACCGTGAGGAATATTTAACTCCGACTCGAACGGATTTGAAACACAACCCGAAATTAGCTACGGCGCATATTAATTCCAATCAGGGGGTTTAGTACTCAGTTTTATTTTGTTTCTTTTTTTCGTACGCGCGTGGAGTCAACCTTGCAAATTGGGACCCGTCGTGAGGAATTTTTAACACCGATTCTGACGGATTCGAAACACAACACGACATGAGCTTGGGCATATATGAAGTGTATTCGGCAGGTTTGGTACTCAGTTTCGTTCCGTAACTTTTTTCATACAAATGATGCCTACAGTGCTAATTAGGACCCACCGTGAGGAATATTTAACACCGACTCGAACAGATTCGAAACACAACCCGAAATGAGCTACGGCGCATATGAATACCATTCGGGGGGTTTAGTACTCAGTTTTATTCTGTGTCTTTTTTCGTAAACACGTGAGTCTACCTTACAAATTGGGACCCGTCGTGAGGAATATTGAACACCGACTCTGACGGATTCCAAACGGAACACGACATGAGCTTGGGTGCATATGAAGTGTATTCGGCAGGTTTGGCACTCAGTTTCGTTCCGTAACTTTATTCATACAAATGGAGCCTACAGTGCTAATTGGGACCCATCGTGAGGAATATTTAACACCGACTCGAACGGATTCGAAACACAACCTGGAATGAGCTACGACGCATATGAATTCCAATCAGGGGGTTTAGGAGTCAGTTTTATTCCGTGTCTTTTTTTGTACGCGCGTGGAGTCAACCTTGCAAATTGGGACCCGTCGTGAGGAAAATTTAACACCGACTCTGACGGATTCGAAACACAACCCGAAATGAGTTACGGCGCATATGAATTCCATTCAGGCAGTTTTGTACACAGTTTTATTCTGTGTCTTTTTTCGTACACGCGTGGAGTCTTCCTTGCAAATTGGGACTCGTTGTGAGGAATATTCAACACCGAGTCTGACGGATTCCAAACGCAGCACGACATGAGCTTGGGCGCATATGAAGTGTATTCGGCAGGTTTGGCACTCAGTTTCGTTCCGTAACTTTATTCATACAAATAGAGCATACAGTGCTAATTGGGACCCACCGTGGGGAATATTTAATACCGACTCGAACGAATTCGAAACACAACCCGAAATGAGCTACGGCGCATATGAATTCCATTCAGGGGGTTTAGTACTCAGTCTTATGTAAAGTCTTTTTTCGTACGCGCGTGGAGTCCACCTTGCAAATTGGGACCCATCGTGAGGAATATTTAATACCGACTCTGACGGATTCCAAACGCAGCACGACAAGAGCTTGGCCGTATATGAAGTGTATTCGGCAGGTTTGGCATTCAGTTTCGTTCCATAACTTTGTTCACACAAATAGAGCCTACAGTGCTAATTGTGACCCACCGTCAGGAATATTTAACACCGACTCGAACGGATTCGAAACACAACCTGAAATGAGCTACGGCGCATATGAATTCCATTCAGGAGCTTTATTACTCAGTTTTATGTTTTGTCTTTTTTCGTACCCGAGTGGAGTCTACGTTGCAAATTTGGCCCGTTGTGAGGAATATCTAACACCGACTCTGACGGATTCCAAACGCAGCATGACATGAGCTGGCCGTATATGAAGTGTACTCGTTAGGTTTGGCTCTCAATTTCGTTCCGTAACTTTATTCATACAAATGGAGCCTACAGTGCTAATTGGGACTCACCGTGAGGAATATTTAACACCGACTCGAACGGATTCGAAACACATCCCGAAATGAGGTACGGCGCATATGAATTCCATTCAGGGGGTTTAGTACTCAGTTTTATGTTGTGTCTTTTTTCGTGCACGCGTGGAGTCCACCATGCAAATTGGGACACATCGTGAGGAATATTTAATACTGACTCTGACGAATTCCAAACGCAGCACGACATGAGCTTGGGCGCATATGAAGTGTATTCGGTAGGTTTGGCACTCAATTTGGTTTCGTAACTTTATTCATACAAATGGAGCCTACAGTGCTAATTGGGACCCACCGTGAGGAATATTTAACACCGACTTAACGGATTCAAACACAACCCAAATGAGCTACGGCGCATATGAATTCCATTCGGGGGTTTAGTACTCGATTTTCAGAAAGTCTTTTTCGTACATGCGTGGAGTCCACCTTTTAAATTGGGACCCGTCGTGAGAAATATTTAATACCGACTCTGACGGATTCCAAACGCAGCACGACATGAGCTTGGCGATATATGAAGTGTATTCGGCAGGTTTGGCACTCAGTTTCGTTCCATAACTTTGTTCATACAAATGGAGCCTACAGTGCTAATTGGGACCCACCGTGAGGAATATTTGACACCGACTCGAACGGATTCAAAACTCAATCCGAAATGAGCTACGGCGCATATGAATTCCATTCAGGGGGTTTAGTACTCAGTTTTATGGTGTGCCTCTTTTCGTACGCGCGTGGAGTGTACCTTGCAAATTGGGACCCGTCGTGAGGAATATTTAGCACCGACTCTGACGGATTCCAAACGCAAAACGACATGAGCTTGGGTGCATATGAAGTGTATTCGGCAGGTTTGGCACTCAGTTTCGTTACCCACCGTGAGGAATACTTAACACCGACTTGAACGGATTCGAAACACAACCTGGAATGAGTTACGGCGCATATGAATTTCATTCAGGGTGTTTAGTAGTCAGTTTTATTCCGTGTTTTTTTTGTTCACGCGTGGAGTCAACCATGCAAATTGGGACCCGTCGTGTGGAATATTTAACACCGACTCTGACGGATTCGAAACACAACCCGAATGAGCTACGGCGCATATGAATTTCATTCAGGTGGTTTAGTACTCAGTTTTATTCTGTCTTTTTTCGTACACGCGTGGAGTCTTCCTTGCAAATTGAGACCTGTTGTGAGGAATATTCAACACCGAGTCTGACGGATTCCAAACGCAGCATGACATGAGGTTGGGCGCATATGAAGTGTATTCCGCAGGTTTGGCACTCAGTTTCGTTCCGTAACTTTATTCATACAAATGGAGCCTACAGTGCTAATTGGGACCCACCGTGAGGAATATTTAACACCGACTCGAACGGATAGGAAACACAACCCGAAATGAGCTACGGCGCATATGAATTCCATTCAGGGGGTTTAGTACTCAGTTTTATGTTGTGTCTTTTTTCGTACACTAGTGGACTCCACCTTGCAAATTGGGACCCATCATGAGGAACATTTAATACCGACTCTGACGGATTCCAAACGCAGCACGACATTAGCTTGGCCGTATATGAAGTGTATTCGGCAGGTTTGGCACTCAATTTCGTTCCATAACTTTGTTCATACAAATGGAACCTACTGTGCTAATTGGGACCCACCGTGAGGAATAATTAACACCGACTCGAACGGATTCGAAACACAACCCGAAATGAGCTACGGCGCATATGAATTCCATTAAGGGGTTTAGTACTCAGTTTTATGTTGTGTCTTTTTTCGTACGCGCGTGGAGTCCACCTTGCAAATTGGGACCCATCGTGAGGAATATTTAATACCGACTCTGACGGATTCCAAATGCAGCACGACATGAGCTTGGCCGTATATGAAGTGTATTCCACAGGTTTGGCACTCAGTTTCGTTCCATAACTTTGTTCATACAAATGGAGCCTACAGTGCTAATTGGGACCCACCGTGATGAATATTTAACACCGAGTCGAACGAATTCGAAACACAACCCGAAATGAGCTATACGGCGTATATGAATCCCATTCAGGAGGTTTAGTACTCAGTTTTATGCTGTGTCTTTTTTCGTACGCGCGTGGAGTCTATGTTGCAAATTTGGAGCCGTCGTGAGAAATATCTAACACCGACTCTGACGGATTCCAAACGCAGCACGACATGTGCTTGGGCGTATATGAAGTGTATTCGTTTGGTTTGGCTCTCAGTTTCGTTCCGTAACTTTCTTCATACAAAAGGAGCCTTCAGTGCTAATTGCGACCCACCGTGAGGAATATTTAACACCGACTCGAACAGATTCGAAACACAACCCGAAATGAGCTACGGCGCATATTAATTCTATTCAGGGGGTTTAGTACTCAGTTTTATTTTGTTTCTTTTTTCGTACGCGCGTGGAGTCAACCTTGCAAATTGGGACCCGTCGTGAGGAATATTTAACACCGATTCTGACGGATTCGAAACACAACACGACATGAGCTTGGGCATATATGAAGTGTATTCGGCAGGTTTGGTACTCAGTTTCGTTCCGTAACTTTTTTCATACAAATGATGCCTACAGTGCTAATTAGTACCCACCGTGAGGAATATTTAACACCGACTCGAACAGATTCGAAACACAACCCGAAATGAGCTACGGCGCATATGAATACCATTCGGGGGGTTTAGTACTCAGCTTTATTCTGTGTCTTTTTTCGTAAACACGTGGAGTCTACCTTGCAAATTGGGACCCGTCGTGAGGAATATTGAACACCGTCTCTGACGGATTCCAAACGGAACACGACATGAGCTTGGGTGCATATGAAGTGTATTCGGCAGGTTTGGCACTCAGTTTCGTTCCGTAACTTTATTCATACAAATGGAGCCTACAGTGCTAATTGGGACCCACCGTGAGGAATATTTAACACCGACTCGAACGGATTCGAAACACAACCTGGAATGAGCTACGGCGCATATGAATTCCATTCAGGGGGTTTAGGAGTCAGTTTTATTCCGTGTCTTTTTTTGTACGCGCGTGGAGTCAACCTTGCAAATTGGGACCCGTCGTGAGGAAAATTTAACACCGACTCTGACGGATTCGAAACACAACCCGAAATGAGTTACGACGCATATGAATTCCATTCAGGCAGTTTTGTACACAGTTTTATTCTGTGTCTTTTTTCGTACACGCGTGGAGTCTTCCTTGCAAATTGGGACTCGTTGTGAGGAATATTCAACACCGAGTCTGACGGATTCCAAACGCAGCACGACATGAGCTTGGGCGCATATGAAGTGTATTCGGCAGGTTTGGCACTCAGTTTCGTTCCGTAACTTTATTCATACAAATAGAGCCTACAGTGCTAATTGGGACCCACCATGAGGAATATTTAATACCGACTCAAACGAATTCGAAACACAACCCGAAATGAGCTACAGCGCATATGAATTCCATTCTGGGGGTTTAGTACTCAGTCTTATGTAAAGTCTTTTTTCGTACGCGCGTGGAGTCCACCTTGCAAATTGGGACCCATCGTGAGGAATATTTAATACCGACTCTGACGGATTCCAAACGCAGCACGATAAGAGCTTGGCCGTATATGAAGTGTATTCGGTAGGTTTGGCATTCAGTTTCGTTCCATAACTTTGTTCACACAAATGGAGCCTACAGTGCTAACTGTGACCCACCGTCAGGAATATTTAACACCGACTCGAACGGATTCGAAAGACAACCCGAAATGAGCTACGGCGCATATCAATTCCATTCAGGAGCTTTATTACCCAGTTTTATGTTATGTCTTTTTTCGTACCCGAGTGGAGTCTACGTTGCAAATTTGGACCCGTTGTGAGGAATATCTAACACCGACTCTGACGGATTCCAAACGCAGCACGAACTGAGCTGGGCGTATATGAAGTGTACTCGTTAGGTTTGGCTCTCAGTTTCGTTCCGTAACTTTATTCATACAAATGGAGCCTACAATGCTAATTGGGACCCACCGTGAGGAATATTTAACACCGACTCGAACGGATTCGAAATACATCCCGAAATGAGGTACGGCGCATATGAATTCCATTCAGGGGGTTTAGTACTCAGTTTTATGTTGTGTCTTTTTTCGTACGCGCGTGGAGTCCACCTTGCAAATTGGGACACATCGTGAGGAATATTTAATACTGACTCTGACGGATTCCAAACGCAGCACGACATGAGCTTGGGCGCATATGAAGTGTATTCGGTAGGTTTGGCACTCAATTTGGTTTCGTAACTTTATTCATACAAATGGAGCCTATAGTGCTAATTGGGACCCACCGTGAGGAATATTTAACACCGACTCGAACGGATTCGAAACACAACCCGAAATGAGCTACGGCGCATATGAATTCCATTCAGGGGGTTTAGTACTCAGTTTTCTGTAAAGTCTTTTTTCGTACATGCGTGGAGTCCACCTTGCAAATTGGGACCCGTCGTGAGAAATATTTAATACCGACTCTGACGGATTCCAAACGCAGCACGACATGAGCTTGGCGATATATGAAGTGTATTCGGCAGGTTTGGCACTCAGTTTCGTTCCATAACTTTGTTCATACAAATGGAGCCTACAGTGCTAATTGGGACCCACCGTGAGGAATATTTGACACCGACTCGAACGGATTCAAAACTCAATCCGAAATGAGCTACGGCGCATATGAATTCCATTCAGGGGGTTTAGTACTCAGTTTTATGATGTGTCTCTTTTCGTACGCGCGTGGAGTGTACCTTGCAAATTGGGACCCGTCGTGAGGAATATTTAGCGCCAATTCCAATCGAGGAAGTTTAGATCGATGATTTTAGCCTATGCAAGTGTCATACCCTCGTTTGTAAAAGAAAAGTGACTAGAGGTGAATTCCATGTAAAGATTTTCGAGCCTAAATAAATAAAGTAAAGATGGTTGAGAGGTGGATATGTGAAGTGTTGGAATAAAAGCATTAATGATAAAGGATGTTCCTGAGTATTCCCCTATGTTGACGGTTCACTCAAGATGTTGCGTGTGCAACGATGATCGATTCGATGGTGGTTGTAAAGATTGTCACCGAGGAATTATCATGGTCGAAAGTACACTATTGCTTGATCTAACCTAGAATGTGATGGAGTTAAGTTGGAGAAAAGTTCTAGCGAGCGATATTGGATATCGGACGAGATGCTACTCTGAAATGAATTGGTCGTCAGGACATAAGGTCATCCCGAGTTTGGTCAAGGAAGTGTGTCACTAAAAGCCCCAAAGGTGAAAATGGAATTTCAAATGACTACGGTTTGTGTTGGCCACCAAGGTCAATAGTGTGGAAGTTGTCACTTTGAAGGGTATCGTTGTTAGAGAGTATCAAGATGTGTTTCTGAAGGATCCCACCAGATCGAGAGATCAAGTGTGTGATGGAGTTAGTCCCTGGTACAGCGCCAAAAGTAAAGAGACCTCATCGAATGCCTATTGATGAGCTAGTTGAGATGAAGAAGGCATCAAGAGTTGCTAGAAAGGTGGTTCGCTAGAACCAATTTGTCACCATAGGGAGCGCCTGTTCTATTTAAAAATGGGAGCTTAGGGAGGTGTATCGACCGTCGAGCATTTAATGAAGTGATGATTAAAAGGGTAAGAATTCGTTGGCCAGGATCGTAATTTGTTTGATCAGACAAAAAAAAAGAGCTGGAGTGTCCTCAAGAATAGATCTTCGATCGAATTATCATCAGTTAAGAGTTCGTGCAGAGAATGTTCTTAGGTCAGAGTTTTCTACACAGTATGGACAATATGAGTTTACGGTTGTGGCTACTAGAATGATCGATGCCATTACAGAATTTATGAACATGATGAATGGAGTCCCATGGGAAAGTTGGTCAAGCTGTTATGGTGCATAGGTGGGATGTCTTTGTTTACTTCAAGTCAAAAGGAAAGTATGCAGAACAGTTAGGATTAGTTTTGAAAAAGTTGCTAGACCAATGGTTGTATGCTAAGTTTAGCAAATGTGACTTTTGGAAGGAGATAGTTGGATTTCTTGCCATGAGATGACTGCTAAAGGAGTTACCATGGATCCAACCAAAAGCGATGTTACAGGGGAGCAACCGAGACTGCTTAGGCAATTATGAGAAGAAGTTTTCATGGACGTCGCAGTGCGAAAAGAGTTTTCTGTGATTGAGGAAAACGTTTGACGATGGCACCAGTGTTAGTGTTGCCAGATGTGCAGAACAATTTTGATATATACCGTGACGTCTCAAAACCAGATATTGGACCTGTGTTAATGCAGAAAGGCAAAGTTGTTGCCTAGGCATCAAGACAGTTAAAGCCACATGAAGAGAACTATGCTACGCATAAATTGGAATTTGCTGCCGTAGTGCATGCTTCGAAGTTATTGCGTCATTATCTCAGTGGAAATATGTACAGATCACAAGAGTTAAGATACATCTTTCCCAGTCAATGTTCGGTTGAGGCAGAGGATATGGCAGAAGTCGATCAAGGATTGTGATGTGGGAATTTATTATCATCTTTGTAAGGTTAATATGGCGGTGCCTTGAGTCGAAGGAGCCATAGGGTGAATATGTCGATATCAAGGGATCAACTTGAGTGTGAAAAGAGTTTTGAAAGCTGAAATTGGAAGTTGTTTCACAAGGATTTGTAACTGCTTTGAAAGTTAAGCCAATGCTTGAAGATCAGATCGAAGTGGGTCAGAAGGATGAAGGCTTAGCTGAGGATTTTACCAAGGATAACCAAGGAACCACACAGTTTAAAGGTCAAAGCTATGTATTGAATAAGAAAGAGATTAAAACAGTTGATTTTGGAAGAAGCTCATGATTCTGAGTATTCAATTCATCCAGGAAGTGCTAAGATGTACCAGGATTTGAAAGAGGGATTTTGGTGGCCTAATATGAAGCGTGAAGTAGCTGAGCATGTTGCTTTATGCGACGTATGTCAGAGAGTAAAAGCCATGCATCAAAGACCCCATTGGTTTATTGCGTAGTTGAAAATTCGGAATAGAAGTGGGAGGAAATCGAATGGACTTTATCACCGGTTTACCTAAGACTCAGAGAGATTACGATTCCATTTGGGTTATTGTGGATCGTCTAACCAAGGTCGCCCGTTTTATCCCAGTAAAGACCACTTACTCGAGAGATCGTTTAGCGGAGTTGTACATGTCAAGGATTGTATGCTTGTATGGAGTGGCCAAGAAGATTGTGTCGGACAGAGGTACCCAATTCACCTCAAGGTGTTGGAACAAGTTGCATGAAGCAATGGGGACTTGTCTGAATTTTAGTACAAAGATATCACCCATGATGGATGGTCGATGTAAAGAGTAAATCAGATTTTAGAGGATATGTTGAGAGCTTGTGCTTTAGCTTATGCTACGTCTTGGAATAAATGTTTGCCATATGCAGAGTTCAGTTACAATAATGGTCATCAAACTAGCTGGCAGATATCACACCTGAGGCGTTGTATAGACGTGCCTGTCATACTCCATTGAATTGGAATGGGACAGGAGATCGTATGGTATTGGATCTGATATTCTCAAGGAAGCCGAAGAGCGAGTTGCTAGGATTAGAGAGAGGTTGAAGGTAGCTCAGTTAAGGAAAAAGAGCTATACTGATGACCGTCGTCAAAATTCGAGGTTCGAGTCAGATAATTTTGTGTACCTCAGATTTCGCCCCTGAAAGGTGTCAAAAGGTTTCGCGCTAAGGGGAAGCTTGCGTCAAGATGTGTTGGTCCGTTCAAAATTTTGAGCCGTCAAGGAGAGGTTGCTTATCAGTTGGAGTTGCCGCAGTCAATGGCAGAGGTGCATGATGTGTTATATGTGTCACAGTTTAAGAAATGACTAAGAGTGCCAGCGGAGCAGATGCCATGAGAAGCAATTGAACTGCATGAGGATTTGAACTACAAGGAGCAGCCAGTCAGAATTTTGGATGTTATGAAGCACAATACTAGAAGCAAGTCGATTCGCTTTTGCAGAGTTCAGTGGTGCAATCTTTCTGAAAGTGAAGCAACCTGGAGCGTGAAGAAGATTTGAAGTCAGAATTTCCAAACCTATTCTCAGAGTTAGCCCCAATCTCTGGTCGAGATTCATTAAGGGGGAGGTTTGTAACATCCCAAAAATTTGGCTTAATTAAGTTTTTATTGCTTAAGAGTGCATTTGTGATTTTCTAGAATTTATTTGGATTTTTCTGGATTTATTTGAATTAATTCCTATTTCAAGTTTATTGCCTTTTATTCAAATTTATTTAAATTTATGCAAAGTTAAAATGAAGTTTTGCCAAAAATATTTTATTTAAGTCCAGAATGTCTCAAAGTTTTTTTTTGAGATTTTTCTTGGATTTTTCCTGATTGTTTTATTGCTTAAAATAAATAAAATGAATTTCATGAATTATTTTAATTGAAAACCTTTTGAAAAGCGTGTGAACAGTGTTGGGCTTGGCCCGTATACTGTGCATACGCGTTTCCGTGCGGCCCAATCACCCAGAGCCGTTGGATCGTGATCGGGCGATGGAGTGGTTTTGGAAACCCTAAGATCAGCGTCCGTTGGATTTGCGTTGGACGGCTCGGATTAATGGATCAGAAAAGGGAAGGATTTAGCTGCGCACCGCTGGATATCATGTCCGATCCGGATTGTGCCACGTCTTTGGAAAATCTAGTCCGTTGATTGAAGATCGGATGGATGTCGGGAGTTCGCCTCCGAGCCGCTGCCGGAATCCATGTCCGATACGTCGCGCCGTTGTGTCCGCCGTTTGCACGCCTTCCAAGGCGCTATAAAAGCTGCCGACCGTCGTGTTGAGATCTCCGCTTCGCACCGCATCGTTAGCCCCGCTTGTCACCGCCAGAGGCATCCCCATCGTCGCGTGCAAGCTCGCCGTTGTTTTGTCTCGCCGCTGTCGTTTTCGCCTTGTTTCCAGCGCCGTCAAGCCGTGTTTTGCCGCGTCGGTTGGAGTTCATCCCGCTGAGACGCATCAGTGCCGCCATCTTTTGGTCGTCGGGGCTCATCGCTTCGCCTTTCGGGAGGTCTTCGTCCCCAGCCCCGGTGACCGCGCCGCCGAGCTCGCCGTCGACTCCTCGTGATCAATCGTGGCCGTTGGATTCCAGTTGGAGCGCGTCAGATCTCGCCGCGTGGATTACGTGTCGGTAAGCCACGTCGTCGCCAGCGTGGGCCGTTGGATCGGTGATAGAAGGTCCGGATCGCACCGCTGACCGTGCCAATCAGGCAGTGCCGCGTGGCGCACAGAGCCCAAGCACCATGGACCGAGTCCATGGTGATCCAACGCGATTCCGTGGACCGGGTCTATGCACCGGGGGCACGTGTCGTGTTCTGGTTGGCTCAGTCCAGCGCTGACGTCACGCTGACGTCATAAATCGATTTTCAGAATAAAAATAAATCTGTTAAAATCCGAATTTCTGATTTTCTGATTTCAGTATTTATTTCAAACTTCAAAAGGCTATATCTTTTGCATCGTAACTCGGATTTGAGTGATTCCAGTTTCTAAAAATTTGTAAAATTGAGATCTATTTAATGATGAATTTTATTTGATTTTTGGAGTTCAATTGTTCTCTGTTTTGGTATTTATTTGCTTTTCTCCTTCGGTACGCGTAGACGTTGAATTGTGCGACGCTTCGGAGGAAGATCAAGCAACTCAAGAGCAAACTCCAGATCAAGATCAGGACCTATTCCAAGGCAAGTTGTGCTTTGATCATGTTGAACCCATGTTTATAAAATTGCTATGTTTGTTCTACCCTATTGCATATATTTAAAATATACAATTGTTTTAAATTAAATTGGGCGTAGCTAATATACCAGATTGATCTATACCCTACCTTGTCATTGAATGCCATGATCCATTGTCACCCTAGATTGGTTCAATATAGTTGGTTAATAATTATGATCAACATTGGAGGATTAGTCCGTATTAGTTGCTTAGCCATGCCACGTCATCACATGTGTCGGAATCATTGATAATTAATCTTGATTAATGGAATATGGAACAATGTTAAGAACTTGTGTGTCATGTGGAATCACACGATGAGATTGAGTTGTTGTGGCGAGTCATGTCACGCAATGATGTTGAATTGTTGATGGCACGTGGTGCTTGGTAACCAACTGGGTGATAATAATTTAGATTGGGGCAAGTGACAAGGGGCGAGTATGCCAAGGTGGGCCCAATGGGCAGAGGGTATGTGGATGTCTTGCCCTGATCACTCTAAGGACTTAACCTTACAAGCCTTTGACCTGAGTCAATCATGCAACCACGTGTTGTAATGGGACAGCCTAGCTGATTAATTTGTAATGTCTTAACTTGGTACTATCATTGGTGGTGTGAGTTCCCGAGTTATGGTGTAATTCACATGGCGCAAGAGGGGGGCCCTGGTTGTGGTTTTCAGACCCACCAGTGTTGAAACCTTAACGGGTAGTACTGGATTAAGCCAGAGCATTGTAAAGGCTTTGTCATGATCTCTCCGCCGACACACCAAAGGAAGTGTGTTAACCCGGAAGGCACCAAGAGACGATCATGTCACGTGGGTAAAGTGCATAACCTCTGCAGAGTGTGAAACTATTCGAATAGCCGTGCTCGCGGTAGTGAGCAATGCTCGGGAATTACAGTTAAGGGTTAGCTTAATTAAAATGAACAATTTGGTTGGGATGGCCGAATGCCATATGGAAGATGGAATTTGACTTAAGATTGGAAACTTGGTTTACTTGAGAAAAGTTGAATCTATCATTATTGTTATTTGTTTTACCGTCTTTACAATCTATTTATTGTATTTGTTCGTAAATGCTGCTTTGTTGCAAAATAGCCATGATAGCTTATCCTTTGAATAAGCCTTGCATATAGTTGCGTAGAATTGCATTCATGCACAACTTGTTGAGTGCTTTAAGTACTCACCCTTGCCAACAATAACCTCACCAGTTGAAGAGTCTACATCAATCTTTGGAGGAAAGATTCCAGAGGGGACGAATGTTTAGGGCGCAAGCCTTGTCAGTTGCCTGTGGTATACTGAGGGGTTGTCTACGTTTTCATTCCGCTGCAGTTTAATATATTATTCAGCCTTGCGAGGCATAGTCATGTAAGTGGACCATGAGGTCATTCGACTAGTGGTATGTATCATATGATGTCTTTCATAATATTTTCGCTATGTATGATTGTGATATTTACTTATGTTGAGCCTGTGTGCACTAGCATGATCCTGGACTAGTGCAAGATACTCGGAGGGTCCGGATTTGCATATTCGGTCCCGATGTAGTGGTATCGAGCCATATCGATCGTAGGCTGACCCTAGATAGTCCGGTCGCCTCTATAGGAACTTCAAAATTATTTTCTAAAGAAAAGAATTAACTTGGAAGAATAATATGTTCTTAACTTATCTTATTCTTCTATTCCTTTCCTCGTCAAAATTTCTCTCTTTTCCCCTGCTGAATTTCTTTCTCTCTCCTTCCGGATCGAGTTAAAAACCTTATCTGAGTTGTCTTGGTAGTGGACGTGCCACATCATAGAAGAAAGTATCAAGTGCTTTTGTCAACCCCGAAATCATGAAGGAGGGGATCATCGTGCTCAAGGAAGGAGTAGATCCATGAAGCGTTCCAAGAGCTAGAAGATCTATGCTTCGAGTAGTCAGTTGGGACTCAGGTGTGGGAGTCGCGTCCGCTTAAGATAGAAGTGTTACCCCTGTAGGCGGTAGTTTTGTGTGTATTGGTTGAATTGGTTCTTCCTTGATTGCTGAGTGTGCAGTATGTGTTGCAGAGCTTTTAGGCTTATACAAGCAACCATACCAAGTTATTAATATTGTTTGCTTAAGTTATTGGGTTAAACCTATCTCCCCTGCTTTAGGATTCCTCGCTTACCTATGCTATTTTCCTCTTCCCTATTCCAAGTGAAGCAATCAAGCGGAGGGTTCAGATTCGTGGAAACAACATAATCGATGGCAATAAAATCAATCCAAGGAGAATCTCAATAGTGGATTAGTTCTTCAACCGTCAAGATCAGATGGATATGCAGAGTTTCAGAGAGTTCTTGATTGCTCGGACTCGCTTGATGCATGCAATGATGAAGCGATGAGAATATGACCGACCAAACTAATGTCAACCAAGTGTCCCAAGTCGCTACCAATGATTTCCGCTCCTACTTAAGGTTATCGAATTCATAAGGACTCGTCCGCCGACGCTTTCGAAATGAGTTACCCTCAAGTAGATGATTGGCTCAAGACCATTGAGAGGAAGCGCTCATTGCTCGATGTGAAGACGATGAGAAAGTCCTGTATGCTTCTTATCGCCACAAGGAATCACCTTGAATGGTGGAAGAAATATTGTGCCGCTCATGAAGCCCCGGAGTATCACTTGGAATGAATTTGTTGTTGCTTTTCGTAATCTCTTTGCTTCACCTAGAGACAGATGGTCACAATAAATACGAGTAGAATACTATTCTTGCACCTTGTTCAACATCCAAGAGTTGCTCTCAAGTGTCACAACCAAACAAATCGGAAGATCGTGCGTGCATTATTTGTGGAGAGATAGGACATACCGACGAGCATGCGATTAATTGCTCCAACTGTGAAGGAAGTCATTCTCGGGAGAATGTCCTATGAGTGACATCACATGTTACCTTTGTGAAGGCCGAGATCATGGTCCGGCTCAATGTCCTCTCGAATCCAATAGTCATCATTTGTAATTCAAGATCGCGAAAAGAATCTTCGAGCCGTAGTTGCTCCAGAGTCGCCAAGAAGAGGCGAACGTCGGTTGCAAAAGTGGTGCCACTCAAGAGCTAAGGACACAATACCTTAATCTCGTTGACCTCATCAAGAAAGAAGTAATTGACAATCACCAACAAAGATGTTTCGTGCGATGAAGAAGGCCATTGGGCTAGTGAATGCCCTATGAAGCAACCAGCCTCGACGCAACAAGAAGACAACAATGTACCAGTAGTGCACAACAATAACACGGTGTGTTATAACTGTCATGAGGAAGGCCATTTTGTTAAGAAATGCCCGCGAAAGAATCTAGAGTCTCCTACTGACGCGGTCCTTCCGTGGTTACCTCACCAAGTTCATAACGCCAAGAGTGAGCAAGAAAGTCGCAAGAGAAGTTTGTACGAGAATCAGTTGAAGAAGAGGCATCTGAATGAAGACACCGCCTTAGTCGATTTAATGCTCAAGGAAGAGAGGTGGACCTAAGCTTTGTTACACTGCAACAAGCCCGGCATTTTGCTAACAATTGCCCTCATAAGGAAGTGATCGCACCAGTGCAAGTCAATCTCAATTCTGTTCCAGTCAAAAACTTCAGCGCCAATACCAATCAAGGAAGTTTAGATCGATGATTTTAGCCTATGCAAGTGTCATACCCTCGTTTGTAAAAGAAAAGTGACTAGAGGTGAATTCCATGTAAAGATTTTCGTGCCTAAATAAATAAAGTAAAGATGGTTGAGAGGTGGATATGTGAAGTGTTGGAATAAAAGCATTAATGATAAAGGATGTTCCTGAGTATTCCCCTATGTTGACGGTTCACCTGAAGATGTTGCGTGTGCAACGATGATCAGTTCAGTGGTGGTTGTAAAGATTGTCAGCTCGAGGAATTATCATGGTCAGAAAGTACACTATTGCTTGATCTAACCTAGAATGTGATGGAGTTAAGTTGGAGAAAAGTTCTAGCGAGCGATATTGATATCGGACTTAGATGCTACTCCTGAAATGAATTGGTCGTCCGGACATAAGGCTGTCCTGGAGTTTGGTCAAGGAAGTGTGTCAGCTAAAAGCCCTGAAAGCAGGAAAATGGAATTTCAAATGACTACGGTTTGTGTTGGCCAGCTGAAGGTCAATAGTGTGGAAGTTGTCAGCTTTGAAGGGGTATCAGTTGTTAGAGAGTATCAAGATGTGTTTCTGAAGGATCCCACCAGATCGAGAGATCAAGTGTGTGATGGAGTTAGTCCCTGGTACAGCGCCAAAAGTAAAGAGACCTCATCGAATGCCTATTGATGAGCTAGTTGAGATGAAGAAGGCATCAAGAGTTGCTAGAAAGGTGGTTCGCTAGAACCAATTTGTCACCATAGGGAGCGCCTGTTCTATTTAAAAATGGGAGCTTAGGGAGGTGTATCGACCGTCGAGCATTTAATGAAGTGATGATTAAAAGGGTAAGAATTCGTTGGCCAGGATCGTAATTTGTTTGATCAGACAAAAAAAAAGAGCTGGAGTGTCCTCAAGAATAGATCTTCGATCGAATTATCATCAGTTAAGAGTTCGTGCAGAGAATGTTCTTAGGTCAGAGTTTTCTACACAGTATGGACAATATGAGTTTACGGTTGTGGCTACTAGAATGATCGATGCCATTACAGAATTTATGAACATGATGAATGGAGTCCCATGGGAAAGTTGGTCAAGCTGTTATGGTGCATAGGTGGGATGTCTTTGTTTACTTCAAGTCAAAAGGAAAGTATGCGTAACGCTTAGGATTAGTTTTGAAAAAGTTGCTAGACCAATGGTTGTATGCTAAGTTTAGCAAATGTGACTTTTGGAAGGAGATAGTTGGATTTCTTGCCATGAGATGACTGCTAAAGGAGTTACCATGGATCCAACCAAAAGCGATGTTACTGGGAGCAACCGAGACCGCTTAGGCAATTATGAGAAGAAGTTTTCATGGACGCCGCAGCGAAAAGAGTTTTTCGTGATTGAGGAAAACGCTTGACGATGGCACCAGTGTTAGTGTTGCGGATGTGCGTAACAATTTTGATATATACCGTGACGCCTCAAAACCGGATATTGACTGTGTTAATGCAGAAAGGCAAAGTTGTTGCCTAGGCATCAAGACGATTAAAGCCACATGAAGAGAACTATGCTACGATAAATTGGAATTTGCCGTAGTGCATGCTTCAAGTTATTGCGCCATTATCTCAAAGGAAATATGTACGATCACAAGAGTTAAGATACATCTTTCCCACCAATGTTCGTTGAGGCAGAGGATATGGCGTAAGTCGATCAAGGATTGTGATGTGGGAATTTATTATCATCTTTGTAAGGTTAATATGGCGGTGCCTTGAGTCGAAGGAGCCATAGGGTGAATATGTCGATATCAAGGATCAACTTGAGTGTGAAAAGAGTTTTGAAAGCTGAAATTGGAAGTTGTTTCACAAGGATTTGTAACTGCTTTGAAAGTTAAGCCAATGCTTGAAGATCAGATCGAAGTGGGTCAGAAGGATGAAGGCTTAGCTGAGGATTTTACCAAGGATAACCAAGGAACCACACAGCTTTAAAGGTCAAAGCTATGTATGGAATAAGAAAGAGATTAAAACAGTTGATTTTGGAAGAAGCTCATGATTCGAGTATTCAATTCATCCAGAAGTGCTAAGATGTACCAGATTTGAAAGAGGGATTTTGGTGGCCTAATATGAAGCGTGAAGTAGCCGAGCATGTTGCTTTATGCGACGATGTCGAGAGTAAAAGCCATGCATCAAAGACCATTTGGTTTATTGCACCGCTGAAAATTCGGAATAGAAGTGGAGGAAATCGAATGGACTTTATCACCGGTTTACCTAAGACTCGGAGAGATTACGATTCCATTTGGGTTATTGTGGATCGCCTAACCAAGGTCGCCTGCTTTATCTCAAAGAAAGACCACTTACTCGAGAGATCGCTTAGCTGGAGTTGTACATGTCAAGGATTGTATGCTTGTATGGAGTGGCCAAGAAGATTGTGTCTGACAGAGGTACCCAATTCACCTCAAGGTGTTGGAACAAGTTGCATGAAGCAATGGGGACTTGTGCGAATTTTAGTACAAAGATATCACCCGCAGCATGCATGGTCGCATGTAAAGAGTAAATCAGATTTTAGAGGATATGTTGAGAGCTTGTGCTTTAGCTTATGCTACGCCTTGGAATAAATGTTTGCCATATGCGAGTTGAGCCATAATAATGGTCATCAAACTAGTCGCGATATCACACCGAGGCGTTGTATAGACGTGCCTATCATACTCCATTGAATTGGAATGGGACAGGAGATCGTATGGTATTGGATCTGATATTCTCAAGGAAGCCGAAGAGCGAGTTGCTAGGATTAGAGAGAGGTTGAAGGTAGCTCAGTTAAGGAAAAAGAGCTATACTGATGACCGTCGTCAAAATTCGAGGTTCGAGTCAGATAATTTTGTGTACCTCGATTTACCGAAAGGTGTCAAAAGGTTTCGCGCTAAGGGGAAGCTTGCGTCAAGATGTGTTGGTCCGTTCAAAATTTTGAGCCGTCAAGGAGAGGTTGCTTATCAGTTGGAGTTGCCGCAGTCAATGGCAGAGGTGCATGATGTGTTATATGTGTCACAGTTTAAGAAATGACTAAGAGTGCCAGCGGAGCAGATGCCATGAGAAGCAATTGAACTGCATGAGGATTTGAACTACAAGGAGCAGCCAGTCAGAATTTTGGATGTTATGAAGCACAATACTAGAAGCAAGTCGATTCGCTTTTGCAGAGTTCAGTGGTGCAATCTTTCTGAAAGTGAAGCAACCTGGAGCGTGAAGAAGATTTGAAGTCAGAATTTCCAAACCTATTCTGTAGTTAGCCCTGAATCTCGGGGTCGAGATTCTGTTAAGGGGGGGAGGTTTGTAACATCCCAAAAATTTGGCTTAATTAAGTTTTTATTGCTTAAGAGTGCATTTGTGATTTTCTAGAATTTATTTGGATTTTTCTGGATTTATTTGAATTAATTCCTATTTCAAGTTTATTGCCTTTTATTCAAATTTATTTAAATTTATGCAAAGTTAAAATGAAGTTTTGCCAAAAATATTTTATTTAAGTCCAGAATGTCTCAAAGTTTTTTTGAGATTTTTCTTGGATTTTTCCTGATTGTTTTATTGCTTAAAATAAATAAAATGAATTTCATGAATTATTTTAATTGAAAACCTTTTGAAAAGCGTGTGAACAGTGTTGGGCTTGGCCCGTATACTGTGCATACGCGTTTCCGTGCGGCCCAATCACCCAGAGCCGTTGGATCGTGATCGGGCGATGGAGTGGTTTTGGAAACCCTAAGATCAGCGTCCGTTGGATTTGCGTTGGACGGCTCGGATTAATGGATCAGAAAATGGAAGGATTTAGATGCAGCCGTTGGATATCATGTCCGAGCCGGATTGTGCCACGTCTTTGGAAAATCTAGTCCGTTGATTGAAGATCGGATGGATGTCGGGAGTTCGTCTCCGAGCCGCTGCCGGAATCCATGTCCGATACGTCGCGCCGTTGTGTCCGCCGTTTGCACGCCTTCCAAGGCGCTATAAAAGCTGCCAACCGTCGTGTTGAGATCTCCGCCGCGACCGCATCGTTAGCCCCGCTTGTCACCGCCAGAGGTATCCCCATCGCCGCCGCAAGCTCGCCGTTGTTTTGTCTCGCCGTCGTTTCGCTTTGTTTCCAGGCCGCTGCCGTGTTTTGCCGCGTCGGTTGCAGATTGGAGTTCATCCCGCCGAGACGACGGTGCCGCCATCTTTTGGTCGTCGTGGCTCATCGCCGCCATTGCCGGAGGTCTTCGCCCCCGCCCGGTGGCCGCCGCCGAGCTCGCCGACGACTCGTGATCAATCGTGGCCGTTGGATTCCGGTTGAGCGCGTCGGATCTCGCGCGTGGATTATGTGTCGGTAAGCCACGTCGTCGCCAGCGCGGGCCGTTGGATCGGTGATAGAAGGTCCGGATCGCACCGCTGACCGTGCCAATCAGGCAGTGCCGCGTGGCGCACAGAGCCCAAGCACCATGGACCGAGTCCATGGTGATCCAACGCGATTCCGTGGACCGGGTCTATGCACCGGGGGCACGTGTCGTGTTCTGGTTGGCTCAGTCCAGCGCTGACGTCACGCTGACGTCATAAATCGATTTTCAGAATAAAAATAAATCTGTTAAAATCCGAATTTCTGATTTTCTGATTTCAGTATTTATTTCAAACTTCAAAAGGCTATATCTTTTGCATCGTAACTCGGATTTGAGTGATTCCAGTTTCTAAAAATTTGTAAAATTGAGATCTATTTAATGATGAATTTTATTTGATTTTTGGAGTTCAATTGTTCTCTGTTTTGGTATTTATTTGCTTTTCTCCTTCGGTACGCGTAGACGTTGAATTGTGCGACGCTTCGGAGGAAGATCAAGCAACTCAAGAGCAAACTCCAGATCAAGATCAGGACCTATTCCAAGGCAAGTTGTGCTTTGATCATGTTGAACCCATGTTTATAAAATTGCTATGTTTGTTCTACCCTATTGCATATATTTAAAATATACAATTGTTTTAAATTAAATTGGGCGTAGCTAATATACCAGATTGATCTATACCCTACCTTGTCATTGAATGCCATGATCCATTGTCACCCTAGATTGGTTCAATATAGTTGGTTAATAATTATGATCAACATTGGAGGATTAGTCCGTATTAGTTGCTTAGCCATGCCACGCCATCACATGTGTCTAATCATTGATAATTAATCTTGATTAATGGAATATGGAACAATGTTAAGAACTTGTGTGTCATGTGGAATCACACGATGAGATTGAGTTGTTGTGGCGAGTCATGTCACGCAATGATGTTGAATTGTTGATGGCACGTGGTGCTTGGTAACCAACTGGGTGATAATAATTTAGATTGGGGCAAGTGACAAGGGGCGAGTATGCAAGGTGGGCCCAATGGGCAAAGGGTATGTGGATGTCTTGCCTCGATCACTCTAAGGACTTAACCTTACAAGCCTTTGACCGAGTCAATCATGCAATCACGTGTTGTAATGGGGATGCCTTAGTGATTAATTTGTAATGTCTTAACTTGGTACTATCATTGGTGGTGTGAGTTCCCGAGTTATGGTGTAATTCACATGGCGCAAGAGGGGGCCTGGTTGTGGTTTTCAGACCCACCGGTGTTGAAACCTTAACGGTAGTCTTGGATTGCCGAGCATTGTAAAGGCTTTGTCATGATCTCTCCGCCGACACACCAAAGGAAGTGTGTTAACCCGGAAGGCACCAAGAGACGATCATGTCACGTGGGTAAAGTGCATAACCTCTGCAGAGTGTGAAACTATTCGAATAGCCGTGCTCGCATGTAGTGAGCAATGCTCGGAATTACAGATTAAGGGTTAGCTTAATTAAAATGAACAATTTGGTTGGGATGGTGAATGCCATATGGAAGATGGAATTTGACTTAAGATTGGAAACTTGGTTTACTTGAGAAAAGTTGAATCTATCATTATTGTTATTTGTTTTACCGTCTTTACAATCTATTTATTGTATTTGTTCGTAAATGCTGCTTTGTTGCAAAATAGCCATGATAGCTTATCCTTTGAATAAGCCTTGCATATAGTTGCGTAGAATTGCATTCATGCACAACTTGTTGAGTGCTTTAAGTACTCACCCTTGCCAACAATAACCTCACCGGTTGAAGAGTCTACATCAATGGAGGAAAGATTCCGTGAGGGACGAATGTTTAGGCGCAAGCCTTGTCGATTACTGTGGTATACCGAGGGTTGTCTACGTTTTCATTCCGCCGCAGATTTAATATATTATTCACCTTGCGAGGCATAGTCATGTAAGTGGACCATGAGGTCATTCGACTAGTGGTATGTATCATATGATGTCTTTCATAATATTTTCGCTATGTATGATTGTGATATTTACTTATGTTGAGCCTGTGTGCACTAGCATGATCCTGGACTAGTGCAGTATACACAGAGGGTCCGGATTTGCATATTCGGGTCCCGACAGGGACCCACCGTGAGGAATATTTGACACCGACTCGAACGGATTCAAAACTCAATTCGAAATGAGCTACGGCGCATATGAATTCCATTCAGGGGGTTTAGTACTCAGTTTTATGGTGTGTCTCTTTTCGTACGCGCGTGGAGTGTACCTTGCAAATTGGGACCCGTCGTGAGGAATATTTAGCACCGACTCTGACGGATTCCAAACGCAAAACGACATGAGCTTGGGTGCATATGAAGTGTATTCGGCAGGTTTGGCACTCAGTTTCGTTACCCACCGTGAGGAATACTTAACACCGACTTGAACGGATTCGAAACACAACCTGGAATGAGTTACGGCGCATATGAATTCCATTCAGGGTGTTTAGTAGTCAGTTTTATTCCGTGTCTTTTTTTGTTCACGCGTGGAGTCAACCATGCAAATTGGGACCCGTCGTGAGGAATATTTAACACCGACTCTGACGGATTCGAAACACAACCCGAAATGAGCTACGGCGCATATGAATTTCATTCAGGTGGTTTAGTACTCGCTTTATTACATCTTTTTCGTACGCGTGGAGTCTTCCTTGCAAATTGAGACCTGTTGTGAGGAATATTCAACACCGAGTCTGACGGATTCCAAACGCAGCATGACATGAGCTTGGGCGCATATGAAGTGTATTCCGCAGGTTTGGCACTCAGTTTCGGTCCGTAACTTTATTCATACAAATGGAGCCTACAGTGCTAATTGGGACCCACCGTGAGGAATATTTTACACCGACTCGAACGGATAGGAAACACAACCCGAATTGAGCTACGGCGCATATGAATTCCATTCAGGGGGTTTAGTACTCAGTTTTATGTTGTGTCTTTTTTCGTACACGAGTGGACTCCACCTTGGAAATTGGGACCCATCGTGAGGAACATTTAATACCGACTCTGACGGATTCCAAACGCAGCACGACATTAGCTTGGCCGTATATGAAGTGTATTCGGCAGGTTTGGCACTCAATTTCGTTCCATAACTTTGTTCATACAAATGGAACCTACAGTGCTAATTGGGACCCACCGTGAGGAATAATTAACACCGACTCGAACGGATTCGAAACACAACCCGAAATGAGCTACGGCGCATATGAATTCCATTAAGGGGTTTAGTACTCAGTTTTATGTTGTGACTTTTTTCGTACGCGCGTCGAGTCCACCTTGCAAATTGGGACCCATCGTGAGGAATATTTAATACCGACTATGACGAATTCCAAACGCAGCACGACATGAGCTTGGCCGTATATGAAGTGTATTCCGCAGGTTTGGCACTCAGTTCGTTCCATAACTTTGTTCATACAAATGGAGCCTACAGTGCTAATTGGGACCCACCGTGATGAATATTTAACACCGAGTCGAACGAATTCGAAACACAACCCGAAATGAGCTACGGCGTATATGAATTCCATTCAGGAGGTTTAGTACTCAGTTTTATGCTGTGTCTTTTTTCGTACGCGCGTGGAGTCTACGTTGCAAATTTGGACCCGTCGTGAGGAATATCTAACACCGACTCTGACGGATTCCAAACGAAGCACGACATGTGCTTGGGCGTATATGAAGTGTATTCGTTTGGTTTGGCTCTCAGTTTCATTCCGTAACTTTCTTCATACAAAAGGAGCCTTCAGTGCTAATTGGGACCCACCGTGAGGAATATTTAACACCGACTCGAACGGATTCGAAACACAACCCGAAATAAGCTACGGCGCATATGAATTCCATTCAGGGGGTTTAGTACTCTGTTTTATGTTGTGTCTTTTTTCGTACACGCGTCGACTCCACCTTGCAAATTGGGACCCATCGTGAGGTATATTTAATTCCGACTCTGACGGACTCCAAACGCAGCACGACATTATCTTGGCCGTATTTGAAGTGTATTCGGCAGGTTTGGCACTCAATTTCGTTCCATAACTTTGCTCATACAAATGGAGCCTACAGTGCTAATTGGGACCCACCGTGAGGAATATTTAACACCGACTCGAACGGATTCGAAACACAACCCGAAATGAGCTACGGCGCATATGAATTAAATTAAGGGGTTTAGTACTCAGTTTTATGTTGTGTCTTTTTTCGTACGCGCGTGGAGTCCACCTTGCAAATTGGGACAGATCGTGAGGAATATTTAATACCGACTCTGACGGATTCCAAATGCAGCAAACATGAGCTTGGCCGTATATGAAGTGTATTCCGCTGGTTTGGCACTCAGTTTCGTTCCATAACTTTGTTCATACAAATGGAGCCTACAGTGCTAATTGGGACCCACCGTGATGAATATTTAACACCGACTCGAACGAATTCGAAACACAACCCGAAATGAGCTACGGCGCATATGAATTCCATTCAGGAGGTTTAGTACTCAGTTTTATGCTGTGTCTTTTTTCGTACGCGCGTGGAGTCTACGTTGCAAATTTGGACCCGTTGTGAGGAATATCTAACACCGACTCTGACGGATTCCAAACGCAGCACGACATGTGCTTGGGCGTATATGAAGTGTATTCGTTTGGTTTGGCTCTCAGTTTCGTTCCGTAACTTTCTTCATGCAAAAGGAGCCTTCAGTGCTAATTGGGACCCACCGTGAGGAATATTTAACACCGACTCGAACGGATTCGAAACACAACCCAAAATGAGCTACAGCGCATATTAATTCCATTCAGGGGGTTTAGTACTCAGTTTTATTTTGTTTCTTTTTTCGTACGCGCGTGGAGTCAAGTTTGCAAATTGGGACCCGTCGTGAGGAATATTTAACGCCGATTCTGACGGATTCGAAACACAACACGACATGAGCTTGGGCATATATGAAGTGTATTCGGCAGGTTTGGTACTCAGTTTCGTTCCGTAACTTTTTTCAGTGCTAATTGGGACCCACCGTGAGGAATATTTAACACCGACTCGAACGGATTCGAAACACAACCCGAAATAAGCTACGGCGCATATGAATTTTATTCAGGGGGTTTAGTACTCAGTTTTATGTAAAGTCTTTTTTCGTACGCGCGTGGAGTCCACCTTGCAAATTGGGACCCATCGTGAGGAATATTTAATACCGACTCTGACGGATTCAAAACGCCGCACGACATGAGCTTGGCCGTATATGAAGTGTATTCGGCAGGTTTGGCACTCAGTTTCTTTCCATAACTTTGTTCACACAAATGGAGCCTACAGTGCTAATTGGGACCCACCGTCAGGAATATTTAACACCGACTCGAACGGATTCGAAACACAACCCGAAATGAGCTACGGCGCATATGAATTCCATTAAGGAGGTTTAGTACTCAGTTTTATGTTGTGTCTTTTTTCGTACGCGAGTGGAGTCTACGTTGCAAATTTGGACCCGTCGTGAGGAATATCTAACACTGACACATGAGCATGGGCGTATATGAAGTGTACTCGTTAGGTTTGGCTGTCAGTTTCGTTCCGTAACTTTATTCATATAAATGGAACCTACAGTGCTAATTGGGACACACCGTGAGGAATATTTAACACCAACTCGAACGGATTCGAAACACAGCCCGAAATGAGCTACGGCGCATATGAATTCCATTCAGGGGGTTTAGTACTAAGTTTTATGTTGTGGCTTTTTTCGTACGCGCGTGGAGTCCACCTTGCAAATTGGGACCCATCGTGAGGAATATTTAATACTGACTCTAACGGATTCCAAACGGAGCACGACATGAGCTTGGCCGTATATGAAGTGTATTCGGCAGGTTTGGCACTCAGTTTCGTTCCATAACTTTTTTTATACAAACGGAGCCTACAGTGCTAATTGGGACCCCGTGAGGAATATTTGACACCGACTCGAACGGATTCAAAACACAATCCGAAATGAGCTACGGCGCATATGAATTCCATTCAGGGGGTTTTGATGAGGACATCACTACTACGGATATGACCACATTTGGTTGTGCCTACTCCAACACATCATCCACGGGCCAAGAAGAGAGAGAGATCAAATCCATCACGTTCTGGAATCCAATTCGGCCTCCTGAGACAGCACCAACTTAAAACGGCCATAACTTTTGATCCAGAAGGGTGTTCAGGGTACATGAGTACTTGCTTGAAAGCTTTCGTCGCCCTCTTTCCAATGGATCCAGTCTCACCTTCAAATTCCTTCTGAGCTGTCCGGGAACTGCAAAATAAGTCACGTCACTTTTCAAGTCCGAGTCAGAGTGGGCCTTGGGCCTTGTAATCGAATTGTATTTGGTTTCCTAGGGTTTTAAACGACCACCTCCTCTTGTTATCTCATAAATAACCAGCCGCAACCCCATCTAGGGTTTTGGGTTTTGTTTGATTAGTTTAGCCAAGTGCAAACTTCGTGTCTTCAAGTTGTGCTGGACAGCCACCTTTTCAAGACCTTCAATAGAACCCCAACTTATTTTGTCCTTCAATTCTTATTCGCAATTTCAGATTTCTTTTACCATTGTTCTTGCTTGTTCTTGCTTGTTCTTCGGTTGCTTTGCAGGAATTGAACCTCGTGTTCAGGTTGATCGTGCCCACGGCAAGATCAATAACACTCCGGAGTTGGTTTAGCGATTGCTAAGGCGCATCGTCGTCGTACGTTGTAGTCGGATCGTCAAAGTTGGTTCCACAAATCGATAGTTATCGCTCTCATCGAAAGATCGGGACACAACCTCACATCAGGTGGTATCAGAGCGCCAAGTTTCTCGGTGAGAGATTCTGTACCGTAGATTAGTTTTTGTTTTCTGTCCTAAATTGAAAATTACCCCACAAAAATTCAACATTTAGATTCAATCTAGTATTTTAGTGAGTTTTGTTAGGTTTTGATCCATTAGAGTCCTTGTTTTAGTTCTTTGATCGTTTTCCTTCGCTAGCTTTTCTTTCAATCTGTCCGAGTATTTTGTTTTGTTCATAACTTTCGATACGAGCTCGGATTCTAGTGTTTTTGTACTTTCCTAAAACCTGGGAACGATCTCTACAAAAACCTAGTTGAGCATGAACTCTAATTCTGGAGCTAAATCTGTTTAATCTGGATATCAAATTTGTTGAAGCAAGTTGTACTTCCAATCCAGATCGGTTCGGTATTTTGATCATAATTCTCACGTCGAACTTCGTTTGGGAAGTTTTATACTTTCCTGAATCCTTGAGGAGTCCTCTACAAAAACGTTTTGGGTGTCCTTTCTGATTCGATTCCATCAAACCGAATTTGATTCGGATTCGAATTGGTCCCACGGCTAAAATTGGGAGTATTCTGTGCAGTTCGGTTTTGAGCCATAACTTTCACACCCTTGCTCCAAATTGCATGTTCTTGTATTCCTTTGAAAGCTGAGGACATAAGCTTCAATTCTTTCCATAGTGAACCTTCTAAATTCGGTCGTTTTGAATCTGTAATCTAGGCGACAAATCTGCTGCCCTAGAAACTTTGAATTTGGGTGTTTTGCTTCATTTCGTGTTCTAGTTTTGTTCCTTTGAGTTGGTTGAGTTCAGTAGCATCCATAATCCATAAAACTCCAAAAATATCAGTATACATACCTTTGTTAACCAATTCATCCTTTGCGAATACTTTGATCCCAATTGAGACTAGCTATTTGATATTGCTTAGGGCTGTTCATATTGATACATTGCATAATCTTGAATTATCATATCATACTATCTTGTGATATCAAGTTAGGGATTCCAAAACTTTGCTCATACTAGTGTTGGCATAAGTCACCAAAAGAAAGAAGAGAGAAAGAAAGAGCCAAAAGGCTAAAAAAAAGAAAACATAATAGTGGCGTGCAAACACTACATTGAGCGAAACCCTAATTTGTGTTCATATTTTCAGATTGTGCAATTGTATTAATTAGTGAGCAATCTTGTGCCCTTTTATCTTTTCTAAAGCAATTAGCTAGTTTCTCTCTATAACTTATGCAACACGAGCTTTGGTACTGAAAATTTTCTTATTTAGCTCATTCCATTGGTTGCATTAAGTTACATCATCTTTTGCGTGAGTTGCCTTGAAATTCGCTTATATCTTTGAGATCGGCAACTAGGACTTGTGATTTCTATTTTGGGTCCTTACTTGTCATTACAATAACTAGAATTATCAGATTGCATAGGAAATAAGTATAGCCTACCAAGCTCCACATATTTTACCTTGTACGTTTGTTCGGTCCCTTGCAATCGCTTTATCCAAGCTTGAAGAACTTTTGACACCGCCAACGGCCGACAACCTCGCCGCTTTGCGGTAAGAATTTGTAAGAGCTTTGGTTAAGGCTTGAGAGTTGAGCGACTTTTCTCCACTTCCTAGTAGTTGATTGGGAATTACATAAACCTTTGTCTTTCCCTTTATGCTACTAACCATGTCGGTGACAAGAGTTCATCTGCATCATTCTCCACGCACGAAGGGCAATGTACAACTCACTAATGAGCAAATGTCGCTGCAAGAAGACCGTTTCCGTCCATCGAGACCGCTCAGGAGTTGCTAACACTACCCTTGCTACTATTTTGTCTAGACTTAATGATATGCTTGCATTGCTTTGTCCTGGAACTTCCGGTCCTCCGCCTCGTCTCCTAAGCAACAACAATGGTGTACTACGTGCACAACGGGTTCCCATTGCTGCCCGACTTCCCAGCATGGATGCGTTTGATCGGTCGCCCCACCACACATCGCCACGGGTTCATCCGCGATGATGAACAAGGTAAAATCAAGTTTGAGTTGCCTCCTTTTGGTGGAAAGTTCGATCCTAATGCATATATTAATTGGGAGATAGCGGTAGATAAAGAATTTGCAAACTATGACTTATCGAAAACCAAAAGATTAGTGCATGATTAAAGTGTTAACGCGGATGCACGATATATTGGTGGAAGCATATATCTAGACATGATAAAGACCTAAAACTTGGAATGCAATGAAAAGACTTATGAGAAATGATTATGTTCTGAATATGTTGCTAAATATTTGCTTACTAAACTTCAATGCTTAAAACAAGGTTCTAAAACTGTTATAGAATATTTTCATGATTTGCAAAATTGTTTGTTGCGTTGTGGTTTACAAGAATGTGAGGAAGCTCTTGAGCTTAGGTTCATACGTGGACTTAATCATGAAATTCAGGATGTTCTTGTTGATGAAACATATAGTTGTCTTTCGAATTGATTGAATGTGCTTTTAGAGTGAAAACATGCTTCTTGAATCTTTAAAAGAGCCTTTAGCTTTATTTGAGGTGCCCATTGTTGCACCTTCATTTGTAGCTAACATTTTGCGAGAAAAGTGAGCACCATCGGAGAAAGATGAAGAAGAAAATGTGAAAAAAGAGGAGATATTTGCTGCTCCATACGTATGTGAAGAGTTGAAAATTGAAGTTGCACCTACAACCACGGAGAATGATTTAGAAGGTAATGTCAAAGGTATGGACTGTATACATGATGGAAATCATTTTGAAGAGACAAAACTGTCCATGAATCGTGCTATCGTAGAGCAACTATTAATGGAACCCATTGCTGATTTTGTTGCTATTCCTAGTGATAAAGAAGAGTTGTGTCATAATGCTTCACTTATACCCACGCCACAATTAGTGAATGAACATGAAATATTTATATTTGAACAAAACACTTATTTGAACATAGACATGTTATTCAAATTGCTAGTGAAGAAGATGAGCTTAAATTGATGTCTTCTTTAGATACTTTAGGTTACATTGAATTTGATGTTACGTGTGATCTGGATAGTTTCAAGGAGAAGATTTTTGTACATTCGATTTGCCATGGTTATCACGAAATATTTTCTATGTTGTTGGCAAACATAATGATAAAGGAGAATACAAAGTGCATAGATTATACATTTGTTCAGATCTGAGACCTCCACATCCTATGCAACAATGTGATCAATTTGATAATTCTAATATCATATCAACTACCCCTACCATCGATTATAATCTATATGATAGTTTTCAAGAAAGGGAGTGTTTGGGTGATTTTGATTCACGAGACATTGATTTGAGCACAAAAGATATGCATGTTGCTTTGCTCTTTCTCGCTACTAACATTTTGCAGAGAATGTGATGGAGTCGAGGGCGACTCCAATTCAAGAAAGGAGAATGATGAGACCATGCTCGTCCCGGATATGATCAACGCTATATCAATTTGGCGACACTTCACGGCATCCTCTGTATCATCTACATCTACTAGGATGGCTTTCCTTCACGTGGGGAGGAAGCGTCCAAGAGTGCAAGCTTTCAACATGCCTTTATATTTGGAAAGAAATATTGAGCTTTGTGGAGGATGATCTGAACATGAGAATACTTTTGTTGAGGTCAAGCTAAAGGCGAGCATGAGTCGAGGACGACTCAAATTCAAGAAAGGGAGGATGATGAGGACATCACTACTACGGATATGACCACATTTGGTTGTGCCTACTCCAACACATCATCCACGGGCCAAGAAGAGAGAGAGATCAAATCCATCATGTTCTGGAATCCAATTCGGCCTCCTGAGACAGCATCAACTTAAAACGGCCATAACTTTTGATCCAGAAGGGTGTTCGGGGCACATGAGTACTTGATTGAAAAGCTTTCGTCGTCCTCTTTCCAATGGATCCAGTCTCACCATCAAATTCCTTCTGAGCTGTCCAGAAACTGCAAAACAAGTCACGTCACTTTTCCAGTCCGAGTCAGAGTGGGTCTTGGGCCTTGTAATCGAATTGTATTTGGTTTCCTAGGGTTTTGAACGACCACCTCCTCTTGTTATCTCATAAATAACCAGCCGCAACCCCATCTAGGGTTTTGGGTTTTGTTTGATTAGTTTAGCCAAGTGCAAACTTCGTGTCTTCAAGTTGTGTTGGACAGCCACCTTGTCAAGACCTTCAATAGAACCCCAACTTATTTTGTCCTTCAATTCTTATTCGCAATTTCAGATTGCTTTTACCATTGTTCTTGCTTGTTCTTCGGTTGCTTTGCAGGAATTGAACCTCATGTTCTGGTTGATCGTGCCCACGGCAAGATCAATAACACTCCGGAGTTGGTTTAGCGATTGCTAAGGCGCATCGTCGTCGTACGTTGTAGTCGGATCGTGAAAGTCGGTTCCACAAATCGATAGTTATCGCTCTCATCGAAAGATCGGGACACAACTTCACATCAGGTTTAGTACTCAGTTTTATGGTGTGTCTCTTTTCGAACGCGCGTGGAGTATGTACCTTGCAAATTGGGACCCGTCGTGAGGAATATTTAACACCGACTCTGACGGATTCCAAACGCAACACGACATGAGCTTGGGTGCATATGAAGTCTATTCGGCAGGTTTGACACTCAGTTTCGTTCCGTAACTTTATTCATACAAATAGAGCCTGCTGTGCTAATTGGGACCCACCGTGAGGGATATTTAACACTGACTTGAACTGATTCGAAACAAAACCTGGAATGAGCTACGGCGCATATGAATTCCATTCAGGGGGTTTAGTAGTCAGTTTAATTCCGTGTCTTTTTTTATACGCGTGTGGAGTCATCCTTGCAAATTGGGACCCGTCGTGAGGAATATTTAACACCGACTCTGACGAATTCGAAACACAACCCGAAATGAGCTACGGCGCATATGAATTCCATTCAGGTGGTTTAGTACTCAGTTTTATTCTGTGTCTTTTTTCGAACACGTGTGGTGTCTTCCTTGCAAATTGGGACCCGTTGTGAGGAATATTCAACACCGAGTCTGACAGATTCCAAACGCAGCACGACATGAGCTTGGGCGCATATGAAGTGTATTCCGTAGGTTTGGCACTCAGTTTCGTTCCGTAAATTTATTCATACAAATGGAGCCTACAGTGCTAATTGGGACCCACCGTGAGAAATATTTAACACCAACTCGAACGGATTCGAAACACAACCCGAAATGAGCTACGGCGCATATGAAATCCATTCAGGGGGTTTAGTACTCAGTTTTATGTTGTGTCTTTTTTCGTACACGCGTGGAGTCCACCTTGCAAATTGGGACCCATCGTGAGGAATATTTAATACCGACTCTGACAGATTCCAAACGCAGCTCGACATTAGCTTGGCCGTATATGAAGTGTATTCGGCAGGTTTGGCACTCAGTTTCGTTCCATAACTTTGTTCATTCAAATGGAGCCTACAGTGCTAATTGGGACCCACCGTGAGGAATATTTAACACCGACTCGAACGGATTCGAAACACAACCCGAAATGAGCTACGGCTCATATGAATTCAATTCAGGAGGTTTAGTACTCAGTTTTATGCTTTGTCTTTTTTCGTACGCACGTGGTGTCTACGTTGCAAATTTGGACCCGTCGTGAGGAATATCTAACACCGTCTCTGACGGATTCCAAACGTAGCACGACATGAGCTTGGGCGTATATGAAGTGTATTCGTTTGGTTTGGCACTCAGTTTCGTTTTGTAACTTTTTTCATACAAATAGAGCCTACAGTGCTAATTGGGACCCACCGTGAGGAATATTTAACACCGACTCGAACGGATTCGAAGCACAACCAGAAATGAGCTACGACGCATATGAATTCCATTCAGGGGGTTTAGTAGTCAGTTTTATTCTGTGTCTTTTTTTGTACGCGCGTGGAGCCAACCTTGCAATTTGGGACCCGTCGTGAGGAATATTTAACACCGACTCTGACGGATTCGAAACTGATACGAGGGGTGCCCGACCTTCACGGTGTAGAATCGAAGATACTCGTGAAACCTGACAAATCTTGTGCAGCCAACTGTTGCAAGTGCAACAACCTGCAGCACGGAGTTCGCCCAACCTCACGTTGTCCACTCAACCAAGTCAAGCGGATTACAATCCTCGCTGCAATCACAAAGAGCTTGCAAGAACAACGGGAAGGAATGCACAATCTCAGAGATGTTTCAACCGGTGGCATGAAAACCCAAGAACATGCATAGCATATCTATTTCAATATTCAGATTGTCTGACCAAAACTCAAAGGGGTGCCTCTCTATATATAGGAGAGGAGAGGAAGACAAAAGGTTGGCAAGAATCAAACATAATGGTGGCGCAGCACCCAACACAAGAGGAGACCGTCGCACATTTTTCAATACTGTAGCCAGCTCGAATGGAATTTAATTATGAGGCTGGATCCATTGAAAGGGCACGAAATTATCTTTCAATCAAGTACTCACACGCCCCAAACCGAGTCCGTTTGCATTCTCTAGGTCCATTTGAATTCAGACTTGTCATTGAAGGCCGAGTGAAGCTCTTTCGTATTCCCACCTTGCATTGTAATTTGTCTTTGCTTCTCTTGATCTTCTCTTGGGTGTTCACACTTCCTTTCATCACGTTCATACCTGAGAGTAGTTAAAATAGTTGCATTAGGTAGCAGCTGACTCTCACATGAAAAGTAGTTCTTATTAAGGAGCAAATTCACCTGTTGATTGATTTGTTTAGCACGGGCACGTGTTAATGGTCCTTGGAATTGTTTTAGATTATCTTGACCAATAGTAGGGGAAGGAAATGATGATGATGTTATGCTGCCCGTATCATCCTCCCCTTCTTGAAAAGGAGTCGTCCTCGACACTGTCTTCTGGTCCAAAGAATGGTGACAAATCAGCAACATTGAATGTCGTACTCACATTGTAATCATCTCCAGGAAGCTCGATCTTGTATGCATTGTCATTGATCTTCTTGAGCACTTTGAATGGTCCATCAGCACGTGGCATTAGCTTGGACTTACGCTTCTCCAGAAAGCGTTCTTTGCGGAGATGTACCCAAACTAGGTCACCTGGTTCAAATAGCATTTTCTTCCTTGTCTTGTTTGCCTTTCCAGCGAAGTAGCGTGTCTTCTTTTCAATTGCTTCTTTAGTTTTCACATGAATGGACTTGACGAATTCAGCTCGCTTTGCTGCCTCCATATTAGCTCGTTCTTGAAGTGGAAGTGGTAGCAAATCGAGTGGCGTGATTGGTTTAAAACCATACACCACCTCAAAAGGGCAATATTGAGTTGTTGAGTGAACCGCCCGGTTGTATGCAAATTCAACATGAGGAAGACAATCCTCCCACTCCTTCAAGTTTTTCTTGATCATTGTTCGTAGCAACATGGAAAGTGTGCGGTTCACCACCTCTGTTTGACCATCAGTTTGTGGGTGACAAGTTGTAGAAAACAACAACTTTGTCCCAAGCTTGGTCCATAATGTCTTCCAAAAATAGCTCATGAACTTGACGTCGCGATCTGAAACAATAGTTCTTGGCATCCCATGCAATCGCAAAATTTCCCTGAAAAACAAGTTAGCTACATGCGACGCATCGTCGCTCTTGTGGCATGGAATAAAGTGCGCCATTTTAGAGAACCTATCCACGACAACAAATACAGAGTCCCTTCTCGTCTTAGTCCTAGGCAATCCTAAAACAAAATCCATGCTAATGTCTTCCCAAGGTGAACTAGGAACAGGAAGTGGAGTGTACAAACCATGTGGATTAAGTTTGGCCTTAGCTTTATGGCATGTGACACATCGCTGCACGAACCTCTCAACATCTCGTCGCATTTTTGGCCAATAGAAGTGATCGGACAGTATGGACAAAGTCTTTTCTCTTCCAAAATGTCCCATTAATCCGCCAGCATGGCATTCCTGCAATAATAGCAAACGTACAGACAAATCTGGAACACATAGTTTGTTAGTACGAAACAAGAACCCATCATGAACATGGAACTTTTCCCATCCTTTCCCATTAATGCATTTAGAATATGGTTCACCAAACTCATTATCTAAAATATATAACTCTTTTAAACTTTCCAAACCAGGGACCTTAACTCAAGTTGAGTTAAGAGCACAATCTTGCGAGACAAAGCATCTGCTACCACATTCTCTTTACCCTTCTTGTATTTCACAATGTATGGAAAGGATTCAATGAATTCCACCCATTTGCCATGCCTACGGTTCAGTTTTGATTGGCCTTTCAAATATTTCAAAGCTTCATGATCAGAATGTATAATGAATTCTTTAGGCCAAAGATAATGTTGCCAAGTTTCCAAAACACGAACCAAAGCATACAACTCCTTATCATAAACAGGATAGTTCAATTGAGCACCACCAAGTTTTTCACTAAAGTATGCTACTGGTTTGCCCTCTTGCATCAAAACACCACCAATACCTATTCCACTAGCATCACATTCAATTTCAAAAGCTTTAGTGAAATCAAGTAAAACAAGCAATGGTGCTTCTATTAAACGCTTCTTTAATTCAGCAAAAGCACTCACTTGAGAATCTCCCCAAACAAAATCACTTCCTTTCTTTGTTAATTCATTTAAAGGGGCTGCAATTGTGCTAAAATATTTTACGAATCTACGGTAAAAACCAGCAAGACCATGAAAGCTTCTAACTTGACTAGCATTCATCGGTGTAGGCCAATTTTTAATTGATTCAACTTTTGATTCATCCACTTCTACCCCATTTATCTTAGCAAAAAGCACATTTCTCCATATTTGCAAACAACTTTTCAGCTCTAAGCACTTCAAGCACTTGTCTAAAGTGATCAGTGTGTTCTTCCAAAGTGTGGCTGTAAATTAAGATGTCATCGAAATACACCACAATAAATTTTCCAATAAAAGCTTTCAAAACATGGTTCATTAGCCTCATGAATGTACTAGGTGTATTAGTTAAACCAAATGGCATTACTAACCACTCATACAATCCAAATTTTTTTTAAAGGCTGTTTTCCATTCATCCCCTTCTTTCATCCTTATTTGATGGTACCCACTACGCAAATCAATTTTAGAGAAAATAACAGCACCACTCAATTCATCTAACATGTCATCCAACCTAGGGATAGGATGGCGGTATCTATGATGATGTTGTTAATTGCTCTACAATCTACACACATGCGCCATGTACCATCTTTCTTAGGGACTAAAATCACGAGGACAGCACAAGGACTAAGGTCATCGCGTCGTACCCTTTGTCTAGAAGTGCTTGCACTTGTCGCTGAATTTCTTTTGTTTCTTCCGGATTGGTGCAGTACGGTGGTCGATTTGGAAGTGAAGCTCTGGTACAAGGTCAATTTGATGTTCAATACCACGAATTGGAGGAAGACCGTGGTGTTTCCTTCGGAAAGACATCATCAAAGTCTGCAAAACACTTGCCACAACACTTGGAAGAAAAGTTCGTCATTAGTAGAAAGCAACACATCTTTATCAGAGTACAAAGTGCACCAAATGTGGGTTTGTATGTAATTCTCTCAATTCGGATTTAGTGGCTAACATCACTAGCTTGTTTCCCTCAACCTTTCTTTTACCACTCTCGTTTTGTTTGTGGTTCTCACTTACCGAATTGGTTTTCTCACTTGCATTATTTTTCTCTCGTTCCTTCACACTCTCAATGTTTACCTCATTCTTTTGCATTGTGTCAGCAATAATTTGAGCAGGAGACATTGGTCGAAGAACCATTTCCTTGTTATTCCACTTGAATGAGTGTTGATTAGTGTGTCCATTGTGATGACTTGCATGATCAAATTGCCATGGTCTACCAAGCAGCAAGTGACATACTATCATAGGTACAACATCACACTCTACGGTATCACAATATTCGCCAATCTTGAAAGGTACTTTCACCATGTGCTGAACTTTCACTTCTCCACATTCATTCAACCATTGCACATGATAAGGCTGTGGGTGTCGCGTCGCAGTTGCTTCAATCCAAGCTTTTCACACATTTGTTTGCTGGCCAAATTGTGACAACTTCCTCCATCAATAATTACCTTGCACACACGACCATTTACCTTTGCCTTGGTGTGAAAAAGATTGCAGCGTTGTTCATTGTCATCTTTTTGTTGCACACTCAACACTTTCTTGGTGACAATGAGAGATTGACCGGTCTCAAAATCACAATAGGTCATCTCATTTTCCTCTTCTTCTAAATCAGCGATTGGGACATCCTCTTCTTCACTTGCAGATTCATATTCACCTTTCTCTGTTATAAGCATGGTGCGGTTGTTTGGGCAATCCTTGGCGATATGGCCTCGCCCCAAGCACTTGAAGCATTGGATGGCACTACTCTTTGCTGTAGAACCCAATGAAGAAGTAGCACTAGTTGCTGGACCATGCTTCGCATTTGTAGTAGATGGCCCTTTTCCACTTCGACCTACCTGGGAACTAGGAGCAACACTTGCACTAGAATTGTTAGCACGAAAGGAATTGAACCGAGAAGTGGATTTACCTGTAGTAGGTGTTGAACGAGGAGCAAACGAAGAAGTCCTTGTAATTTTGTTGTCTTGTTGCACTTGTCTTTCAGCTTTGGTCGCTTGATGCACTAACTCCACCACATTGCTATAAGGTTGAAATTCAGTGATACGCTTAATGGGATAGTTCAAACCAGCGAGGAAACGTGCCATAGTTTGCTCTTCATGTTCATACACATTAGCACGGATCATGGCCATCTCCATCTCGTTATAGTACTCATCCACCGTGCGACTTCCTTGCTTCAATCCCTGCAGCTTATCAAATAGATCACGTTTGTAATGTCGAGGGACAAACCTTGCTCGCATTTCAACCTTCATCTCAGCCCACGATGCAATGGGATTCTCGCCATGTTCTATTCTTTGGTTCTGAATTTGTTCCCACCAAATCAGCGCATAATCATCAAATTCAAGTGATGCCATTGCAAGCTTCTTCTCTTTGGTGTAGTTGTGCAACCGAAAGATTTTGTCAACTTTTATTTCCCAAGTGAGGTAGTCCTCCGGGTTAGTGGTACCTGCAAACTTAGGCATAGAAAACTTTAGTTTGCCAAACCTTTCCTCCTCGAGACGATTGTTGTTGTTGTGGTTGTGACGTTGGTTTCCTTCATTGCGGGGTGGTATGTTGACGTGAACTGGTTCATGTGCAGCACCCCCACGTCCCAACCCATGACCACCACCCCTTCCTACATCATGTTCATTACCTCTTGTTCCTTGCCTAGGTATGGGTGGTCGATTGGCATTAGGAAAACGGGCCACTCGAGCAGCGGCTTCTTCATCGGTCTCATCTACTAGAGGACCATCTTCAGCTTGTGGTCGTAGTTGTCGTACGATGTCAGCAACTATGTTGGTGTGGAGCACGTTCAGCTGTTGATTCACCTCTATTTGAAGATCTTGGATTGAGTTGTTCACTTCTTCCCTTATATGATCATTTCCTATGCAGAACTCTCATCGTAGTGTGTCTCCCAAAGCACAATATTCAGTCCATTTTACTGGTGCATCAGGGTCACGTCCTTCATCATCCACGTTGTCTCCTTGACCTGACATGGTTAGTTGTGCAAAACAGAAAGAGAGGTACAATATAATGTATGAACAATTCTCTCAACCTCACTTATCCTTACACCGAAATTCTTACTCACCCTTTGTTGATTGATGGAGGAGCTCGCACTTGAGTGGTGAGGCAACACAAGGTGAGGTTAAGCGAACTCACAGCCGAGATCAAGCACACAACGTATTATATGTGGAGCTTGGAGGATAAAGTGTATATCCTACACAATCTGAATTCTTGGTATTGTTTCGATAAGTAAATATCCAAGCAACAACACAGTGCCTAGTTGCTGAAAACAAGATGAAAAAGAAGAATACAGCAACTCACACGCAAAGATGATGGAACCAAATGCAATCAAAGGAGTGAGCTAGAACAAGATATGGGCAATAACACAAATCAGCTCAAATTGCACTGGTTATAGAAAGACACTAGCTAGTTGCAAGGATTTGAACTAGGGCACAAGATTGCACATCTAGAATGAGTTTCTCACAACGGTGCAAATAATTTTAATTTACAGAAACTTTTCTTCTTCTCCTTTTCTTTTTATACAACTAGCAACCATCCACAAAGATTTTCTTTTCTTCCTTTTCTTCTTTTCTTTTCTAGCAACCAGCCACAAAGCTTTTCTTTTCTTCCTCTTTTTTTTTTACAACCGTGAGATCAAGATAAATGAGTGCAGCCCTAAGCAACAGATTAGCTAGTCTTGATGGGTGCAAAGTATTCGCAAAGGACAGATTGGCTATCAAGGAAAACTACCAATTTTCGTAACCAAAACAGCAGCATGGTTCAAGCACAAGTTCGACCAATTTCTAGGCCGAATCAGAAAAAGTTGTCTCCAGCAAACTTGTAGATAATTGCAAGAGCTTTCCAATGATAACAAGAATGAGACAAACGGAGCAAGAATGTGAGAATTATGGCTAAAACAATAAACTGGACAGATTGGAACTAGAGAGTGACGCGAAGGAAAATGATGTTCAGTAACAAGAACATGTTCCAATGGACAAGAACTTAGCAAAACGCACAAGAACAACAGATTGGAAACTAGGGTTCAATATTTTTGTGAGGCACATTTCAGATTAGGAAGAAAACACAGATCCAACTAGAGTTGATATTTTTGTGTGGCAATTTTTTTTCTGGTATATAGCTGAAAGAAAATCTAGAACTATGGGTAAAAAGATTCTACCGTGACAATCGGAGCTCTGATACCAAATGATACGAGGGGTGCCCGACTTTCACAGCGTAGAATCGAAGATACTCGTGAAACCTGACAAATCTTGTGCAGCCAACCGTTGCAAGTGCAACAGTGCTAATTGTGACCCACCGTGAGGAATATTTAACACCGACTTGAACGGATTCGAAACACAACCCGAAATGAGCTACGGCGCATATGAATACCATTCAAGAGGATTAGTACTCAGTTTTATTCCGTGTCTTTTTTCGTACACGTGTGGAGTCTACCTTGCAAATTCGGACCCGTCGTGAGAAATATTTAATACCGAGTCTGAGGGATTCCAAACGCAGCACGACTTGAGCTTGGACCCATATGAAGTGTATTCGGCAGGTTTGGCACTCGGTTTTGTTCCGTAACTTTTTTCATACAAATGGAGCCTACAGTGCTAATTGTGACCCACCGTGAGGAATATTAAACACCGACTCGAACGAATTAGAAACACAACCCGAAATGAGCTACGGCGCATATGAATTCCATTCAGGGGTTTAGTACTCAGTTTTATTCTGTGTCTTTTTTCGTACACGTGTGGAGTCAACCTTGCAAATTGGGACTCGTCGTGAGGAATATTTAACACCGACTCTGACGGATTCGAAACGCAACACGACATAAGCTTGGGCGCATATAAAGTGTATTCGGAAGGTTTGGCACTCAGTTTCGTTCTGTAACTTTCTTCATACAAATGGAGACTACAGTGCTAATTGGGACCCACCGTGAGGAATATTTCACCCCAAATTGAACGGATTCGAAACACAACCCGAAATGAGCCACGGCGCATATGAATTCCATTCAGGGGTTTTATACTCAGTTTTATTTTGTGTCTTTTTTCTTACGCGCGTGGAGTCTACCTTGCAAATTGAGACCCGTCTTCAGGAATATTTAACACCGAGTCTGACGGATTCCAAATGCAGAACGACATGAGCTTGGGCGCATATGAAGTGTATTCGGCAGGTTTGGCACTCAGTTTCGTTCCGTTACTTTCTTCATACAAATGGAGCCTACAGTGCTAATTGGGACCCACCGTGAGGAATATTTAACACCGACTCGAACGGATTCGGAACATAACCCGAAATGAGCTACGGCGCATATGAATTCCATTTAGGGGGTTTAGTACGCAGTTTTATGCTGTGTCTTTTTTCGTACGCGCACGGAGTCAACCTTGCAAATTGGGACCCGTCGTGAGGAATATTTCAGACCGAGACTGATGGATTCCAAACGCAACACGACATGAGCTTGTGCGCACATGAAGTGTATTCGGCAGGTTTGGCACTCGGTTTCGTTCCGTAACTTTCTTCATACAAATGGAGCCTACAGTGCTAATTGGGACCCACCGTGAGGAATATTTAACACTGAATCAAACGTATTCGAAACACAACCCGAAATGAGCTACGGCGCATATGAATTCCCTTAAGTGGGTTTAGTACTCAGTTTTATATTGTGTCTTTTTCCTAACATGCGTGGAGTCTACCTTGCGAATTGGGACCCGTCGTAAGGATTATTTAACACCGACTCTGACGGATTCGAAACGCAGCACGACATGAGCTTGGGCGCATATGAAGTGTATTCGGCAGGTATGCACTCAGTTTCGTTCCTTAACTTTTTTCATACAAATGGAGCCTACAGTGCGAATTGGGACCCACCGTGAGGAATATTTAACACCGACTCGAACGGATTCGAAACACAACCCGAAATGAGCTACGGCGCATATGAATTCCATTCAGGGCGTTTAGTACTCAGTTTTGTTCTGTGTCTTTTTTCGTACGCGCGTGGAGTCAACCTTGCAAATTGGGACCCGTCGTGAGGAATATTTAACACCGACTCTGACGGATTCGAAACGCAACACGACATGAGCTGGGCGCATATGAAGTGTACTCGGCAGGTTTGGCACTCTGTTGAGGACATCTCGACAATGGATACAACCAGCTCTAACTCCACTCACCAGGATGAACCACCACTTCAAGGACCACTCACTCGAGCCCGTGCAGGTCAACTAAATTATCAGGTGAAGGCGTTCCTAAGTATTCCAATTAATGATACGACGAATGGGATGCTACTTAATTTTTGTGATGATGTGATTATTCTTAGGAACCGTGGGGAAGACCCACAACGAACAAAGGAGTTCGCGTCCGGAGGGAAGAGCAAATTGGAATCAGATTCGGACTCCCAGAGATGGTCAAATTCAAACGGCCATAACTTTTGATCCAGAAGGCTTCTAGAGGCCTACAAGTACAAGAACGAAAGCACTGGTCATCCTCTTTCCAACCGATCTGAGATCACCTCCAAATTCCTTCCGAGTCAACGGGAATACGTAAAACAATCCAGTACACTTTTCTAGTCCGAGTCTAATTGGGCTCTAGTCTTTATTTCGAGTTGTAATCAGTAAGCCCATGTTAAGGCCTAGTGCTGCACGCCCTTAGTCTATAATTAGCCAGCCGCCGCCACCATAATTACGGTTTTGGGTTTTGTTTGATTCAGTTAGCCATTCCTACTGCTTCTACTCGCGCGTGCCGACTAGGCCGCCCATCTACTTGTTCATCGGAACCCCAACTTTGAGTGTTTTTGTTTCAGAACCGATTTGATTTCATATTTGCCATTGAGTTGCTTGTAATCCCTTGTTCTTGCTTGTTCTACGATTTGATTTCATATTTGCCATTGAGTTGCTTGTAATCCCTTGTCAGGCTGGTCGCGCTTCCCGCGGGATCAATAGCCTTTAGGAGGGTGGTGTACCGGTCGCTAAGGCGCAACATCGGGTTCGTTCTAGTCGAGCCGCCAAATTCGCCCTCCACCAGATCGACGCTACCTCCTCTCATCGAAAGATCGGGACGCCTAGTTCTGTCACACTCAGTTTCGTTCAGCAACTTTTTTCATACAAATGATGCCTACAGTGCTAATTGGGACCCACCGTGAGGAATATTTAACACTGACTCGAACGGATTCGAAACACAACCCGAAATGAGCTACGGTGCATATGAATTCCATTCGGGGGTTTAGTACTCAATTTTATTCTGTGTCTTTTTTCGTACGCGAGTGGAGTCAACCTTGCAAATTGGGACCCATCGTGAGGAGTATTTAAAACCGAGTCTGACGGATTCGAAACGCAGCACGACATGAGCTTGGGCACATATGAATTGTATTCAGAAGGTTTGGCACTCAGTTTCAATCCTTAACTTTTTTTCATACAAATGGAGTATACAGTGCTAATTGGGACCCACCGTGAGGAATATTTCACACCGACTCGAACGGATTCGAAACACAACTCGAAATGAGCTACGGCGCATATGAACTCCATTCATGGGGTTTAGTCCTCAGTTTTATTCTGTGTCTTTTTTCGTACACACGTGGAGTCTACCTTGCAAATTGGGACCCATCGTGAGGAATATTTAACACCGAGTCTAAAGGATTCCAAACGGGGCATGAAATGAGCTTGTGCGCATATGAAGTCTATTCGGCACGTTTAGCACTTAGTTTCGTAACTTAACTTTTTTCATACAAATGGAGCGTACAGAGCTAATTGGGACCCACCATAAAGAAATATTTAACACCGACTCGAAAGAATTCGAAACACAACCCGAAATGAGCTACGACGCATATGAATTCCATTCAGGGGGTTTAGTACTCAGTTTTATTCTGTGTCTTTTTTCATACACGCGTGGAGTCTACCTTGCAAATTGGGACCCATCGTGAGGAATATTTAACATCGACTCTAACGGATTCCAAACGCAGCACGACATGAGCTTGGGCGCATATGAAGTGTATTCGACAGGTTTGGCACTCAGTTTCGTTCTGTAACTTTTTTCATACCAATATAGCCTACAATGCTAATTGGGACCCACCGTGAGGAATATTTAACACCGACTCGAACGGATTCGAAACACAACCCGAAATAATCTACGACGCTAATGAATTCCTTTCAGGGGTTTAGTACTCAAAATTATTCTATGTCTTTTTTCGTACGTGCGTGGAGTCTACCTGGCAAATTGGGACCCGTCGTGAGGAATATTTAACAATGACTCTGACGGATTCCGAACGCAGCACGACATGAGCTTGGGCACATATGAAGTGTATTCGGCAGGTTTTGCACTCAGTTTCGTTCCTCAACTTTTTTCATACAAAGGAGCCTACAGTGCTAATTGGGACCCACTGTGAGGAATATTTAACACCGACTTGAACGGATTCGAAACACAACCCGAAATGAGCTATGGCGTATATGAATTCCATTCAGGGGGTTTAGTCCTCAGTTTTATTCTGTGTTTGTTTTCGTACACGTATGGAGTCTAACTTGCAAATTCGGACCCATCGTGAGAAATATTTAATACCGAGTCTGACGGATTCCAAAAGCAGCACGACATGAGCATGGCCCATATGAAGTGTATCCGGCAGGTTTGGCACTCGGTTTCGTTCCGTAACTTTTTTCATACAAATAGAACCAACAGTGCGAATTGGAACCCACCGTGAGGAATATTTAACACCGACTCGAACGTATTCGAAACACAACCCGAATTGAGCTACGGCGCATATGAATTCCTTTCAGGGGGTTTAGTACTCAATATTATACTATGTCTTTTTTCGTACACGCGTGGAGTCAACTTTGCAAATTGGGACCCGTCGTGAGGAATATTTAACACCGACTCTGACGGATTCCAAACGCAGCACGACATGAGCTTGGGCGCATATGAAGTGTATTCGACAGGTTTGGCACTCAGTTTCGTTCCTTAACTTTTTTCATACAAATGGAGCCAACAGTTCTAATTGGGACCCACCGTGTGGAATGTTTACACCGACTCGAACGGATTTGAAACACAACCCGAAATGAGCTACGGGGCAAATGAATTCCATTCAGGGGGTTTAGTCCTCAGTTTTATTCTGTCTTTTTTCAGACACATGTGGAGTCTACCTAGCAAATTGGGTCCCATCGTGAGGAATATTTAACACCGAGTCTGACGGATTCCAAACGCAGCACGACAAGAGCTTGGGCGCATATGAAGTGTATTCGGCAGGTTTGGCACTCAGTTTCGTTCCATAACTTTCTTCATACAAATGGAGACTACAGTGTTAATTGGGACCCACCGTGAGGAATATTTAACACCGACTCGAACGGATTCGAAACACAACCCGAAATGAGTTACGGAGCATATGAATTCCATTCAGGGGGTTTAGTACTCAGTTTTATTCTTTGTCTTTTTTCGTACGCGCGTGGAATCAACCTTGCAAATTGGGACCCATCGGGAGGGATATTTAAAACCGAGTCTGCGGATTCCAAACGCTACACGACATGAGCTTGGGCGCATATGAAGTGGATTCGGCGGGTTTAGCACTTAGTTTCGTTCCGTAACTTTTATCATACAAATGGAGCATACAGTGCTAATTGGGACCTACCGACTCGAACGGATTCGAAACACAACCCGAAATGATCTACGGCGCATATGAATTCCATTCAGGGGGTTTAGAACTAAGTTTTATTCTGTGTCTTTTTTCTTACGCGCGTGGAATCTACATTGCAAATTGGGACCCGTCGTGAGGAATATTTAACACCGCGTCTGACGGATTCGAAACGCAGCACGACATGAGCTTGGGCGCATATGAAGTGTATTCGGCAGGTTTGGCACTCTGTTGAGGACATCTCCACAATGGATACAACCAGCTCTAACTCCACTCACCAGGATGAACCACCACTTCAAGGACCACTCACTCGAGCCCGTGCACGTCAACTAAATTATCAGGTGAAGGCGTTCCTAAGTATTCCAATTAATGATACGACGAATGGGATGCTACTTAATTTTTGTGATGATGTGATTATTCTTAGGAACCATGGGGAAGACCCACAACGAACAAAGGAGTTCGCGTCCGGAGGGAAGAGCAAATTGGAATCAGATTCGGACTCCCAGAGATGGCCAAATTCAAACGGCCATAACTTTTGATCCAGAAGGCTTCTAGAGGCCTACAAGTACAAGAACGAAAGCACTGGTCATCCTCTTTCCAACCGATCTGAGATCACCTCCAAATTCCTTCCGAGTCAACGGGAATACGTAAAACAATCCAGTACATTTTTCTAGTCCGAGTCTAATTGGGCTCTAGTCTTTATTTCGAGTTGTAATCAGTAGGCCCATGTTAAGGCCTAGTGCTGCACGCCCTTAGTCTATAATTAGCCAGACGCCACCATAATTAGGGTTTTGGGTTTTGTTTGATTCAGTTAGCCATTCCAACTGCTTGTACTCGCGCGTGCCGACTAGGCCGCCCATCTACTTGTTCATCGGAACCCCAACTTTGAGTGTTTTTGTTTCTGAACCGATTTGATTTCATATTTGCCATTGAGTTACTTGTAATCCCTTGTTCTTGCTGGTTCTTCGATTGCTCACAGGAACAAAGACCTTCGTGGTCAGGCTGGGTCGCGCTTCCCGCGGGATCAATAGCCTTCATGAGGGTGGTGTACCGGTCGCTAAGGCGCAACGTCGAGTTCGTTCTAGTCGGGCCGCCAAATTCGCCCTCCACCAGATCGACGCTACCTCCTCTCATCGAAAGATCGGGACGCCTAGTTCTATCACACTCAGTTTCGTTCCGCAACTTTTTTCATACAAATGATGCCTACAGTGCTAATTGGGACCCACCGTGAGGAATATTTAACACCGACTCGTACGGATTCGAAACACAACCCGAAATGAGCTACAACGCATATGAATTCCATTCAGGGGGTTTAGTACTCAGTTTTATTCTGTTTCTTTTTTCGTACACGCGTGGAGTCTACCATGCAAATTGGGACACATCGTGAGGAATATTTAACGAGTCTGATGGATTCCAAACGCAGCACGACATGAGCTTGGGCGCATATGAAGTGTATTCGGCAGGTTTGGCACTCACTTTTGTTCCTTAACTTTTTTCATACAAATGGAGCATACAGTGCTAATTGGGACCCACCGTGTGTAATATTTAACACCGACTCGAACGGATTTGAAACACAACCCGAAATGAGCTACAGCGCATATGAATTCCATTTAAGGGGTTCAGTACTCAGTTTTATTCCGTGTCTTTTTTCGTACACGTGTGGAGTCTACCTTGCAAATTAGGACCCATCGTGAGGAATATTTAATACCGAGTCTGAGGGATTCCAAACGCAGCACGACTTGAGCTTGGACCCATATGAAGTGTATTCGGCAGGTTTGGCACTCGATTTTGTTCTGTAACTTTTTTCATACAAATGGAGCCTACAGTGCTAATTGTGACCCACCGTGAGGAATATTAAACACCGACTCGAACGGATTCGAAACACAACCCGAAATAAGCTACGGCGCATATGAATTCCATTCAGGGGTTTAGTACACAGTTTTATTCTATGTCTTTTTTCGTACACGTGTGGAGTCAACCTTGCAAATTGGGACTCGTCGTGAGGAATATTTAACACCGACTCTGACGGATTCGAAACGCAACACGACATGAGCTTGGGCGCATATGAAGTGTATTCGGAAGGTTTGGCACTCAGTTTCGTTCTGTAACTTTCTTCATACAAATGGAGACTACAGTGCTAATTGGGACTCATCGTGAGGAATATTTCACCCCAACTCGAACGGATTCGAAACACAACCCGAAATGAGCTACGGCGCATATGAATTCCATTCGGGGGTTTAGTACTCAATTTTATTTTGTGTCTTTTTTCGTACGCGCGTGGAGTCAACCTTGCAAATTGGGACCCATCGTGAGGAGTATTTAAAACCGAGTCTGACGGATTCGAAACGCAGCACGACATGATCTTGGGCACATAAGAAGTGTATTCAGAAGGTTTGGCACTCAGTTTCATTCCGTAACTTTTTTCATACAAATGGAGCGTACAGTGCTAATTGGGACCCACCGTAAAGAAATATTTAACACCGACTCGAAAGGATTCGAAACACAACCCGAAATGAGCTACGACGCATATGAATTCCATTCAGGGGGTTTAGTACTCAGTTTTATTCTGTGTCTTTTTTCGTACACGCGTGGAGTCTACCTTGCAAATTGGGACCCGTCGTGAGGAATGTTTAACACCGACTCTGACGGATTCAAAACGCAGCAGGACATGAGCTTGGGCGCATATGAAGTGTATTCGACAGGTTTGGCACTCAGTTTCGTTCTGTATCTTTTTTCATACCAATATAGCCTACAATGCTAATTGGGACCCACCGTGAGGAATATTTAACACCGACTCGAACGGATTCAAAACACAACCCGAAATAAGCTACGACGCTAATGAATTCCTTTCAGGGGGTTTAGTACTCAAAATTATGCTATGTCTTTTTTCGTACGCGCGTGGAGTCTACCTGGCAAATTGGGACCCGTCGTGAGGAATATTTAACAATGACTATGACGGATTCCGAACGCAGAACGACATGAGCTTGGGCACATATGAAATGTATTCGGCAGGTTTTGCACTCAGTTTCGTTCCTTAACTTTTTTCATACAAAGGAGCCTACAGTGCTAATGGGACCCACTGTGAGGAATATTTAACACCGACTTGAACGGATTCGAAACACAACCCGAAATAGCTATGGCGCATATGAATTCCATTCAGGGGGTTTAGTCCTCAGTTTTATTCTGTGTCTTTTTTCGTACACGTGTGGAGTCTAACTTGCAAATTCGGACCCGTCGTGAGAAATATTTAATACCGAGTCTGACGGATTCCAAAAGCAGCACGACATGAGCTTGGACCCATATGAAGTGTATTCGGCAGGTTTGGCACTCGGTTTCGTTCCGTAACTTTTTTCATAAAAATAGAGCCTACAGTGCGAATTGGAACCCACCGTGAGGAATATTTAACACCGACTCGAACGTATTCGAAACACAACCCGAATTGAGCTATGGCGCATATGAATTACTCTCAGGGGGTTTAGTACTCAATATTATACTATGTCTTTTTTCGTACACGCGTGGAGTCAACCTTGCAAATTGGGACCCGTCGTGAGGAATATTTAACACCGACTCCGACGGATTCCAAACGCAGCACGACATGAGCTTGGGCGCATATGAAGTGTATTCGACAGGTTTGGCACTCAGTTTCGTTCCTTAACTTTTTTCATACAAATGGAGCCTACAGTTCTAATTGGGACCCACCTTGTGGAATGTTTAACATCGACTCGAACGGATTCGAAACACAACCCGAAATGAGCTACGGGGCAAATGAATTCCATTCAGGGGGTTTAGTACTCAGTTTTATTCTGAGTCTTTTTTCGTACGCGCGTGGAATCAACATTGCAAATTGGGACCCATCGGGCAGAATATTTAAAACCGAGTCTGACGGATTCCAAACGCTACACGACATGAGCTTGGGCGCATATGAAGTGTATTCGGCAGGTTTAGCACTTAGTTTCGTTCCGTAACTTTTTTCATACAAATGGAGCATACAGTGCTAATAGGGACCTACCGACTCGAACGGATTCGAAACATAACCCGAAATGATCTACGGCGCATATGAATTCCATTCAGGGGGTTTAGAACTAAGTTTTATTCTGTGTCTTTTTTCGTACGCGCGTGGAATCTACCTTGCAAATTGGGACCCGTCGTAAGGAATATTTAACACCGCGTCTGACGGATTCGAAACGCAGCACGACATGAGCTTGGGCGCATATGAAGTGTATTCGGCAGGTTTGGCACTCAGTTTCGTTCCGTAACTTTCTTCATACAAATGTAGCCTATTGTGCTAATTGGGACCCACCGTGAGGAATATTTAACACCGACTCGAACGGATTCGAAACACAACTCGAAATGAGCTACGGCGCATATGAATTCTATTCAGGGGGTTTAATACTCAGTTTTATGCTGTCTCTTTTTTTGTACGCGCGTGAAGTAAACCTTGCAAATTGGGACCCGTGGTGAGGAATATTTCACGCCGAGTCTGACGGATTCCAAACGCAGCACAACATGAGCTTCGGCGCATATGAAGTGTATTCAGCAGGTTTGGCACTCAGTTTTGTTCCGTAACTTTCTTCATACAATTGGAGCCTACAGTGCTAATTGAGACCCACCGTGAGGAATATTTAACATCGAATCGAACGGATTCGAAACACAACCCGAAATAAGCTACGGCGCAAAAGAATTCCATTCAAGGGGTTTAGTAGTCAGTTTTATTCTGTGTCTTTTTTCGTACGCGCGTGGAGTCAACCTTGCAAATTGGGACCCATCGTGAGGAATATTTAACACCGAGTCTGACGAATTCCAAACGCAGCACGACATGACCTTTGGCGCATATGAAGTGTATTCGGCAGGTTTGGGACTCAGTTTCGTTCCGTAACTTTTTTCATACAAGTTGATCCTACAGTGCTAATTGGGACCCACCGTAAGGAATATTTAACACCGACTCGAACGGATTCGAAGCACAACCCGAAATGAGCTAAGGCGCATATGAATTCCATTCAGTGGGTTTAGTTCTCAGTTTTATTCTGTGTCTTTTTCGTACGTGCGTGGAGTCAACCTTCCAAATTGGGACCCATCGTGAGGAATATTTAACACCGAGTCTAACGGATTCCAAACGCAGCATGACATGAGCTTGGGCGCATATGTAGTGTATTCGGCAGGTTTGGCACTCATTTTCGATCCGTAACTTTCTTCATACAAATGGAGGCTACAGTGCTAATTGGGACCCACCGTGAGGAATATTTAACACCGACTCGAACGAATTCGAAACACAACCCGAATTGAGCTACGGCGCATGTGAATTCCATTCAAGGGGTTTTGTACTCAGTTTTATTCTATGTCTTTTTTCGTACACACGTGGAGTCTACCTTGCAAATTAGGGCCCGTCGTGAGGAATATTTAACACCGACTCTGACGGATTCCAAACGCAGCACGACTTGAGCTTGGGCGCATATGAAGTGTATTCGACAGGTTTTTGCACTCAGTTTCGTTCCGTAACTTTTTTCATACAAAAAGAGCCTACAGTGCTAATTGGGACCCACCGTGAGTGATGCGAGGTTGTGTCCCGATCTTTCGATGAGAGGGATAACTATCGATTTGGTGGAGCCGACTTTGACGATCCGACTACAACGTACGACGACGATGCGCCTTAGCGATCGCTAAACCAACTCCGGAGTGTTATTGATCTTGCCGTGGGCACGATCAACCTGAACACGAGGTTTAATTCCTGCAAGCAACCGAAGAACAAGCAAGAACAATGGTAAATGCAATTTGAAATTGCAAATAAGAATTGAAGGCCAAAATAAGGTGGGGTTCTATTGATAATCTTGACAAGGTGGCTGTCCAGCACAACTTGAAGAAAAAAGTTTGCACTTGGCTAAACTAATCAAACAAAACCCAAGTGTCTATAGCGACGGCTACTGAGTTTATAAGAGGGATGGACGTGAGAGGGACGTCCTAGGGTTGTGTGCAGCCAAGGGGGTTGCACACAACTTGGGCTTGGCCCCCACACGCTTACAAGGCCCGAAACAGCCCAAAACAGTATTGTAGTACATTGTTTTAATGATTTCGGTTGATCTATGATAAATATGGGCCTGAAATTAGATCCATTCGAAATATCTCATTGTAAGCTTTCAATCAAGTCCAAATTCACCCAAATCGGAGTCCGTATGCAAAAGTTATTCATATTTGAAGTCGGTGCTGTCTCAGGAGGCCGAATTGGATTCCAGAACGTGATGGATTTGATCTCTCTCTCTCTTCTTGGCCCGTGGAAGATGTGTTGGAGTTGAACAACCAAATTTGGTCATATCTGTAGTAGTGATGCCATCATCAGCGAGGAATATTTAACACCGACTCGAACGGATTCGAATACAACCCGAAATAAGCTACGGCGAATATGAATTCCTTTCAGGGGGATTAGTACTCAATATTATGCTATGACTTTTTTCGTACGAGCGTGGAGTCTACCTTGAAAATTGGGACCCGTCGTGAGGAATATTTAACACCGACTCTGACGGATTCCAAACGCAACATGACAGGAGCTTGGGCACATATGCAGTGTATTCGGCAGGTTTGGCACTCAGTTTCGTTCCGTAACTTTCTTCACACAAATGGAGCCTACAGTGCATATTGGGACCCACCGAGAGGAATATTTAACACCGACTCGAACGGATTCGAAACACAACCCGAAATGAGCTACAGCGCATATGAATTCCATTCAGGGGGTTTAGAAATAAGTTTTATTCTGTGTCTTTTTTCGTACGCGCCTGGAGTCAACCTTGCAAATTGAGACCCATCGTGAGGAATATTTAAAACCGAGTCTGACGGATTCCAAACGCAGCACGACATGAGCTTGGGCACATATGAAGTGTATTCGGTAGGTTTGGCACTCAGTTTCGTTCCTTAACTTTTATTCAAACAAATGGAGCCTACAGTGCTAATCGGGACCCACCGTGAGGAATATTTTACACCGAATCGAACGGATTCGAAACACAACCCGAAATGAGCTAGGGCACATATGAATTCCATTCAAGGGGTTTAGTCCTTAGTTTTATTCCGTCTTTTTTCGGACACACGTGGAGTCTACCTTGCAAATTGGGTCCCATCGTGAGGAATATTTAACACCGAGTTTGACGGATTCCAAACGCAGCACGACATGAGCTTGGGCGCATATGAAGTGTATTCGGCATGTTTAGCACTTAGTTTCGTTCCGTAACTTTTTTCATACAAATAGTGCCTATAGTGCTAATTAGGACCCACCGTGAGGAATATTTAACACCGACTCGAACGGATTCGAAACACAACCCGAATTGTGCTACGGAGCATATGAATTCCATTCAACGGGTTTATTACTCAGTTTTATTCTGTGTCTTTTTTCGTACACGCGTGGAGTCTACCTTGCAAATTGGGACCCGTCGTGAGGAATATTTAACACCGACTCTGACGGATTCCAAACGCAGCACACCATGAGCTTGGGCGCATATGAAGTGTATTCGACAGGTTTGGCACTCAGTTTCGTTCCGTAACTTTTTTCATACAAATAGAACCTTCACTGCTAATTGGGACCACCGTGAGGAATATTTAACACCGACTCGAACGGATTCGAAACACAACCCGAAATAAGTTACGGCGCATATGAATTCCTTTCAGGGGGTTTAGTACTCAATATTATGCTATGTCTTTTTTCATACGCACGTGGAGTCTACCTTGCAAATTGGGACCCGTCGTGAGGAATGTTTAACACCGACTCTGACGGATTCCAAACGCAGCACGACATGAGCTTGGGCGCATATGAAGTGTATTCGGGAGGTTTGGCACTCAGTTTCGTTCCATAACTTTCTTCATACAAATGGAGCCTACAGTGCTAATTGGGACCGACCGTGAAGAATACTTAACACCGACTCGAACGCATTCGAAACACAACCCGAAATGTGCTACGGCGCATATGAATTCCATTAAGGGGGTTTAGTACTCTGTTTTATGCTGTGTCTTTTTTCGGACGCGCATGGAGCCTAGCTTGCAAATTGCGACCCATCGTGAGGAATATTTAACACCGACTCTAACGGATTCCAAACGCAGCACGACATGAGCATGGGCGCATATGAAGTGTATTCGGCAGGTTTGGCACTCAGTTTCGTTCCATGACTTTCTTCATACAAATGGAGCCTACCGCGCTAATTGGGACCCACTGTGAGGAATATTTAACACCGACTCGAACAGATTCGAAACACAACCCGAAATGAGCTACGGCGCATATGAATTCCATTCAGGGGGTTTAGAACTAAGTTTTATTCTGTGTCTTTTTTCGTACGTGCGTGGAGTCTTCCTTGCAAATTGGGACCCGTCGGGATGAATATTTAACACCGCGTCTGACAGATTCCAAACGCAGCACGACATGAGCTTGGGCGCATATGAAGTGTATTCGGTAGGTTTGGCACTCAGTTTCGTTCCGTAACTTTCTTCATACAAATGGCGCCCACCGTGCTAATTGGGACCTACCGTGAGGAATATTTAACTCCGACTCGAACGGATTCGAAACTAAACCCAAAATGAGCTACGACACATGTGAATTCCATTCAGGGGGTTTAGTACTGAGTTTTATTCTGTGTTTTTTTTCGTACGCGCGTGGAGTCTACCATGCAAATTGGGATCCGTCGTGAGGAATATTTAACTCCGACTCTAACGGATTCCAAACGCAGCACGACATGAGCTTGAGCGCATATGAGATGTCTTTGGAAGGTTTGGCACTCAGTTTCGTTCCGTAACTTTCTTCATACAAATGGAGCCTACAGTGCTAATTGAGACCCAGCGTGAGGAATATTTAACATCGACTCGAACGGATTCGAAACACAACCCGAAATGAGCTACGGCGCATATGAATTCCATTCAGGGGGTTTAGTACTCAGTTTTATGCTGTGTCTTTTTTCGGACGCGTGTGGAGCCTATCTTGCAAGTTGGGACCCGTCGTGAGGAATATTTAACACCGACTCTGACGGATTCCAAACGCAGCACGACATGAGCTTGGGCGCATATGAAGTGTATTCGACAGGTTTGGCACTCAGTTTCGTTCCGTAACTTTCTTCATACAAATGGAGCCTACAGTGCTAATTGGGATCCACCGTGAGGAATATTTAACACTGACTCGAACGATTCGAAACACAACCCGGAATGAGCTACGGCGCATATGAATTCCATTCAGTGGGTTTAGAACTGAGTTTTATTCTGTGTCTTTTTTCGTACGCTCGTGGGGACTACCTTGCAAGTTGGGACCCGTCGTGAGATGTTTAACACCGACTCTGACGGATTATAAATGCACCATGACATGAGCATGGGCGCATATGATGTGTATTCGGCAGGTTTGGCACTCAGTTTCGTTCCATGACTTTCTTCATACAAATGGAGCCTACCGTGCTAATTGGGACCCACCGTGAGGAATATTTAACACCGACTCGAACGGATTCGAAACACAACCCGAAATGAGCTACGGCGCATATGAATTCCAATAATCTGAAATAATCTCAATTAAAAACAAGGTGAGGTTCTGTTTCAAACCAATAATCTCAAATAAAAACAAGGTGAGGTTCTGTTTCTCAACTCGGGTGGTCTAGTCGACACACGCAAGATTGAGGAGGGACGCACACGGGGTCTACCAAAACACAACAAAACCTAAAAAATGAAGAACATGGGTGAGAACCCAATATAAAGGGGTACCCACACAAGGGTGAGTAGCCCAAGAGGATTGTGGTAGCCAGGAGAGGGGCGCCGGCCAAAGGAGGGGTGGAACCCTAAAAGTACATGGGCATTGGGCCCAAAAGAAAGGTGGCGCAGCACTTGGAATTTCTGTCCTGTGAGATTGTTCTGTGATTTTCCTTTGCTACATGAGGAATATGGCCTCGGGATCAGATCCATTGGAAAGGTTATCTCGATACCTTTGAAACGAATTGTCGAACGTCGAAAACGGAGTTCGGATGTGGCCGTGGCGTCCGTTTGAAGTACTGCTGCTCCTGGATGGCCGAACCGGACTCGGCGACGAATTGGACTTTATCTTGGGCCTTCCTTGGCGCGTGGGCTGTCCTCGGTGGATGTTTTTGACGTACTGGTCCTGCAAAGGTGGATGGAAAGGACTTTCTTCCAGATTAAGCCTTCTAGACGTCGTAGACGAAGTAGCGATCGTAGAGGAAAAAGGGGCAGCGGTTGTATCCTTGGTTGTGATGTCCTCATCATTCTCCCCTTCTTGAATTGAAGTCATCCTCGACTCCATCTCATTATCCTTCAAAGCATTAGTAATTATAGAAGACAAAGCAACAGAGAATGGCAATGTTTCTATACTATCAATGTTATCTTGTGAGAGAACTTTTGCAGCCAGCAATACTTTACCCTTCAACATAAGATCAGGTTTTTGAGCAACTGGTGTAGTTGAATGGGTTGATTTACTAGCTACACTTTTAATTCCACTCTCTTCTTTTTCTCTTTGATCTCTTTTAACATCAATGTTTCTTAGTTCTGTAGGTCTCATGGGTTTCAAAATAATTTTCTTTTCCTTATACAAGAAACTATACTCATTGGTCCTACCATGATGTGTAGCATCCATATCATAGATCCACGGTCTACCCAATAAAAGAGAGCAAGCATCCATGGGTACAACATCGCAAACAACATTATCATGATAAGAACCAATCGAGATAGGTACTTGAGCGGTTTTGTTACACGAACCTTACGGTGGAATTGAGCCATTCAATTTCATACTGTTGAGGAAGTGGATTTGTGGTCAAGCCAAGCTTCTCGACCATGTCTACACTCACAAAATTATTGCAACTACCTCCATCAAAAAACCTTGTCTGAAAGATATTATGGCGTTGATTTTGTTCATCGCGTGCACGCTGTGCGCTAAGTACACGTGCGACAACAAGAGCCGGATATTTATCGGATGATGCAGAAGTGATAATCTCTTCTGCTGGCTCTACAGTATTAGTGGCAACAAGAGCATATTCAATTTCGTCAATGTCACTATCACTAGTGTACTCACCATTTTCTCTGATTATTAGAGCACGTTGATTAGGACAGTCTCGCATCACGTGCCCCATTCCTTTGCATCGAAAGCATTGTGTTTCCGCGTTCGGCCGGTGCGAGCAAGCGAGGAAGCACTCTTGGCGGGTGCTTGAAGTGTGGTGACTTGTTTGCCTCGGAATGCGTGATGGCGTTGAAGTAGTTGGAGCAGCGGTGCGGTACATGTCCAGGTATGGAAGATGATGCCTTGGTATGGATCTGGACTGACTTGGACGTGGAAGTGCCTCCAATATTACCTCGCATTGTCGATCGTCGACCCTGCACTTCCCTTTCTGCTTTCAAAGCAAGATGGTACAAACGAGTGATAGAATTTTATTCTTTATAGGCAAGTATATCCTGTATCTCTCGGTTAAGCCCACCCAAGAACCTAGCCATTTTTGCATCTTCACTCTCTTCTAACCCACAGCGCAACATGCCAATTTGCAATTCCTGATAATATCACCTTGATTAAAGCGCTGCATTTTATTCAATAAATCACGAGCATAGTATGTAGGAACAAATCTAGCCCTCATGACACGCTTCAACCCATCCCAAGTTGTAGGTACATCACGGTTGGCTCTACAAAGTTCTTTCCACCAAATAGATACAAAACCAGTAAATTCACTAGTGGCAGCGTGAACCCTTCTACGCTCAGAGAAGTCATAGCAAGAAAATTTTTGATCTACCGCCAACTCCCAATCTAGATAAACATCAGGATTACAAGTACCATCAAAAGGAAGCATAATAAATTTCATTTTAGCCATAGAGTCATCACGTTCTTCCCTTTGATCATGTTGATTTCTAGCCATACCTTGCCTGTTATTCCGGAGTCGACAATGAGGTCGGTCGTTGTTCACATTTACCCTATAGTCATCCTCGGTATCGGCGGCGTAGTTGTTCTCCTCTTGATCCACCCCGTTTAAATTAACAGGGACAACCGGTGGGGCGCCGCGTTGGCCCAAAGCATGACCAGCGGCACCATTGTTGGGAGTAGCACCTTGAAGAAGTTGTGCTAGCTGTGCTTGAAGCTCAATGAGGGTGCCAATTGCGCCTGAATCGCATCAAGAGTTTCACGAGTTCGCATCTCATGCTGATACCACCTGATGCACACTAGGGTTGTCCCGATCTTCTGATGAGAACGATACTTGAACCACAAGATCAGCAACCAAACAATCGCAACATCACCACACGAGGCGAGCAACCAAATCAAAGACCCGATCGACCCTTGAACCTGCTGCAACCAAGAACAAGCAAGAACAAGGTGATAGCAATTTTCAAACCAATAATCTCAAATAAAAACAAGGTGAGGTTCTGTTTCTCAACTCAGGTGGTCTAGTCGACACACGCAAGATTGAGGAGGGACGCACATGGGGTCTACCAAAACACAACAAAACCTAAAAAATAAAGAACATGGGTTAGAACCCAATATAAAGGGGTACCCACACAAGGGGAGCCGCCCAAGAGGAGTGCGGCAGCCAGGAGAGGGGCGCCGGCCAAAGGAGGGGTGGAACCCTAAAAATACATGGGCCTTTGGCCCAAAAGAAAGGTGACGTAGCACCTGGAATTTCTATCCTATGAGATTGTCCTATGATTTCCCTTCGCTCCAACAGGAATTTGGTCTCGGGATTAGAACCATTGGAAAGGTTCTCTCGATACCATTCAAACGAGATGTCGAACGTCGAAAACGGAGATCGGATGTGGCCGTGGCGTCCGTTTGAAGTACTACTGCTCCTGGATGGCCGAACCGAACTCGGCGACGAATAGGGCTTTATCTTGGGCCTTCCTTGCCGCATGGGCTGTCCTCGGTGGATGTTCTTGACATGCTGGTCCACCAAAGGTGGATGGAAACGACTTGCTTCCGGATTAAGCCCTCTAGACATCGTAGACGAAGTTGCGGTCGTAGAGGAAAAAGCAGCAGCGGTTTTATCCTTGGTTGGGATGTCCTCATCAGGTTTAGTACTCAGTTTTATGCTGTCTCTTTTTTCGTACGTGCGTGGAGCTTACCTTGCAAATTGGGACCCATCGTGAGGAATATTTAACACCGAATCGGACGGATTCCAAACGCAGCACGACATGAGCTTCGGCGCATATGATGTGTATTCGGCAGGTTTGGCACTCAGTTTCGTTCCGTAACTTTCTTCATACAAATGGGGCCTACAGTGCTAATTGGGACCCACCGTGAGGAATATTTAACACCGACTCGAACGGATTTGAAACTCAACCCGAAATGAGCTACGACGCATATGAATTCCATTCAGGGGGTTTAGTACTCAGTTTTATTCTGTGACTTTTTGTACGCGCATGGAGTCTACATTGCAAATTGGGACCCGTCGTGAAGAATATTTAACACCGACTTTGACGGATTCCAAACGCAGCACAACATGAGCTTGGACGCATATGAAGTGTATTCGGAAGATTTGGGACTCAGTTTCGTTCCGTAACTTTTTTCATACAAATGGAGCCTACAGTGCTAATTGGGACCCACCATGAGGAATATTTAACACCGACTCGAACGGATTCGAAACTCAACCCGAAATGTGCTACGGCGCATATGAATTCTATTCAGGGGGTTTAGTACTTAGTTTTATTCTGTGTCTTTTTTCGTACGCGCGTGTAGTCCACCTTGCAAATTGGGACCCGTCGTGAGGAATATTTAACGACTCTGACGGATTCCAAACGCAACACGACATGAGCTTAGGCGCATATGAAGTGTATTCGGAAGGTTTGGCACTCAGTTTCGTTCCGTTACTCTTTTCATACAAATGGAGCCTACAGAGCTAATTGGGACCCACCGTGAGGAATATTTAACACCGACTCAAACGGATTCGAAACACAACCCGAATTGAGCTAAGGCGCATATGAATTCCATTCAGTGGGTTTTGTACTGAGTTTTATGCTGTGTCTTTTTTCGTCTGCGCGTGGTGTCTGCCTTGCAAATTGGGACCCGTCGTGAGGAATGTTTAACACCGACTCTGACGGATTCCGAACGCAGCACGACAAGAGCTTGGGCGCATATGGAGTGTATTCGGCAGATTTGGCACTCAGTTTCGTTCCGTAACTTCCTTCATACAAATGGACCCTATTGTGCTAATTTGGACCCACCGTGAGGAATATTTAACACCGACTGGAACGGTTTCGAAACACAACCCGAAATGAGCTACGGCATATATGAATTAAATTCAGGGGGTTTAGTACTCAATTTTATGCCGTGTATTTTTTCGTATGCGCTTGGAGTCTACCTTGCAAATTGTGACTCGTCGTGCGGAATCTTTAACACCGACTCTAACGGATTCCTAACGCAGCACGACATGAGATTCGGCGCATATGAAGTGTATTCGGCATGTTTGGCACTCGGTTTCGTTCCGTAACTTTCTTCATACAAATGGACCCTACAATGCTAATTTGGACCCACCGTGAGGAATATTTAACACCGACTGGAACGGATTCGAAACACAACACGAAATAAGCTACGGCGCATGTGAATTCCATTCTGGGAGTTTAGTACTCAGTTTTATGCTGTGTCTTTTTTCGTACGCGCGTGGAGCCTATCTTGAAAATTGGGACCCGTCGTGAGGAATATTTAACACCTAACCTTACGAATTCCAAACGTAGCACGACATGAGCTTGGGCGCATATGAAGTGTATTCGGCAGGTTTGGCACTCAGTTTCGTTTCGTAACTTTCTTCATACAACTGGAGCCTACAGTGCTAATTCGGACCCACCGTGTGGAATATTTGACACCGACTCGAACGGATTCGAAACACAACCCGAAATAAGCTACCACGCATATAAATTCCATTCAGGGGGTTTAGAACACAGTTTTATGCTGTGTCTTTTTTCGTACGCGCGTGGAGCCTACCTTGCAAATTGGGACCCATCGTGAGGAATATTTAACACCGACTCCGACGGATTCCAAACGCAGCACGACGTGAGCTTGGGCGCGTATGAAGTGTATTCGGCAGGTTTGGCACTCAGTTTCGTTCCGTAAGTTTCTTCATAGAAATGGAGCCTACAGTTCTAATTACGACCCACCGTGAGGAATATTTAACACCGACTCGAACGGATTGGAAACACACCCCGAAATGAGCTACGGCGCTTATGAATTCCATTCAGGGGATTTAGTACTCAGTTTTAGGCTGTGCCTTTTTTCGTACGCGCGTGGAACCTATATTGCAAATTGGGACACGTCGTGAGGAATATTTTACACCGACTCTAACGGATTCCAAACGCAGCAAGACATGAGCTTGGGCGCATATGAAGTGTATTCGGCAGGTTTGGCACTCTGTTTTGTTTCGTAACTTTCTTTATACAAATGGAGCCTACAGTACTAATTGGGACCCACCGTGAGGAATATCTAACACCGACTTGAACGGATTCGAAACACAACCCGAAATGAGCTACAGCGCATACGAATTCCATTCAGGGGGTTTAGTACTCAGTTTTATTCTGTGTCTTTTTTCGTACACGCGTGGAGTCTACCTTGCAAATTGGGACCCGTCGTGAGGAATATTTAACACCGCGTCTGACGGAATCCAAGCACAGCACGACATGAGCATGGGCGCATATGAAGTGTATTCGCCAGGTTTGGCACTCAATTTCGTTCCGTAACTTTTTTTCATACAAATGGATGCTACAGTGCTAATTGGGACCCACCGTGAGGAATATTTAACACCGACTCGAACGGTCCCGAAACACGTCCCGAAATGATCTACGGCGCATATGAATTCCATTCAGGGGGTTTAGTACTCAGTTTTATGCTGTGTCTATTTTCGTATGGGCGTGGAGTCTACCTTAGTGAGGAATATTTAAAACCGACTCTGACGGATTCCAAACGCAACACGACATGAGCTTGGGTGCAGATGAAGTGTATTCGGCCGGTTTGGCACTTAATTTTGCTCTGTAACTTTCTTCATACAAATGGAGCCTATAGTTCTAATTGGGACCCACAGTGAGGAATATTTAACACCGACTCGAACGGATTCGAGACACAACCGGAAATGAGCTACGGCGCATATGAATTCCATTTAGGGAGTTTAGTACTCAGTTTTATTCGTACTCGCGTGGAGTCTACCTGGCAAATTGGGACCCGTCGTGAGGTATATTTAACACCGAGTCTGACGGATTCCAAACACAGCATGACATGAGCTAGGGCGCATATGAAGTGTATTCGGAAGGTTTGGCACTCAGTTTCGTTCCAAACTTTTTTCATTCAAATGGTCCTACAGTGCTAATTGGGACTAACCGTGAGGAATATTTCACACCGACTCGAACGAATTCGAAACACAACCCGAAATGAGCTACGGCGCATATGAATTCCATTTAGGGGGTTTAGTACTCAATTTTATTTTATGACTTTTTTCGAACACGCGTGGAGTATACCTGGCAAATTGGGACCCGTCGTGAGGTATATTTTACACCGAGTCTGACGGATTCCAAACGCAGTACGACATGAGCTAGGGCGCATATGAAGTGTATTTGGCTGGTTTGGCACTCAGTTCGGTTGTGTAACTTTTTTTATACAAATGGATCCTACAGTGCTAATTGGGACCCACCGTGAGGAATATTTAACACCGATTCGAACGGATTCGAAACAACACCCGAAATGAGCTACGGCGGCGCATATGAATTCCATTCAGGGGGTTTAGCACTCAGTTTTATTCTGTGACTTTTTTCGTACACGCGTGGAGTCTACCTGGCTAATTGGAACCCGTCGTGAGGTATATTTAACATCGAGTCTGACGGATTCCAAACGCAGCAAGACATGAGTTTGGGCGCATATGAAGTGTATTCGGCACGTTTGGCACTCAGTTTCATTCCTTAACGTTTTTTATATAAATGGATCCTACAGTGCTAATTGGGACCCACTGTGCGGAATATTTAACACCGACTCGAACGGATTCGAAACACAACCCGAAATGAGCTACGGCGCATATGAATTCCATTCAGGGAGTTTAGTACTCAGTTTTATTCTGCGACTTTTTTCGTACACGCGTGGAGTCTACCTTGCAAATTGGGACCCGTCGTGAGGTATATTTAACTTCGAGTCTGATGGATTCCAAACGCAGCACGACATGAGCAAGGGCGCATATGAAGTGTATTCGGCAGGTTTGGCACTATGTTTTACTCCGTAACTTTTTTTACACAAGTGGGTCCTACAGTGCTAATTGGTACCCACCGTGAGGAATATTTAACACCGACTCGAACGGATTCGAAACACAACCCGAAATGAGCTACGGCGCTTATGAATTCCATTCATGGGGTTTAGTACTCAATTTTATTCTGTGACTTTTCTCGTACACGCGTGGAGTCTACCTTGCAAATTGGGACCCGTTGTGAGGTATATTTGACACCGAGTCTGACGGATTCCAAACGCAGCACGACATGAGCTAGGGCGCATATGAAGTGTATTCGGTAGGTTTGGCACTCAATTTTGTTCCGTTACTTTTTTCATACAAATGGATCCTACAGTGCTGCTAATTGGGACCCACCGTTACGAATATTTAACACCGACTCGAACGGATTCGGAACACCACCTGAAATGAGTACGGCGCATATGAATTCCATTCAGGGGGTTTAGTACTCAGTTTTATTCTGTGACTTTTTTCCTACACGCGTGGAGTCTACCTTGCAAATTGGGACCCGTCATGAGGTATATTTAACACCGAGTCTGACGGATTCCAAACGCAGCACGTCATGAGCTAGCGCGCGTATGAAGTGTATTCGGCAGGTTTGGCACTCAGTTTCGTTCCGTAACTTTTTTTATACAAATGGATCCTACGTGCTAACTGGGACCCACCGTGAGGAATATTTAACACCGACTCGAACGGATTAGAAACACAACCCGAAATGAGGTACGACGCATATGAATTCCATTCTTGTGGTTTAGTACTCAGTTTTATTCTATGTCATTTTTTGTACACACATCGAGTCTACCTTGCAAATTGGGACCCGTCGTGAGTAATATATAACACCGACTCTGACGGATTCCAAACGCAGCACGACATGAGCTTGGGCAAATATGAAGTGTATTCGGCAGGTTTGGCACTCAGTTTCGTTACGTATCTTTTTTCATACAAATGGATCCTACAGTGCTAATTGGGACCCACCGTGAGGAATATTTTACACCGACTCGAACGGATTCGAAACACCACCCGAAATGAGCTACGGCGCATATGATTTCCATTCAGGGGGTTTAGTACTCAGTTTTATTCTTTGTCATTTTTTGTACACGCGTCGAGTCTACCTTGCAAATTGGGACCCGTCGTGATGAATATTTAACACCGACTCTGATGGATTCCAAACGCAGCACGACATGAGCTTGGTTTCATATGAAGTGTATTCGGCAGGTTTGGCACTCAGTTTCGTTCCGTAACTTTTTTTATACAAATGGATCTTACAGTGCTAATTGGTACCCACCGTGAGGAATATTTAACACTAACTCGAAATGATTCGAAACACTACCCGAAATGAGCTACGACGCATATGAATTCCATTCAAGGGGTTTAGTACTCAGTTTTATTCTATGACTTTTTTCTTACACGCGTGGAGTCTACCTTGCAAATTGGGACCCGTCGTGTGGTATATTTAGCACCGATTCTGACGGATTCCAAACGCAGCACGACATGAGCTAGGGCGCATATGAAGTGTATTCGGCAGGTTTGGCACCCAGTTTCGTTCCAAACTTTTTTCATACAAATGGATCCTACAGTGCTAATTTGGACTAATCGTGAGGAATATTTAACACCGACTCGAACTGATTCGAAACACAATCCGAAATGAGCTACGGCGCATATGAATTCCATTCAGGGGGTTTAGTACTCAGTTTTATTCTATGACTTTTGCGTACACGCGTGTAGTCTAACTGGCAAATTGGGATCCGTCGTGAGGTATATTTAACACCGAGTCTGACAAATTCCAAACGAAGCACGACATGAGCTAGGGCGCATATGAAGTGTATTCGCCAGGTTTGGCACTCAGTTTTGTTCCGTAACTTATTTAATACAAATGGATCCGACAGTGCTAATTGGCCCACCGTGAGGAATATCTAACACCGACCCGAACGGATTCGAAACACCACCCGAAATGAGCTACGGCGCATATTTATTCCATTCTGGGGGTTTAGTACTCAGTTCTATTCTGTGACTTTTTTCGTACACGCGTGGAGTCTACCTGGCAAATTGGGACCCGTCGTGAGGTATATTTGACACTGAGGCTGACGGATTCCATACACTGCACGACGCGAGCTAGGGCGCATATGAAGTGTATTCGGGAGGTTTGGCACTCAGTTTTGTTCCGTAACTTTTTTCATACAAATGGTCCTACAGTGCTAATTGGGACGCACCGTGAGGAATATTTTACACCGACTCCAAAGGATTCGAAACACAACCCGAAATGAGCTACGTCGCATATGAATTCCATTCGGGGGGTTTAGTACTTAGTTTTATTCTGTGACTTTTTTCGTACACGCGTGGAGTCTACCTTGCAAATTAGGACCCGCCGTGAGGTATATTTAGCACCGAGTCTGACGGATTCCAAACGCAGCACGACATGAGCTAGGGCGCATATGAAGTGTATTCGCCAGGTGATGAGGACATCCCAACTAAGGATACAACCGCTGCCCCTTCTTCCTCTATGGTGCTACTTGCCGTCCTCGGCCCGTATTTGTTTCGCCGTTACGCCGTCTCTGACGTCGGAGGGCTTAATCCGGAAGCAAGTCCTTTCCATCCACCTTTGTTGGACCAGCACGTTAAGAACATCCACCGGGGACAGCCCACGAGCCAAGGAAGGCCCAAGATAAAGCCCAATTCGTCGCCGAGTCCGGTTCGGCCATCCAGGAGCAGCAGTACTTCAAACGAACGTCACGGCCACATCCGAACTACGTTTTCGAAGTTCGACAACTCGTTTTAAAGGTATCAAGATAACCTTTCCAATGGATCTAATCCCGAGGCCAAACTCCTCTTAGAGCGAAGGGAAATCACAGAACAATCTCACGAGACAGAAATTCCAAGTGCTGCGCCACCTATCTTTTGGGCCCAAGACCCATGTACTTTTAGGGTTCCACCCCTCCTTTGGCCAGCGCCCCTCTCCTGGCTGCCGCACCCCTCTTGGGTGCCCCCCTTGTGTGGGTACCCCTTTATATTGGGTTCTCAACCCTGTTCTTCATTTTTTAGGATTTGTTGTGTTTTGGTAGACCCCGTGTGCGTCCCTCCTCGTGTTTGCGCGTGTCGACTAGACCGCCCGAACCGAGAAACAGAATCTCAACTTGCTCTCTTTGTTTGATTTCAATACTACCTTTTCGGTTTGCTTCATACTTTGTTCTTGCGGGTTCTCGATTTCTTGCAGGAACTACTGATCATTGTATCTTGTATCTGTGTTGATTTGGCATTGTGATTGCGAAGCTCCCAACCTGTTTGGTAGGAAGCCCTAAATTCGGTGCCATCAACACCTTCAAATCGACGTATCATCATCTCACCGAAAGATCGGGATCGTCGTCCCCATCAAGTTGGTATCAGAGCTCAAGGTTGCTCGGTGAGATTTTCATCATATTTCGTTTTCTACCTACAGTCCAGAAAATTTGCCCCACAAAAAAAAAGATTTGTCCCTTTGTCCAAGCTAATTTGTGCCCTAACTTTTACTAGTTGTTCTTGGTTTGTTGAATCGTCAGTTGCATATTCGTGTCTTTGCTGGTTTTAGAGTTTAGTCCCATCAAAGTTTCGAGTTCGAGTCACGTTTTGGTCACAATTGCTTTCACATTGGAGTCAGTTTCTGCTAGTTGATCAGATCGGGACTCTCAGTGGTTGCCGGAGATCAGAAGAGAAGAGAAAAAAAAGCCGCACAGATTCAATTGCAAAAAAAAAACAAAGTTCAGAAAGGAAAAAAAGAGGAGAAAAACAAATCCGAGAAGAGATCTCTTTCCCTAGTTGGGTTCGGTTCGGTTGGCAGGAGATAAGGAAGGTATCTGTTTCGGTTTAAGAAAAGATCAGAGAGAAGGAAAGTGTAGCCTTTTATTTTGCTTAGGTCTGGCTTCGAAAGGAAGGTATAGGCCGCCCCTCTCTTGTTTTGCATCCAACATTCCTTTTGAATTGGATTTGGATCACCTCCGGACACCCTGCACGAAAACTGCCATAACTTTTGCATACGGCCTCCGATTGGGCTGTTCGAGTACTCAAAATGACCGGAACGAAAATTTACATCTGAAAATCGTAGTCCAAGTCTAATTAGGTTCCCGAGGGCCCAAAAAATTCGTTCGACCCCAAAAAACATCGTTTAGGGCCTCAAAACGCCCCCGGAAGTTCGGAAAAATTCTGCTGGCTCCGTTTTGGATGAAATTTTTGCTGTTGGTGACTAGGCTCACGTCTCTAGTACGGTCTAGCCTAGGACCAGATTTGTACTGATTTTGAACGACTTTTCAGCTTACTTTGGTTCAGTGGTACTAGTTCCTCCTTTGCTACATATTATTGCCTGTGCAAGCTCCACCATCTTCTAACCACACAGGTTCCGGAATTTGCAATTGCTTGCCACATCGAGAACTTGTAAGAACTTAGTAGAAGCGTGAACGTGTGTGAGGCTTACCACTTCATACGACCTAGTAGTTTATAGGAGCTTTCATATCTGTGTGAAGTTCCTTTGTTTCTACTAACTATGGCAGGTAGTCCAAGCAATCGTGGAGAATGCGTCGGCGGTGGGAGTGAACATGAGGACCGCCTCACGCCAAAAGAGCGGCGTTGGGTCACTCATTTCGAGAGGATGCACCATCGGCATGAGATGCGAACTTCGTGACACTCTTGATGCGATTCAGCGCAATTGGCACCCTCACCGAGCTTCAAGCACAGCTAGCATAACTTCTTCAAGGTGCTGCCCCAACAATGGTGCCATGGTCATGCTTTGGGCCAGCGGCATTCCACCAGTTGTCCTTGTTACTTTAAGCGGGGTGGCTCAAGAGGAGAACAACTACGCCGTCGATACCGAGGGCGACTACGGGTAAATGTGAACAACGACCGACCTCATCGTCGACTCCATAATAACAGGCAAGGTATGGCTAGAAATCAACATGATCAAAGGAAGAGCGTGATGACTCTATGGCAAAAATGAAATTTACTATGCTTCCTTTTGATGGTGCTTATAATCCTGATGTTTATCTAGATTGGGAGTTGGCGGTAGATCAAAAATTTTCTTGCTATGACTTCTCTGAGCGTAGAAGGGTGCACGCTGTCACTAGTGAATTTATTGGTTTTGCATCTATTTGGTGGAAAAAACTTTGTAGAGCCAACCGTGATGTACCTACAACTTGGGATGGGTTGAAGCGTGTCATGAGGGCTAGATTTGTTCCTACATACTATGCTCGTGATTTATTGAATAAAATGCAGCGCTTTAATCAAGGTGATAAAACAGTTGAGGAATATTATCAGGCATTGCAAATTGGCATGTTACGCTGTGGGTTAGAAGAGGGTGAAGATGCAAAAATGGCTAGGTTCTTGGGTGGGCTTAACCGAGAGATACAGGATATGCTTGACTATAAAGAATACAATTCTATCACTAGTTTTACCATCTTGCTTTGAAAGCAGAAAGGGAAGTGCAGGGTCGACGATCGACAACGCGAGGTAATATTGGAGGCTCTTCCACATCCAAGTCGGTTCAGATCCATACCAAGGCATCATCTTCCATACCGGCGTGTACCTACACTCATTGTTCCAACTACTTGACGTCATCACGCATTAGGAGGCAAACAAGTCGATCACACTTCAAGCACCGCTAAGAGTTCTTCCTCGATTGCCTCCACGGTGACGCGGGAAACACAATGCTTTCGATGCAAAGGAATGGGGCACGTGATGCGAGGCGCCTGTCTAATCAACGTGCTCTAATAATCGAGAGAAATGGTGAGTACACTAGTGATAGTGACATTGATGAAACTGAATATGCACTTGTTGCCACTAACAACTGCAGAGCCGAGAAGAGATTATCGCCTGCGACATCAGAAAATATCCGGCTCTTGTTGTCGCACGTGTACTTAGTGCACAGCCTACACACGATGAACAAAATCAACGCCATACTATCTTTTAGACAAGGTGTGTGGTGAATGAGCGCGCTGTGCATGTCGTTGTTGATGGAGGTAGCTGCAACAATCTTGTTAGTGTAGACATGGTCGAGAAGCTTGGTTTGACCACAAATCAACTTCTTCAACAGTATGAAATTGAATGGCTCAATTCCACTGGTAAGGTTCAGGTAACAAAAACCGTTCGAGTACCTATCTCGATTGGTTCTTATCATGATAATGTTGTTTGCGACGTTGTACCCATGGATGCTTGCTCTCTTTTATTAGGTAGACCGTGGATCTATGATATGGATGCTATACATCATGGTAGGACCAATGAGTATATTTTCTTGTATAAGGGAAAGAAAATTATTTTGAAACCCATGAGCCCAACAGAACTAAGAAACATTGATGTTAAAAGAGCAAAAAAGAAAAAGAAGAGAGTGGAATTAAAAGTGTAGCTAGTAAATCAACCCATTCAACTACACCAGTTGCTCAAAAACCAGATCTTAAGTTGAAGGGTAAAGTATTGTTGGCTGCAAAAGTTCTCTCACAAGATAACATGGATAGTATATAACCATTGCCATTCTCTGTTACTTTGTCTGCTGTTATTACTAATACTTTGCAGGATAATGAGATGGAGTCGAGGATGACTCCAATTCAAGAAGGGGAGGATGATGAGGACATCCCAACCAAGGATACAACCGCTGCCCCTTCTTCCTCTCGATCGCAACCGTCCCCGACGAATCGCTGTTTCGCCGCTTCTGCCGTCTCGACGTCTGGAGGGCTTAATCCGGAAGCAAGTCCTTTCCATCCACCTTTGCTGGACCAGCACGTCAAGAACATCCACCGGAGACAGCCCACACGCCAAGGAAGGCACAAGATAAAGCCCAATTCGTCGCCGAGTCCGGTTCGGCCATCTAGGAGCAGCAGTACTTCAAACAGACGTCACGGCCACATCCGAACTCCTTTTTCGACGTTCGACAACTCGTTTGAAAGGTACCGAGATAACCTTTCCAATGGATCTAATCTCGAGGCCTAACTCCTCCTGGAGCGAAAGGAAATTACAAAAGAATCTCATAGGACAGAAATTCCAGGTGCTGCGCCACCTTTCTTTTGGGCCCAAGACCCATGTACTCTTAGGGTTCCACCCCTCCTTTGGCCAGTGCCCCTCTCCTGGCTGCCGCATCCCTCTTGGGTGCCCCCCTTGTGTGGGTACCCCTTGATATTGGGTTCTCACCCCTGTTCTTCGTTTTTTAGGTTTTGTTGTGTTTTGGTAGACCCCGTGTGCGTCCCTCCTCGTGTTTGCGTGTGTCGACTAGACCGCCCGAGCCGAGAAAGAGAACCTCAACTTATTCTCTTCGTTTGATTCCAATACTACCTTTTCGGTTTGCTTCATACTTTGTTCTTGCGGGTTCTCGATTTCTTGCAGGAACTACTGATCATTGGATCTTGTATCTATGTAGATTTGGCTTTGTGATTGCGAAGCTCCCAACCTGTTTGGTAGGAAGCACTAAATTCGGTGCCATCAACACATTCAAATCGACGTATCATCATCTCACCGAAAGATCGGGATCGTCGTCCCCATCAGCAGGTTTGCACTCAGTTTTGTTCCGTAACTTTTTTCGAACAAATGGATCCTACAGTGCTAATTGGGACGCATCGTGAGCAATATTTAACACCGACTCGAACGGATTCCAAACACAACCCGAAATGAGCTACGGCGCATATGAATTCCATTCAGGGGGTTTAGAACTCAGTTTTATTCTGTGACTTTTTTCGTACACGCGTGGAGTCTACTTGGCAAATTGGGACACATCGTGAGGTATATTTAACAACGAGACTGACGGATTCCAAACGCAGCACGACATGAGCTAGGGCGCATATGAAGTGTATTCGGCAGGTTTGGCACTCAGTTTCGCTCCGTAACTTTTTTAATACAAGTGGATTCTACAGGCTAATTGGGAACCACCGTGAGGATATTTTAACACCGATTCGAACGGATTCGAAACACCACCCGAAATGAGCTACGTCGCATATGAATTCCATTTAGGGGGTTTAGTACTCAGTTTTATTCTTTGACTTTTTTTGTACACGCGTGGACCCTTCGTGAAGTATATTTAACACCAAGACTCCACGCGTGTACGAAAAAGTCGCGAAAAAGCGTACTAAACCACGATTGAAATTCATATGCGTCGTCGCTCATTTCGGGTTGTGTTTCTAATCCGTTCGAGTCGGTGTTAATTATTCCTCACGGTGGGTCAATTAGCAATCAGAAGATCCATTTGTATGAAAAAGTGCGTAAAGCGAGTGCCAAACTTGCCGAATACACTTCATATGCGCCCAAGCTCTTGTCGTGCTGCGTTTGGAATCCGTCAGACTCGGTGTTAAATATACCTCACGACGGGTCCCAATTTGCAAGGTAGACCCCACGCGTGTACGAAAAAAGTCACAGAATAAAACTGAGTTCTAAACCCCCTGAATGGAATTCATATGCGCCGTAGCTCATTTCGGGTTGTGTTTGGAATCCGTTCGAGTCGGTGTTAAATATTGCTCACGATGCGTCCCAATTAGCACTGTAGGATCCATTTGTTCGAAAAAAGTTACGGAACGAAACTGAGTGCCAAACCTACGGAATATACTTCATATGTGCCCTAGCTCATGTCGTGCTGCGTTTGGAATCCGTCAAACTCGGTGTTAAATATACCTCACGAAGGGTCCCAATTTACTAGGTAGACTCCAAGCGTGTACGAAAAAAGTGACAGAATAAAACTATGTCCTAAACCCCCTGAATGGAATTCATATGCGCCGTTACTCATTTCGTGTTGTGTGTCGAATCCGTTAGAGTCAGTGTTAAATATTCCTCACGGTGGGTCCCAATTAGAACTGTAGGACCCACTTGTATAAAAAAAGTTACGGAACGAAACATAGTGCCAAACCTGTCGAATACACTTCATATACGCCCTAGCTCATGTCTTGCTACGTTTGGAATCCGTCAGACTCAGTGTTAAATATACCTCACAACGGGTCCCAATTTGAAAGGAAGACTCCACGCGTGACGAAAAAAGTCACAGAATAAAACTGAGTATAAACCCCCTTAATGGAATTCATATGCACCGTAGCTCATTCCGGGTTGTGTTTCAAATCCGTTCAAGTCGGTGTTAAATATTACTCACAGTGGGTCCCAATTAGCACTGTAAGATCCATTTGTATGAAAAAAGTTACGGAATAAAACTGTGTGCCAAACCTGCGGATTACACTTCATATGCGCCCAAGCTCATGTCATGCTGCGTTTGGAATTCGTCAGAGTCGGTGTTAAATCTTCCTCACGACGGGTCCCAATTTGCTACTAAACCCCCTGAATGGAATTCATATACGCGTATCTCATTTTGGGTTGTGTTTCGAATCCGTTCGAGTCGGAATTAAATATTCCTCACGGTGGGTCCCAATTAGCTCTATAGGATCCATTTGTTGAAAAAAGTTACGGAACGAAACTGAGTGCCAAACCTACCGAATACACTTCATATGCGCCCAAGGTCATGTCGTGCTGTGTTTCCAATCCGTCATAGTCGGTGTTAAATATACCTCACGACGGGTCCCACTTTGCAAGGTAGACTCCACACGTGTATGAAAAAAGTGACAGAAAAAAGTGATGGAATTGATATGCGCTGTAGCTCATTTCGGGTTGTGTTTCGAATACATTCGAGTCGGTGTTAAATATTCCTCACGGTGGGTCCCAGTTAGCACTGTAGGATCAATTTGTACGAAAAAAGTTACGGAATGAAACAGAGTGCCAAACATGCCGAATACGCTTTATATGCGCCTTAGCTCTTGTCGTGCTGTGTTTGGAATCCGTCAGACTCGGTGTTAAATATACCTCACGACGGGTCCCAATTTGCACGATAGACTCAACGCACGTACGAAAAATGACACAAAATAAAACGGAGTACTAAACCCCATGAATGGAATTCATATGCGCCGTAGCACATTTCGGGTTCTGTTTCGAATCCGTTCGAGTCGGTGTTAATTATTCCTCACGGTGCGTCACAATTAGCACTGTAGAATCCATTTGTATGAAAAAAGTTACGGAACGAAACTGAGTACCAAACCTGCCGAATACACTTCATATGCGCCCTAGCTCATGTCGTGCTGAGTTTGGAATCCGTCAGAATCGGTGTTAAATATACTTCACGACGGGTCCCAATTTGCAAGGTGGACTCCACGCATGTACGAAAAAAGTCACAGAATTATAACTGAGTACTAAACCCCCTGAATGGAATTCATATGCGCTGTAGCTCATTTTGGGTTGTGTTTCGAATCCGTCCGAGTCGGTGTTAAATATTCCTCACGGTGCGTTCCAATTAGCAATGTAGGATCCATTTGTATGAAAAAGTTACGGAACGAAACTGAGTGCCAAACATACGGAATATACTTCATATGTGCTACCTAGCTCATGTCGTGCTGCGTTTGGAATCCGTCAAACTCGGTGTTAAATATACCTCACGACGGGTCCGAATTTTGTAGGTAGACCACGCGTGTACGAAAAAAGTCACAGAATAAAACTGATTACTAAACCCCCAGAATGGAATTCATATGCACCGTAGCTCATTGCGGGTTGTGTTTCGAATCCGTTCGAGTCGGTGTTAAATATTCCTCACGGTGGGTCCCAATTAGCATTGTAGTATCAATTTGTACGAAAAAAGTTACGGAACGAAACAGAGTGCCAAACCTGTCGAATACGCTTCGCTTCATATGCGCCTTAGCTCATGTCATGCTGCATTTGGAATCCGTCAGACTCGGTGTTAAATATACCTCACGACGGGTCCCAATTTGCTAGGTCTTCATGCGTGTACGAAAAAAGTCACAAAATAAAACTGAGTGCTAAACCCCCTGAATGGAATTCATATGCGCCGTAGGTCATTTCGGGTTGTGTTTCGAATACGTTCGAGTCGGTGTTAAATATTCCTCACGGTAGGTGATGCGCACAAGACGGCCCGATCTTCCGGTGAGGGGATAACTTCGATTTGGCGGAGGATGACTTTGACGATCCGGCTACGAACCATACAAGGATAAGCGCCTGCAATCGCTAAACCACACTCCTCGTCGTTATCAACCGTGCCAAGAACACGGATGACCTGACCACGAAGGTCTATTCTTGCGAGCAATCGAAGAACTAGCAAGAACAAGGAGGAAGCACACACTCAAGTTGAGGTTTCGGAACTTGTTTACTGCTGCTCTAGCCGAGTCAGGAGAACAAGGATAAAGTTCCACACATGGGTAACTATTCTCAAATCAAAACCTAAGGAGATAGATAGGGGCTTGTCCAATATATATAGCCAAGGATGGCTGCTAGGAGTTGGTCTCACGCCACTTTAATTACATGGGAACTCAGCCCAAAATTATGGTGGCACAGCACCCTAAAAGACAGAGATCGTCGCACTATTTTGACTGCTGTGGCCAGCTCGAGTGGAATTTGATGATGAGGCCAGATCCGTTGGAAAGAGCACGAATTTATCTTTTAATCAAGTACTCACTCATCCCGAACGGACTCCGTATGCAAAAGTTATGGCCAGTGGAAGGTGGACTGCTCCTGGGTGGACGTTTTCGCTTCCTTCTCGGGAATAACTTGTACTATAGCTTGTAGTGATGAGGAATGACGTCCTTGCAGCTCTAAGCCATGATTCCTAAGCACAAGCACATTATTATGCAGTGGTATATCCTCAAAAATATAATTATACCACCCGAGAAACGAGTTCACCTGTTGATTTAGCTGCTGTGCGCGTGCCCTTGTGATAGGACCTTGCATAGGAGGTGGTGGTGGTGAGGTCATGGGTGTATCCGACATAGTGATGTCCTCATCAGTAGGTCCCAATTAGCACTGTAGGATCAATTTGTACGAAAAAAGTTACGGATCGAAACAGAGTGCCAAACCTGCCGAATACGCTTCATATGCACGTTAGCTCATGTCTTGCTGCGTTTGGAATCTGTCAGACTCGGTGTTAAATATACCTCACAACGGGTCCCAAATTGCACAGAAGACTCCACGCGTGTACGAAAAATGACACAGAATAAAACTGAGTACTAAACCCTCTGAATGGAATTCATATGCACCGTAGGTCATTTCGGGTTGTGTTTTGAATCGTTTCGAGTCAGAGTTAAATATTCCTCATGGTAGGTCCCAATTAGCATTGTAGGATCAATTTGTACGAAAAAAGTTACGGAACGAAACAAAGTGCCAAACCTGCCGAATACGCTTTATATGCGCGTTAGCGCATGTCTTGTTGCGTTTGGAATCTTTCAGACTCGGTGTTAAATATACCTCACGATGGGTCCCAATTTGCAAGGTAGACTCCACGCGTGTACGATAAAAGTCACAGAATAAAACTGAGTACTAAACCCCCTGAATGGAATTCATATGCGCCGTTGGTCATTTCGGGTTGTGTTTCGAATCCGTTCGAGTCGGTGTTAAATATTCCTCACGGTGGGTCCCAATTAGTACTCTAGGATCAATTTGTACGAAAAAAGTTACGGAACGAAACAGAGTGCCAAACATGCCGAATACGCTTCATATGCGCCTTAGCTCATGTCGTGCTGCGTTTGGAATCCGTTAGATTCGGTGTTAAATATACTTCACGACGGGTCCCAATTTGCACGGTAGACTCCACGCATGTACGAAAAATGACACAGAATAAAACTGAGTACTAAACCCCATGAATGGAATTTATATGTGTCGTAGCCCATTTCGGGTACTGTTTCGAATCCGTTCGAGTCGGTGCTAAATATTCCTCACTGTGCGTCCCAATTAGCACTATAGGATCCATTTGTAGGAAAAAAGTTACGGAACGAAACTGAGTGCCAAACCTGCCGAATACACTTCATATGCGCCCTAGCTCATGTCGTGCTGAGTTTGGAATCCGTCAGACTCAGTGTTAAATATACCTCACGACGGGTCCAATTTGCAAGGTGGACTCCACGCGTGTACGAAAAAAGTCACAGAATTATAACTGAGTACTAAACCCCCTGAATGGAATTTATAAGCGCCGTAGCTCATTTCGGGTTGTGTTTCGAATCCGTTCGAGTCGGTATTAAATAATCTCACGGTGGGTCCCAATTAGCACTGTACGATTATTTTGTACGAAAAAAGTTACAGAACGAAACAGAGTGCCAAAACTGCTGAATACGTTTCATATGCGCCTTAGCTCATGTCGTGCTGCGTTTGGAATCCGTTAGACTCGGTGTTAAATATACCTCACGACGGGTCCCAATTTGCAAGGTAGACTCCACGCGTATACGAAAAATGACACAGAATAAAACTGAGTACTAAACACCCTGAATGGAATTCATATGCGTCGTAGCTCATTTCGGGTAGTGTTTCGAATCCGTTCAAGTCGGTGTTAAATATTCCTCACGGTGCGTTCCAATTAGCACTGTCGGATCCATTTGTATGAAAAAAGTTACGGAACGAAACTGAGTGCCAAACCTACGGAATATACTTCATATGTGCCCTAGCTCATGTCGTGCTTCGTTTGGAATCCGTCAGACTCGGTGTTAAATATACCTCACGACGGATTAGAATTTTGAAGGTAGACTCCACGCGTGTACGAAAAAAGTCACAGAATAAAACTGAGTACTAAACCCCCTGAATGGAATTCATATGCGCCGTAGCTCATTGCGGGTTGGGATTCGAATCCGTTCGAGTCGGTGTTAAATATTCCTCACGGTGGGTCCCAATTAGCACTGTATTATCAAATTGTATGAAAAAAGTTACGGAACCAAACTGGGTGCCAAACCTGGCGAATACGCTTCACATGCGCCCTAGCTCATGTCATGCTGCGTTTGGAATCCGTCAGACTCGGTGTTAAATATACCTCACGACGGGTCACAATTTGCAAGGTAGACTCTACGCGTGTACGAAAAAAGTCACTGAATAAAACTGAGTTCTAAACCCCCTGAATGGAATTCATATGCGCCGTAGCTCATTTCGGGTAGTGTTTCGAATCCGTTCGAGTCGGTGTAAAATAATTCTCACTGTGCGTCCCAATTAGTACTGTAGGATCCATTTGTACGAAAAAAGTAAACGAACGAAACTGAGTGCCAAACCTGCCAAATACAGTTCATATGCGCTCTAGCTCATGTCGTGCTGCGTTTGGAATCCGTCAGACTCAGTGTTAAATATCCCTCATGACTGTTCCCAATTTGCAAGGTAGACTCCACGCGTTTACGAAAAAAGTCACAGAATAAAACTGAGTACTAAACCCCTTAATGGAATTCATATGCGCCGTAGCTCATTTCGGGTTGTGTTTCGAATCCGTTCGAGTCGGTGTTAAATATTTCTCACGGTTGGTCCCAATTAGCACTATAGGATCAATTTATACGAAAAATGTTACGGAACGAAATAGAGTGCCAAACCTGCCGAATACGCTTCATATGCGCCTTATCTCATATTGTGCTGCGTTTGGAATCCGTCAGACTCGGTGTTAAATATTCCTCACGACGGTCCCAATTTGCAAGGTAAACTCCATGCGTGTGCGAAAATGTGCCAGAATAAAACTGAGTACTAAACCCCCTGAATGGATTTCATATGCGCTGTAGCTCATTTCGGGTTGTGTTTCGAATACGTTCGAGTCGGTGTTAAATATTCCTCACGGTGGGTCCCAATTAGCACTGTATGATCCATTTGTATGAAAAAAGTTAGAGAACGAAACTGAGTGCCAAACCTGCCGAATACACTTCATATGCTCCCTAGCTCATGTCGTGCTTTGTTTGGAATCCGTAAGACTCGGTGTTAAATATACCTCGCGACGGGTCCCAATTTGCAAGGTAGAGTCCTCGCGTATTCGAAAAAAGTCACAGAATTATAACTGAGTACTAAACCCCCTGAATGGAATTCATATGCGCTGTAGCTCATTTCGGGTTGTGTTTCGAATCCGTTCAAGTCAGTGTTAAATATTCCTCACCGGTGGTCCCAATTAGCACTGTAGGACCAATTTGTATGAAAAAAGTTACGGAACGAAACTTAGTGCCAAACCTGCTGAATACACTTCATATGCGCCCTAGCTTATGTCGTGTTGCGTTTGGAATCTGTCAGACTCGGTGTTAAATATACCTCATGACGGGTCACAATTTGCAAGGTAGACTCCATGCGTGTACGAAAAAAGTTGCAGAATAAAACTGAGTACTAAACCCCGTGAATGAAATTCATATGCGCCTAGCTCATTTCGGGTAGTGTTTCGAATCCGTTCGAGTCGGTGTTAATCTGGATTGGAAGTACAACTTGCTTGCCCAAACGTGATGCCCAGATTAACAAATTTGGCTCCAGAATTAGAGTCCAAGACCAACTATGTTTTTGTAGAGATCATTCCCAGGTTTTAGGAAAGTCAAAAACACTAGAATCCGAGCTCGTATGCGAAAGTTATGAACAAAACAAAGTACTGGACAGATTGAAAGAAAAGCTACGCGAAGAAAAAATGATCAGCAACTAAAACAAGGACTCTAATGGATCAAAACCTAACAAAGCTCACTAAAATACCAGATTGAATCTAAAGGTTGAATTTTTGTGGAGTAATTTTCAATTTAGGATAGAAAACAAAAACTAATCTACGGTACAGAATCTCTCACCGAGAAACTTGGCGCTCTGATACACCTGATGTGAGGTTGTGTCCCGATCTTTCGATGAGAGCGATAACTATCGATTTGGGTGGAACCGACTTTGACGATCCGACTACAATGTACGACGACGATGCGCCTTAGCAATTGCTAAACCAACTCCGGAGTGTTATTGATCATGCCGTTGGCACGATCAACCTGAACACGAGATTAAATTCCTGCAAGCAACCGAAAAACAAGCAAGAACAATGGTAAAAGCAATCTGAAATTGCAAATAAGAATTGAAGGCAACATCAAGGTGGGGTTCTATTTCAGATCTTGACAAGGTGGCTGTTTAGCACAACTTGAAGACAGAAAGTTTGCACTTGGCTAAACAAATCAAACAAAACACAAGTGTCTAAAGCGACGGCTACTGAGTTTATAAGAGGGATGGACATGAGATGGATGTCCTAGGGTTGTGTGCAGCCAAGGGGGGCTCACACAACTTGGGCTTGGGCCCCCACACGCTTACAAGGCCCGAAACAGCCCAAAACAGTATTGTAGCGTATTGTTTTGATGGTTCTGACTGATTCACGATGAATCTGGAGTTGGTATTAGATCCATTAGAAAGATCTCGTTGTAAGCTTTCAATCAAGTCCAAGATCACCCAAATCGGAGTCCATATGCAAAGGTTATTCATATTTGAAGTCGTTGCTGTCTCAAGAGGCCGAATTGGATTCCAGAACGTGATGGATTTGATCTCTCTCTCTTCTGGGCCCGTGGATGATGTGTTGGAGTTGATGGTCATATCCGTAGTAGTGATGTCCTCATCACAAGCGTGATGTACCTACAACTTGGGATGGGTTGAAGCGTGTCATGAGGGCTAGATTTGTTCCTACATACTATGCTCGTGATTTATTGAATAAAATGCAGCGCTTTAATCAAGGTGATAAAACGGTTGAGGAATATTATCAGGAATTACAAATTGGCATGTTGCGCTGTGGGTTAGAAGAGAGTGAAGATGCAAAAATGGCTAGGTTCTTGGGTAGGCTTAACCGAGAGATACAGGATATACTTGACTATAAAGAATACAATTCTATCACCCGTTTGTACCATCTTGCTTTGAAAGGAGAAAGGGAAGTGCAGGGTCGACGATCGACAACGCGAGGTAATATTGGAGGCTCTTCCACATCCAAGTCAGTCCAGATCCATACCAAGGCATCATCTTCCACACCTGGACGTGTACCTACACCCGTTGTTCCAACTACTTCGACGTCATCACGCATTAGGAGGCAAACAAGTCGATCACACTTCAAGCACCCGCCAAGAGTGCTTCCTCAGTTGCCTCCACCGGTCGAACGAGGGAAACACAATGCTTTCGATGCAAAGGAATGGGGCACGTGATGCGAGACTGCCCTAATCAATGTGCTCTAATAATCAGAGAAAATGGTGAGTACACTAGTGATAGTGACATTGATGAAACTGAATATGCTCTTGTTACCATTAACAACTGCGAGCGCAGAAGAGATTATCATACTGCGACATCAGAAATATCCGGCTCTTGTTGTCGCACGTGTACTTAGCGCACAGCCTACACGTGATGAACAAAATCAACGCCATATTATCTTTCAGACAAGGTGTGTGGTGAATGAGCGCGCTGTGCATGTCGTTGTTGATGGAGGTAGCTGCAACAATCTTGCTAGTGTAGACATGGTCGAGAAGCTTGGCTTGACCACAAATCCACTTCCTCAATAGTATGAAATTGAATGGCTCAATTCCACTGGTAAGGTTCAGGTAACAAAAACCGTTCAAGTACCTATCTCGATTGGTTCTTATCATGATAATGTTGTTTGCGATGTTGTACCCATGGATGCTTGCTCTCTTTTATTGGGTAGACCGTGGATCTATGATATGGATGCTATACATCATGGTAGGACCAACGAGTATACTTTCTTGTATAAGGGAAAGAAAATTATTTTGAAACCCATGAGCCCAACAAAACTAAGAAACATTGATGTTAAAAGAGCTCAAAGAGAAAAAGAAGAGACTGGAATTAAAAGTGTAGCTAGTAAATCAACCCATCAACTACACCAATTGCTCAAAAACCTGATCTTAAGTTGAAGGGTAAAGTATTGTTGGCTGCAAAAGTTCTCTCACAAGATAACATGGATAGTATACAACCATTGCCATTCTCTGTTGCTTTGTCTTCACTTTGAAGGATAATGAGATGGAGTCAAGGACGACTCCAATTCAAGAAGGGGAGGATGATGAGGACATCCCAACGAAGGATACAACCGCTGTTAGTGCTATGCCCTTGAGGCAATCATTTAGATGATTGTAACATGACTATGTTTATGAATAATAATATGATTATTGGTCCAATGAATGTATATCATTGTATTGATCAACAAGTATGTGACTTGCTTATGAAGCTCTTTACTTATTGATATAATTCGATAAATATCTCTGATCGGATATCATCGTATAGGACAACGATGAATAGATCAGCACATGTAGTGATCGATGATCATGCTTCATAGATCATGGGATATAGAGATATCATCTATACATTGTGGACGCATGTTGAAGAACATGGGTTAGATAGACCCGCAATTGGACACTGCAAGAATGTTTCATTCTTATGTGTCATCAGTGTATCTCATACCTAGTAGATGTATGATCCTTAGACCTGAGATTGTCATATTCCCTACATGTGTAATAGTTTTCCTTAGGGCTATCAAACACTACTTCCTAACCGGATAGTTATAAAGGTAGCTTTCATGTTTACTATGAAAGCGTGCGAGAGGAAGTGGCGATCAAGATGGAATTTGCCACTCCAATGAAACGGAGATATATGACAAGGCCACTCGTGTGATATGATTAAGGAAGTGCACCCAAGCTCACTTCGGGTGCATTTTGAATCAGTCCGAGTTAGTGTTAAATATTACTCACGACGGGTCCCAATTGGCACTATAGACTCTCATGCGTATGAAAAAAGTCACAGAATGTAACTGAGTGGCAAACCCCCCGAATGGACTTCATATGTACTGATGAGGACATCACTCCTACGAATATGTTCACACCTGGTTGGACGAACTCCAACACATCATCCTTGGGCCAAGAAGAGAGATATCAAATCCATCACGTTCTAAAATCCAATTCGGCCTCCAGGGACAACACCGACTTCAAATATGAGTAACTTTTGCATACGGACACCGATTTGAGTGATCTTGGACTTGATTGAAAGCTTACAATGATATCATTCCAATGGATCTAATCCTATGCCCAGATTCATCATATATTAGCCGAAATCATTAAAACATTATACTACAATATTGTTTTGGGGTGTTTCGGGCCTTATAAGTGTGTTGGGGCACAAGCCCAAGTTGTGTGTGCTCCCCTTGCAGCACAAAACCCTAGTATGACCCTCTCATGTCCCTCCCTCTCATTATTCAGTAGCCACCACTTTAGACACTTGGGTTTTGTTTGATTAGTTTAGCTAAGTGCAAACTTTGTGTCTTCAAGTTGTGCTGGACAGCCACCTTGTCAAGATCTTCAAGTTGTGCTGGACAGCCACCTTGGTGGGCTTCCCGACGGTGGCTTGGTACACGATGCGTGCAGCGTCCTTCAGCTCACGCCGGGACCGATATGCCGAAGAGCCGTCGAAGATTACATCAACGCGGCGGTCGCCCTGCTGGAATTCCAAGTCGAGGCCTTCTCGGCCCTCGTCGGTGTTGATTCCGTCAGGCAGCTCGTCGTCCCTCAGAAGCGTGGGCATCTCTCCACACCCTCTGTAAAAGGGGTCCAGTCTGTTCAGCCACGTCCTGCAATTTCGCAGGTCGTGGCCGTAGGCTTTATGGAACGGACAGAATTTATCGGAGATGAGCCGGAGCCGTTCTTTGTCGCCCCAGGGTCGGTCGTCGGCCCGAGGGGGCATGGCCCGACCCTGCCTCGCCTAGGGCCGACGTGGCGCTTGCTCAGGCCGTGGGCGATTTTGTTGGGGTCGGGGCCTGAGGCGGTCTGGTTGGCGCGTTTTCGTTCCTTCGTGCCCGCCGTCGATCGCCGCGACCACGCGGAGCTGGCCGCCTCCAGCACCGCAGTCTTTCCCCCGCTTGTTGTCGCGCGGGGCTGAGGCCCCTTCCCTAGTGCCGGACGGGCCTGCCTCGCCAAACATGAGGCCGACCTTGCCTCGGTCGTAGTCGTGCTTCCAACAGACGGCATCGTCCACGTCTGCGTATCGCTCCGCCATGCGGAACAGCTTGTTGACGGTGAGCTTCGTTGCGATCTCGAGGTCCTCCGTGAGGCGTCTGTCGTGACCGTCGAACTTGAAGACCTTGATGACAGTCTCATCGGAGACGTTGGGGATCGAGTTTCGCGCGTGGGTAAATTGGCGCATGAAGTCTCGGAGGGGCTCACCCTTTCCCTGGATGACACGGTCCAGGTCCCTTTCTCATCCAGGGCGCTCGTAGCAGCTCTGGAAGTTGGAGTGGAGGGCGCTCCGCAGCTGGCGCCATGATCGAAAAGTGCTGGGCGCCTGGTTGAAGAGCCAGGTGTGGGCGGCTCTATCCAGGACAGTGGGGAGATAGTTGGCCATCGCGGCCTCATCCCCGCCGGCTGCTAAGATGGCGGTGGAGTAGATGGAGAGGAATTCCGCGGGGTTCTTGGTCCCGTCGAACCGCTCCATTATCGCCGACTTGAACCGGGCAGGCCAGCGCACCTGACGGAGGTCGTCCGCTTACGCCAAGCAGTCGTTAGCTGGGAGACCGTTGCCGCCGCTGCTAGCGTCAGAGTCACCGTCCGCAGACGGGGGAACTAGGCGCCGGCCACGACGGTCAGCAGGAGTATCGTTAGGACGGTGGCGCGGGCAGTCACGAACCCTTCTGCGTCTGGGCGAAATGTCCGGGGAAAGGCCCCCAGAAGCATTACTGCTTGAGCCAGCATCATTTCCGTTTCGCTGGTGGTGGGCGTGCCTGCGCGCCACATCTTCACCCTGGCGAGGTGGAGGGGATGGTAACGGGGTGCGAGCCCGCGGGTCAGGAGTCTGCTGGCGGAACGGTCGGCGACCGTGCGGCGAGTCGCTACCACTCGCCAAGGGGTGAGACTCGGAGCCTAGGCGTCGCCCTTGCCGCGGAGGCACGACGTCGTCAGTTGCTCTGTTGAGTTCTTCGGCTAGGGACCGTCTGAAGAGGGCCGAGCCGATCCGCGCAGGGTCAGCCATGACCCGGGTGATGGCCCGCAGCCGCTCCCGGCCAGGTTCGTCCGTGCGGGAAGGACTAAGCTGCCAGACGGAGAGCGGGCCGCCCCGCGCTCCTCCTGCCGAATGGCGGTGATAGGTTGGTTGATGGCGACCTGGGCGAGCCGACGCGCCTCCTGCGGAGTCTCTGGGCCACCATTATCAGCCCCCGGAGTCACCTCGCGGCTGCTGACCACGAAGTCCCGGTGTTCGCGAGGTGGCAGCGAGGGCGAGAGCATGGAGGTGGAGCCTTGGCACTCGGGGATCGTATCCGAGCCCAGGCTCGCTGATCGCGACATGCTATCAGCGAAGCCGAAGGTGTTGACGACACTGAGGCGATGAACTTCGGATGAACGAAACTTCGAGCCCCATAGTGGACGCCAGCTGTCGACTATCGGGACTGTCGACCGCAAAGAAGGGGGGAAGGATCGTGTAAAGGGATGAGGCCCCAAGTCGTGCTCGTCCGGGAAGGAGCGTCGATGGGCGCACAGCTCGAAGGAGAAGAACAAACGGATGGGAGACACAGCGATTATACTGGTTCGAGCCCCCTAGGTCGGGTAATAGCTCTACTCCAGTCTTGCCCGTAGACGAAAGGCGACTAAAAGCTCCTCGGGGGAGAACAAAGGGGGAGCTCGACCTCGGGGTCATCCAGAAGTGGCGACCGAGGGGAGCTCAACGGATGGTGCGGTGTACAAGTGCGTCTACAGATTTTGAGGCTAACGTCGGGCGGTTGTCTACGAGCTTGATGGGGGCAGGTGACCCTAGTTCCCACATAGGGGATCTGACAGGAGTTGCTGGGAGCGGTTGACCCTAGTTCCCACGCAAAAGAACTGACAGGAGTCGATGACCCTGGTTCCCACGCAGGGGATGTGATGGGAGCAGGTGACCCTAGTTCCCACGCAGGGGATGAGGGTCATATATGCATAAAAAAGAGATTGCTACATCGGAGACCGGTCGAGGTCGCTGAGGTCAGAGAGGTCGCCGGAGTCATTACGAGCTCGAGAATACTTCGTCCGAGCTCGGGAACCGTCCCCTGAGCTAGGGGAGACCCCCGCCCGAGCTCGTGAACAGTCCTCCGAGCTTAGGGGAACAACCTATAGCCCTGGGGGGTCTGGACATGTGTCAGGACGACCGATCCCCGACACAGTTCCAGGCCTGGAAGGCCCGGCAACCGGCCTACACCTTGCAGACCATCCCCCTCGCGTGGCCATTCTCGACGTGGGGCCACGACATCCTCGTCCCCTTTCCGAGATTGGTTGGAGGGAAGAAATTCCTTTTCGTCGCCATCGACACTTTCTCGAAGTGGATCGAGGCTGAGCCGGTCTCCGCCATCACCGCCAAGGCCGCGGTAAGGTTCTTCCGTTCCTTTGTGGTAACGAGGTATGGAGTCCTTTACAGGATCATCACCGACAACGGGACGTAGTTCACCAAAGAGCTGTTCCAAGGGTTCTGCGCAGACATGAGGACCAAGGTCTGCTTTGCTTCGGTAAGCCATCCTCAGAGCAGCGGGGCGGTCGAGCGCGCCAATGGACAGCTAGTTCAGAGCATCAAGAAGATAGTTTTCGCCGAGCTCGGACAGCGCGATCGGGCCTAGGTGGACGAGCTTCCCACCGTCCTTTGGTCCGTCCGCACCTCATCAAGCCGGGCAACAGGGGCGAGCCATTTCGAGCTCGTCTTCGGTGCCGAGGTCGTCCTGCCATCCGAGATTACGCTCGGGTCCGTCAGGGTTAGCTCGGTCGACCAGGTCGACCCTCAGCAGTCTCTTGACCTCGCCCTCGTGGAGGAAGTAAGGTGCCGCGCATTGTTGCGTTCGGCGCGCTACCTGCAGGATCTTCGCAGGCATGCCGCCCGATCAATAAGACCTAGGGCCTTCCACATAGGGGACCTGGTCTTGAGACGAATCCAGGACCGGTCCAACACCAACAAGCTGTCCCCGCTGTGCAAAGTCCCCTACAGAGTTGTCTCAGCAAGTTGCGCGGGAGCTTACCGGCTAGCAACCCCCGATGGCAGGGAGCTCATGATGAGGACATCATTACTATGGATATGACCACATTTGGTTGTGCCAACTCCAACACGTCATCCACAGGCCAAGAAAAAAGAGAGATCAAATCCATCACGTTCTGGAATCCAATTCGGCCTCCTGAGACAGCACTGACTTCAAATATGAATAACGTTTGCCTACAGACTCCGATTTGGGTGATCTTGGACTTGATTGAAAGAATACAACGAGATCTTTCCAATGGGTCTAATCCCAACTCCAGATTCATTTTGGATCAGTCGAAATCATGAAAACAATACACTACAATACTGTTTTGGGCTGTTTCGGGCCTTGTATGCATGTGGGGGCCCAAGCCCAAGTTGTGTACGCTCCCCCTGGCTACACACAACCCTAGGACGTCCCTCTCATGTCCATCCCTCTTATAAACTCAGTAGCCGCCGCTTTAGACACTTGGGTTTTGTTTGATTAGTTTAGCCAAGTGCAAACTTTGTGTCTTGAAGTTGTGCTGGACAGCCAACTTGTCAAGATCTTCAATAGAACCCCACGTTGATTTTGCCTTCAATTCTTATTTGCAATTTCAGATTGCTTTTACCATTGTTCTTGCTTGTTCTTCGGTTGCTTGCAGGAATTGAACCTCATGTTCAGGTTGATCGTGCCCACGGCAAGATCAATAACACTCTGGAGTTGGTTTAGCGATTGCTAAGGCGCATCGTCGTCATACGTTGTAGTCGGATCGTCAAAGTCGGTTCCACCAAATCGATAGTTATCACTCTCATCGAAAGATCGGGACACAACCTCACATCAGGTGTATCAGAGCGCCAAGTTGCTTGGTGAGAGATTTTGTATTGTAGATTAGTTTTTGTTTTCTGTCCTAAATTGAAAATTACTCCACAAAAACTCAACCTTTAGGTCCAATCTGGTATTTTAGTGAGTTTTGTTAGGTTTTGATCCATTAGAGTCCTTGTTTTAGTTGCTGATCGTTTTTCCTTCGCGTAGCATTTCTTTCAATCTGTCCAGTACTTTGTTTTATTCATAACTTTCGCATACGACCTCGGATTCTTGTATTTTTGCACTTTCCTAAAACCTAGAAATGATCTCTACAAAAAACTAGTTGGGCATGGACTCTAGTTTTGGAGCCAAACCTATTTAATCTGGACGTCAAAGTTCATGAAACAAGTTGTACTTCCAATCCAGATCAGTTCGGTATTTTGATCATAATTCTCACATCCGAACTCTGATTGGGAAGTTTTTATACTTTCCTGAATCCTTGCAGAGTCCTCTACAAAAACGTTTTTGGGTGTCCTTTGTGATTCGGACTCCTTCAAACCGAATTTGATTCGGATTCGGAATCGGTCTCGCAGGCTGAAATTGGGGGTATTCTGTAGTGTTCGGTTTTTGAGCCATAACTTTCACACCCGATCTCCAAATTGCATGTTCTTATACTATTTTGAAAGCTGAGGACATAATCTTCAATTCTTTCCATAATGAGCCTTCTAAATTCGGTTGTTTTGAAGCTTTAATCTAGGCAACAAATCTGCTGCCCTAGAAACATTGAATTTTGGTATCTTGCTTCAATTCGTGTTCTAGCTTTGTTCCTTTGAGTTGGTTAAGTTTAGTAGCATCCATAATCCATAAAACCTAAAAAAAAATCAGTACACATACCTTTGGGAACCAATTCATCCTTTGCGAATACTTTGATCCCAATTGAGACTAGCTATTTGATTTTGATTAGGGCTGTTCATATTGATACATTGCATAATTTTGAATTATTAAATCATACTATCTTGTGACATCGAGTTAGGGATTCCAAAACTTTGTTCATAGTAGTGTTGGCCGAAAGTCACTCAAAGAAAGAAAAGAGAGAAAGAGACAAAAGTCAAAAAAAAAAGAGAAGAGGAAAAAAAAGAGAAAAAAGAAAATAGTGGCCAGTCGCACTACATTGAGCAAAACCCTAATTTGTGTTCATTATTTCAGATTGTGCAATTGTATAGTTGAGCAATCTTGTGCCCTTTTTACATTCTTGAAGCAATAAGCTAGCGTCTCTCTACGACTTGTGCAATAGAGCTTTTGGTGCCTCACTTATATTTTATAGCTCATTTCTTGATTGCATAAGTACCATCATCTTTGCGTGTGAGTTGCCTTGAAATTCAATTATATCTTTGAGATCAGCAATTAGGACTTGTGAATTCTAGTTTGGGTCATTACTTATCATTACAATAACAAGAATTATCAGATTGTATAGCAAAAAAAGTATAGCCTACCCAGCTCCACATATTCTACGCTCGTACGTTTGTTCGGTCCCTTGGCAATCGCTTTATCCAAGCTTGGGAGAACTTTTGACACCGCCAACGGCCGACAAGTCCTACAGCACGGTAAGAACTTGTAAGAGCTTTGGTTAAGGCTTGAGAGTTGAACGACTTTTCTCCACTTCCTAGTAGTTTATAGGGAATTACACAAACCTTTGTGTTGCCCTTTTTGCTACTAACTATGTCAGGTGACAAGAGTTCACTGCATCATTCTCCATGCACGAAGGGCAATGTACGACTCACTAATGAGCGAATGTTGCTGCAAGAAGACCGTCTCCGGTCCATCGAGACTGCTCAGGGAGTTGCTAACACTACCCTTACTACTATTTTGTCTAAACTTGATGACATGCTTGCAGTTGCTGCCCCTGGAACCTCCAGTCCTCCACCTCGTCTCCTAAGCAACAACAATGGTGTACTACGTGCACTTTGGTTCCCATTGCTTCCCCGGCTTCCCAGCATGGACCCGCTGCCTCGGTCGCCCCACCACACATTGCCACGGGTTCATCAAGTGATGATGAACAAGGTAAAATCAAGTTTGAATTGCCTACTTTTGCTGGAAAGTTCGATCCTAATGCATATATAAATTGGGAGATAGCGATAGACAAAGAATTTGCAAACTATGACTTATCTGAAAACCAAAAGATTAGTGCCGCAGTTAAAGTGTTAACATCAGATGCAATATATTTGTGGAAGCATATATCTAGACATGATAAAGAACCTAAAACTTGGAATGCCATGAAAAGACTTATGAGAAATGATTATGTTCCTGAATATGTTGATGAATATTTGCTTACTAAACTTCAATGCTTAAAACAAGGTTCTAAAACTGTTATAGAATACTTTCATGATTTGCAAAATTGTTTGTTGCGTTGTGGTTTACAAGAATGTGAAGAAGCTACTGAGCTTAGGTTCATACGTGGACTTAATCATGAAATTCAGGATGTTCTTGTTGATAAAACATATAGTTGTCTTTCAGAATTGATTAATTTTGCTTGTAGAGATGAAAACATGCTTGCTGAATCTTTGAAAGAGCCTTTAGCTTCATTTGAGGTGCCCATTGTTGCACCTTCTGTTGTAGCTAACATTTTGCAGAAAAATGAGCACCATCGGGAGAAAGATGAAGAAAAAAATATGCCAAAACAGGAGATCTTTGCTGCTCCATACGTATGTGAAGTGCAGGAAATTGAAGTTGCACCTACAACCACTGAGAATGATTTAGAAGGTAATGTCAAAGGTATGGACTGCATACATGGTAAAAATCATTTTGAAGAGGCAGAACTATCCATGAATCATGCTATCGTAGAGCAACTATTAATGGACCCCATTGTTGATTTGGTTGCTATTCCTGGTGATAAAGAAGAGTTATATGATAATCCTTCACTTATACCAACACCACAACTAGTGAATGAACATGAAACAATTATATTTGAACTAAACACTTGCGCTGAACATAAACATGTTATTCACATTACCAGTGAAGAAGATGAGCTTAAATTGATGTCTTCTTTAAATACTTTAGGTTACATTGAATTTGAGGTTCTGTGTGATTTAGATAATTTCAAGGAGAAAATTTTAGTACATTCTGATTTGCCATGGTTATCGCGAAATATTTTTCATGTTGTTGGCAAATATAATGATAAAGGAGAGTACAAAGTGCATAGAGTATACATTTGTTCAGATGTAAAACCTCCACATCCTATGCAACAATGTGATCAATTTGATAATTCTAATATCATATCAAGTACCCCTACCGTCGATTATAATCTATATGATAGTTTTCAAGAAAGGGAGTGTTTGGGTGATTGTGATTCACAAGTCATTGATTTGATCACAAAAAGATATGCATGTTGGTTTGCTCTTTGTCGCAACTAACATTTTGCAGGAGAATGTGATGGAGTCGAGGACGACTACAATTCAAGAAAGGGAGAATGATGAGACCATGCTCATCTTGGAAATGACCAATGCGATATCAGTTTGGCGACGCTTCACGGCATCCTCTGCATCGTCTACATCTACTAGGATGGTTTTCCTTCATGGAGAGGAGGAAGCATCTAAGTGTGCTAGCATTCATCAAGCCTTTATATGCTGGAAAGAAGTGTTGAGCTATGTGGATAATTATCAGGACAAGCTAAAAACTGAGCATGAGTCGAGGACGACTCAAATTCAAGAAAGGGAGGATGATGAGGACATCATTACTATGGATATGACCACATTTGGTTGTGCCAACTCCAACACGTCATCCACAGGCCAAGAAAAGAGGGAGATCAAATCCATCACGTTCTGTAATCCAATTCGGCCTCCTGAGACAGTACCGACTTCAAATACGAATATCTTTTGCATACGGACTCCGATTGGGGTGATCTTGGACATGATTGAAAGCTTACAATGAGATATTTCCAATGGATCTAATACCAACTCCAGATTCATTGTGGATCAGTCGGAATAATCAAAACAATATACTACAATACTGTTTTGGACTGTTTCGGGCCTTGTAAGCATGTGGGGGCCCAAGCCCAAGTTGTGTGCACTCCCCCTGGCTGTACACAACCCTAGGACGTCCCTCTCATGTCCATCCCTCTTATAAACTCAGTAGCCACCACTTTAGACACTTGGGTTTTGTTTGATTAGTTTAGCCAAGTGCAAACTTTGTGTCTTGAAGTTGTGCTGGACAGCCACCTTGTCAAGATCTTCAATAGAACCCCACCTTGATTTTGCCTTCAATTCTTATTTGCAATTTCAGATTGCTTTTACCATTGTTCTTGCTTGTTCTTCGGTTGCTTGCAGGAATTGAACCTCGTGTTCAGGTTGATCGTGCCCACAGCAAGATCAATAACACTCTGGAGTTGGTTCAGCGATTGCTAAGGCGCATCGTCGTCGTACGTTGTAGTCGGATCGTCAAAGTCGGTTCCACCAAATCGATAGTTATCACTCTCATCGAAAGATCGGGACACAACCTCGCATCAGCTCACGAACTCGTGGAATGTATCTAGCTCCGGACGTTTTATGCCTGATGCTCCCCCTGCTTCTTTTTATGATAAGATGCTTTTTCCTTATCGACATGCTTGTCTCTCGTGTCTCTAGCAACGCAACCTGGGTCGTGACCCGGACACTTACCTTTGGGGTCGAATACGCGGTAAGACGATCCTCATCGCGGCAACCGGCTATCCCCCATCGCAAGATCCCAACCAGCAGTCACGCCCGTGGGTTCATCGGTCTCGAGACACTCGAGTCTCGGCCCTTAGGCCCCTCGCCCGAGCTAGCATAACGGTCCCGTGGTTCGCCTCCGGGGGTCGAATGCGCAGTTAGCCGACCATCCCCCCGTCGCAGAGTACGGGCTCGGGACCGTCGCTGGCAAGGGCTTCGAGCTAAAGGGCCTGGCTGATGAGGACATCCCAACCAAGGATACAACCGCTGCCCCTTCTTCCTCTACGACCGCTACATCGTGTACGACGTCTGGAGGGCTTAATCCGGAAGCAAGTCCTTTCCATCCACCTTTGCTGTACCAGCACATCAAGAACATCCACCGAGGACAGCCCACGCGCCAAGGAAGGCCCAAGATAAAGCCCAATTCGTCATCGAGTCCGGTTCGGCCATCTAGGAGCAGCAGTAGTTCAAACGGACGCCACGGCCACATCCGAACTCCGTTTTTGACGTTCGACAACTCGTTTGAAAGGTATCGAGATAACCTTTCCAAATGGATCTGATTCCGAGGACAAATTCGTCCTGTAGCTAAAGGAAATCACAGAACAATCGCATAGGACAGAAATTCCAGGTGCTGCGCCACCTTTCTTTTGGGCCTAAGGCCCCTGTACTTTTAGGGTTCCACCCCTCCTTTGGCCAGCGCCCCTCTCCTGCCTGCCACACCCCTCTTGGGCGACCTCCCCTTGTGTGGGTACCCCTTTATATTGGGTTCTCACCCCTGTTCTTTATTTTTTAGATTTTTTTGTGTTTTGGTAGACCCTGTGTACGTCCCTCCTCGTGTTTGCACGTGTCGACTAGACCGCCCGAGCCGAGAAACAGAACCTCAACTTGTTTTCTTTGTTTGATTTCAATACTTCCTTTTCGGTTTGCTTCATACTTTGTTCTTGCAGGTTCTCGATTTCTTGCAGGAACTACTGATCATTGGATCTTGTATCTGTTTGGATTTGGCATTGCGATTGAGAAGCTCCCAACCTGTTTGGTAGGAAGCCCTAAATTCGGTGCCATCAACACCTCCAAATTGACGTATCCTGATCCCACCGAAAGATCGGGATCGCTGCCCCAATCAAGTTGGTATCAGAGCTCAAGGTTGCTCGGTGAGATTTTCCATCATATTTCGTTTTCTACCTAGAGTCCAAAAAATTTGCCCCACAAAAAAAGATTTGTCCCTTTGTCCAAGCTAATTTGTGCCCTAACTTTTACTACTTGTTCTTGGTTTGTTGAATCGTCGGTTGCATAATCGTGTGTTTGATGGTTTTAGAGTCTAGTCCCTTTAGAGTTTCGAGTTCGAGTCACATTTTGGTCACAATTGCATTCGAATTGGAGTTAGTTTCTGCTAGTTTATCAGACCAGGACTCTCGGTGGTTTCTGGAGATTAGATTAGGTTGGTCTTTAGTTATCTTGATCCGTTCCCTAATCCGCGTGATTCTCTGTGTCTACCAAAGAAGATATCAGTTTTCAAATATAAAAAAAAGGCAAGTGCAGATAGAAAAAAGAGCCGCACCAAATCAGAGAAGAAAAGGGAAGTGCATCCTACAAAAGCCACACAGATTCAATTGTAAAACCAAAGTTCAGAAAAAAAATCCGAGAAGAGATCTCTTTCCCTAGTTAGGTTCGGTTGGCAGGAGATAAGGAAGGTATCTGTTTCGGTTTAAGAAAAGATCAGAGGGAAGGAAAGTGTAGCTTTTTTTTTTGCTTAGGTCTAGCTTTGAAAGGAAGGTATAGGCCGTCCCTCTCTGGTTCTGCATTCAACTTTCCTTTTGAAGTGGATGCGGATCCCCTCCGGACACCCTGCACGAAAACTGCCATAACTTGTGCATACGGCCTCTGATTGGGCTGTTCGAGTACTCAAAACGACCGGAACGAAAAGCTAACCGTGATGTACCTACAACTTGGGATGGGTTGAAGCGTGTCATGAGGGCTAGATTTGTTCCTACATACTATGCTCATGATTTATTGAATAAAATGCAGCGCTTTAATCAAGGTGATAAAACGGTTGAGGAATATTATCAGGAATTGCAAATTGGCATGTTGCGCTGTGGGTTAAAAGAGAGTGAAGATGCAAAAATGGCTAGGTTCTTGGGTGGGCTTAGCCGAGAGATACAGGATATACTTGACTATAAAGAATACAATTCTATCACTCGTTTGTACCATCTTGCTTTGAAAGCAGAAAGGGAAGTGCAGGGTCGACAATCGACAACGCGAGGTAATATTGGAGGTTCTTCCACGTCCAAGTCGGTCCAGATCCATACCAAGGCAACATCTTCCATACCTGGACGTGTACCTACACCCGCTGTTCCAACTACTTCGACATCATCACGCATTCCAGAGGCAAACAACTTAGTCACACTTCAAGCACCCGCCAAGAGTGTTTCCTCAGTTGCCTCCACCGGTCGAACGCGGGAAACACAATACTTTCGATGCAAAGGAATGGGGCACGTGATGGGAGACTGTCCTAATCAACGTGCTCTAATAATCAGAGAAAATGGTGAGTACACTAGTGATAGTGACATTGATGAAACTGAATATGCTCTTGTTGCCACTAACACTCTGAGCCGTGAGAAGAGATTATCACTGCGACATCAGAAATATCCGGCTCTTGTTGTCGCACGCGTACTTAGCGCACAGCCTGCACGCGATGAACAAAATCAACGCCATAATATCTTTCAGACAAGGTGTGTGGTGAATGAGCGCGCTGTGCATGTCTTTGTTGATGGTGGTAGCTGCAACAATTTTGCGAGTGTAGACATGGTCGAGAAGCTTGCCTTGACCACAAATCCACTTCCTCAACAGTATGAAATTGAATGGCTCAAATCCACTGGTAAGGCTCAGGTAACCAAAACCGTTCGAGTACCTATCTCGATTGGTTCTTATCATGATAATATTGTTTGCGATGTTGTACCCATGGATGCTTGCTCTCTTTTATTGGGTAGACCGTGGATCTATGATATGGATGGTACACATCATGGTAGGACCAATGAGTATACTTTCTTGTATAAGGAAAAGAAAATTATTTTGAAACCCATGAGATCTACAGAACTAAGAAAGATTGATGTTAAAAGAGCTCAAAGAGAAAAAGAAGAGAGTGGAATTAAAAGTGTAGCTAGTAAATCAACCCATTCAACTACACCAGTTGCTCAAAAACCTGATCTTAAGTTGAAGGGTAAAGTTTTGTTGGCTGCAAAAGTTCTCTCACAAGATAACATGGATAGTATAGAACCATTGCCATTCTCTGTTACTTTGTCTACTGTTATTACTAATACTTTGAAGGATAATGAGATGGAGTCGAGGACGACTCCAATTCAAGAAGGGGAGGATGATGAGGACATCCCAACCAAGGATACAACTGCTGCCCCTTCTTCCTCTACGACCGCTACTTCGTCTACGACGTCTGGAGGGTTTAATCCAGAAGCCAGTCCTTTCCATCCACCTTTGCTGGACCAGCACGTCAAGAACATCCACCGAGGACAGCCCACACGCCAGGGAAGGCCCAAGATAAAGCCCAATTCGTCGCCGAGTTCGGTTCGGCCATCCAGGAGCAGCAGTACTTCAAACGGACGCCACGGCTACATCTGAACTCTGTTTCGACGTTCGACAACTCGTTTGAAAGGTATCGAGATAACCTTTCCAATGGATCTGATCCCGAGGCCAAATTCCTCATGGAGTGAAGTGAAATCACAGAATAATCTCACGGGACATAAATTACAGGTGCTGCACCACCTTTCTTTTGGGCCCAAGGCCCTTGTACTTTTAGGGTTCCACCCCTCCTTTGGCCAGCGCCCCTCTCCTGGCTGCCGCACCCCTCTTGGGCGCCCCCTTGTGTGGGTACCCCTTTATATTGGGTTCTCACCCCTGTTCTTTATTTTTTAGATTTTGTTGTGTTTTGGTAGACCCCGTGTGCATCCTCCTCGTGTTTGCACGTGTCGACTAGACCGCCCGAGCCGAGAAACAGAACCTCAACTTGTTTTCTTTGTTTGATTTCAATACTACCTTTTCGGTTTGCTTCATACTTTGTTCTTGCGGGTTCTCGATTTCTTGCAGGAACTACTGATCATTGGATCTTGTATCTGTGTGGATTTGACATTGCGATTGTGAAGCTCCCAGCCTGTTTGGTAGGAAGCCCTAAATTCGGTGCCATCAACACCTCCAAATTGACATATCCTCATCCCACCAAAAGATCGGGATCGCTGCCCCCATCACCGGCCTAGTTTCTTACGATAAAAGGTATTGCTTTATCGTCTCTAATTTCCTCTTATATTTCGCTGCATCTCGAGCGAAACGTGTCTAAGGGTCGTGATACGAAGGATCAGCACCAGGGGGTCGAACCCGCAGTAAGATGATTCTCATTGCGATAAGCCGACCTTGATGAGGACATCACTATGTCGGATACACCCATAACCTCACCTCCACCACCTCCTATGCAAGGTCCTATCACAAGGGCACGCGTACGGCAGCTAAATTAACAGGTGAACTCGTTTCTCGGGTGGCATAAATATATTTCAGAGGATAGACCACTGCATAATAATGTGCTTGTGCTTAGGAATCATGGCTTAGAGCTGCAAGGACGTCATTCCTCATCACTACAAGCTAGAGTACAAGGTATTCCCGAGAAGGAAGCCAAAACGTCCACCCAGGAGCAGTCCACATTCAACTGGCCATAACTTTTGCATACGGAGTCCGTTCGGGATGAGTGAGTACTTGATTAAAAGATAAATTCGTGCTCTTTCCAACGGATCCAGCCTCATCATCAAATTCCAGTCGAGCTGGCCACAGCAGTCAAAACAGTGCGACGGTCTCAGTCTTTTAGGGTGCTGTGCCACCATAATTTTGGGCTGAGTTCCCATGTAATTAAAGTGACGTGAGACCAACTCCTAGCAGCCATCCTTGGCTATATATATTGGACAAACCCCCTATCTATCTCCTTAGGTTTTGATTTGAGAGTAGTTACCCATGTGTGGAACTTTATCCTTGTTCTCCTGACTCGGCTAGAGCAGCAGTAAACAAGTTTCGAAACCTCAACTTGAGTGTGTGCTTCATCCTTGTTCTTGCTAGTTCTTTGATTGCTTGCAAGAATAGACCTTCGTGGTCAGGTCATCCGTGTTCTTGGCACGGTTGATAACGACGATGAGTGTGGTTTAGCGATTGCAGGCACTTATCCTTGTGTGGTTCATAGCCGGATCGTCAAAGTCATCCTCCGCCAAATCGAAGTTATCCCCTCACCGGAAGATCGGGCCGTCTTGTGCGCATCATTTGGTATCAGAGCAACGGTTGACCGCTGAGCTATTGTATCTAGTTTAGTTGTTTCATTTCGTTTCTCCTAGAGTCCAGAAAATTTGCCCCACAAAAAAAATTGTTCTCCGCTGTCCAAACCCCTTTGTGCCTTTCAATCTGTTAATTTTGGTTTGCTAAATTGTGTTTGTGTCCATTCTAGTGTTGACTAGTTGCTGTTCATCTTGTTCATCTCCCCACATCAAAATCCATTCCTAAAGTCCAAAAAAAAATCCATCAGGACAGAATCTGTCCATCTCTGCAACCACCACCAAAAACACCATAAATCACACTTCCCTTATCCTTTTTGAGTGAAACCAAAAATGAGCAGATCCATGACTTAGTGCTCTATGTTTCTGCCAATTTTCACACCCATATTTGAAAGCACAAGAAATCTGTGAACGTTTCAATAAGACCTAATTGCTGTCCTGAAATCTGCATCTGTGTGCAATTGTAAAATTCGTGCAAAATTATCGGTTGAATTTCAGAAAGTTTGTCCAAAAGAAAAGTTGTTGCAAAAGCCGTCAGGAAGAAAACAAAAAAAATCATTGAAAAAAAGACACCTGACTAAAAGATACGGCCAAAATACCGACCTGCTGTCTGGTGGACAGAAATCAGCAAAATACAAAGTTGGATCCATCTTGTGCTCCCATGTTGCAAATTGCATATGCTTGAATTTTGTTGTGTTTACCACTTGTATCCACTGCCATATCTTTTGTTTTAGCCTAATATCCATCTTTGTTTGATCAGCAACATAGGCTAATTGCTAGTTTCGAACACTTATTCAATTCTATGCAAATTCTGAAATTGGCTGATTGTTTTCCTTTGCTACACATTATAAAGCCTTTCCGAGCTCCACTTTCTACTAACCATACAGGTGCTAAGTCTTGCAATCGCTTTACTCACACTTGAGATCGGTTTATCACGAACCAGCCACCGGATTGCACCCCTTGCTGCATTTGTAAGAATTGGTAAGAGCTTGGTAAATGCAAGAGAGAGTGACACTTGATCATTTCAGCAAGTAGTAGTGATAGGGAACTACATATCTTTGTGTGTCTTCCTGTTTATTACTAACCATGGCAGATGACAATGGAAGCATTGAGGAAAACCAAGCTGAAATTCTCACACCCCGCACGAGAGGAATCATACAACACTTTACACGCTTGCTCAACACGCATGCTGAGAATCATGACAATGCTATGGCTGATATCAACAACAACCTTGCGACACTTCGTGATCGTGTTGATCATCTTGAAGGACGACAACCACCACGTGCTGCCAATCAGGTCAATCATGAACCAAGACAAAATGGAGCACCAGGACACCGAACCCCGCTTGCTGACCACTCTTGGGCAAATGGGGTAGAAGAAGAGAACAACTACGTTGCTTATACAGAGGACGATGATGGTTTCAACTCACACAATGATCATGATCATCGGCGCCTTCGACACAATCGACAAGGTATGGGTAGAAATCAGCGTGAACAACGAGAGGTACGTGATGATCCATTAGGAAAGATTAAATTTACAATGCCTCCATTTGCTGGAAAGTATGCCCGGATGCTTATCTTGATTGGGAATTAGCGAGAGAACAAAAATTTGCTTGCTATGAATTTCCCGAAAATAGAAGAGTTAGGGCTGCTACTAGTGAATTTACTGATTTTGCTTCCATTTGGTGGAATGATACATGTAGAAATCATAACAACATACCTAGAACATGGAATGCTTTGAAAAGAATGATGAGGGCCAGATTTGTTCCTTCTTATTATGCTCGTGATTTGCTCAATAAATTACAACGTTTGAACCAAGGAGTTAAAACTGTAGAAGAGTACTATCAAGAAATACAAATTGCAGTATTGAGATGTGGATTGGAAGAGAATGAGGATGCTAAGATGGCTAGATTTTTAGGTGGACTTAATCGTGAAATTCAGGATATACTTGATTATAAAGAATACAACTCTATCACTCGTTTGTTTCATCTTGCTTGCAAAGCTGAAAGGGACAGGGACGACATTCCAAGTTGAGAGGAAACTTTGGAGGCTTCTTCGTCACGACCAAGCCAAGTGCAAGTAAAGCCTCCATTCACCACTTCAGGACGAGCACTTCCACCCTCCAATCGTGGGCGCCCTGCTGCCTCTACTTCCACTCCATCACATGTCTCCGACATGAAAACAGCCACGGTACAAGCTCCCACAAAGAGTTCTTCCTCAATTGCATCCACAGGTCGTACACGTGACGTGCAATGCCATCGATGCAAAGGATTTGGACACATGATGCGTGATTGTCCAAGTCAGCGTGCTTTAATTGTTCGAGAAGATGGTGAGTACATACGCTAGTGATGTTGAAGAAGATTTTGCTTTAGTTGTTCTTGACCTTGCGGTGAAGATCAAGGGGTGAACATGAGGAGGAGCATTTGCGTGCTGAAATTTCAGAAAGATACATGAGCATCATTGTGAAGCGTGTCCTTAGTGTGCAAATAGAGAGTGCTGAACAGAATCAACGCCACAACTTGTTCCAAACAAAATTTGTCATCAATAAGCGTTCAGTGCGAGTTATTATTGATGGAGGGAGTTGCAATAATCTTGCAAGCATGGAGATGGTTGAGAAGCTTGGCTTGACCACAACACAGCATCCACATCCCTACCACATTCAATGGTTCAACTCAAGTGGAAAATTAAAGGTAACAAGAATGGTGAGATTGCACTTTTCTCTCGGTTCTTATCATGATCATACTGATTGCGATGTTGTACCTATGCAAGCATGCTCTTTGCTGTTAGGTAGACCTTGGCAATATGATAAAGATGCTTCCCATCATGGTAGAACTAACCAATACACTTTCATGCATAAAGGAAAGAAAATTGTTTTGCTTCCCATGTCCCCCGCTGCAATTCTGAAAGATGACTTAGAGAAAGCTGAAAGAGAGAAGGAGAGTGCTAAAATTGAAAATCAAGATAGAACAAAAGAGCTAGCACAACCAAAGAAAACATAATCCAATCCTAAGAAAGCTGAAATCAAGTTAAAGGGTGCTGTCATGCTAGCTACAAAATATGATTTAATTGACATAAAAGAATGCAATGCTGAATGCTATGCTTTGATTTGCAAAGAGACTTTGTTTTCATTGGAGAATATGCCTGCTTCTTTGCCTCCTGCTATTGCTAACCTTTTGCAGGAATATGAAGATGTGTTTCCGAATGAGATACCCCCGGGACTGCCACCTTTGAGGGGAATTGAACATCAAATTGACTTGATTCCAGGTGCAACATTACCAAACCAAGCAGCATATAGGACCAATCCAGAGGAGGCTAAGGAGATACAACGTCAAGTGCAAGACTTGCTCGACAAGGGGTACGTTCGTGAAAGCCTTAGTCCTTGTGCTGTTCCTGTGCTTTTAGTACCTAAGAAAGATGGATCATGGCGAATGTGTGTAGATTGTAGAGCTATCAATAATATAACTGTTAGGTATCGTCACCCTATTCCTAGGTTGGATGATATGCTAGACGAACTGAGTGGCTCTATTATGTTCTCGAAAGTTGACTTGAGAAGTGGATACCACCAGATTAGAATGAAACTTGGGGATGAATGGAAAACAGCATTCAAAACTAAATTTGGCTTGTATGAGTGGTTAGTTATGCCTTTCGGTTTGACTAATGCACCTAGCACGTTTATGCGATTGATGAATGAAGTTTTACGTGCTTTTATTGGAAAATTTGTGGTGGTCTACTTTGATGACATTTTGATCTATAGCAAGTCTCTTTCTGAACATATTGAACACTTACATGATGTTTTTAATGCTTTGAGAGATGCACATTTGTTTGGCAACCTTGAGAAGTGCTCCTTTTGCACCGATCGAGTCTCGTTTCTGGGCTATGTTGTGACACCACAGGAATTGAGGTTGATGAAGCCAAGATTGAAGCAATCAAGAGTTGGCCAACTCTAACACGGTCACACAAGTGCGGAGCTTTCATGGACTTCTTGGATTCTATCGACGCTTTGTGAAGGATTTCAGCACCATCGCTGCACCATTGAATGAATTGACAAAGAAAGGTGTTCCCTTCCATTGGGGGCAAGCACAAGAAGCTGCCTTCAATCTTTTAAAAGAAAAGCTCACAAATGCACCATTACTCCAACTTCCAGATTTTGGTAAGACCTTTGAACTTGAATGTGATGCAAGTGGTATTGGAATTGGTGGTGTATTGATACAAGAAGGTAAACCTATCACTTATTTTAGTGAAAAATTATGTGGGCCTATTCTAAATTATTCCACGTATGATAAAGAATTGTATGCTCTTGTGCGATCTTTAAAGATGTGGCAACATTATTTATGGCCCAAAGAATTTGTCATACATTCTGATCATGAGGCACTTAAGAATATTCGTAGTCAAAGCAAACTGAACCGTAGACATGCTGAATGGGTAGAATTTATTGAATCATTTCCTTATGTCATCAAACACAAGAAAGGGAAGGATAATGTGATTGCTGATGCATTGTCTAGAAGATATGCAATGATGTCTCAACTTGATTGTAGAATTTTTGGCTTGCAAAGCATAAAAGATCTCTATGCTCAGGATAATGATTTCAAAGAAGTCCTGCTGAATTGTAAAAATGGAAAAAGTTGGCACAAATTTGTTAACAATGATGGATTCTTGTTTAGAGCTAACAAGCTATGCATACCAGCTAGCTCCGTTCATCTTTTGTTGATACAGGAGGCACATGGAGGAGGATTGATGGGACACTTTGGAGCTAAAAAGACGGAGGATGTATTGGCTGAACATTTCTTTTGGCCAAAGTTGAGACGTGATGTCAATCGCTTTGTTGCACGCTGCACTACATGCCAAAAAGCTAAGTCTCATCTAAACCCACATGGTTTGTACATGCCGCTTCCTGTTCCTAGTTTTCCTTGGGAAGATATATCTATGGACTTTGTCTTAGGATTGCCTAGAACAAAGAAGGGGAGGGATAGTATTTTTGTTGTTGTGGACCGATTCTCTAAAATGGCACATTTCATTCCATGCCACAAGAGCGATGATGCCACTCATATTGCTGATTTATTCTTCAAAGAAATTGTTCGCTTGCATGGTATGCCTTGTACTATTGTTTCAGATCGTGATGCCAAGTTCTTGAGCCATTTTTGGAGAACTTTATGGAGCAAATTAGGGACAAAGCTAGTGTTCTCTACCACATGTCACCCTCAAACCGATGGCCAAACTGAAGTGATGAATCGAACCTTGTCAACCATGTTGAGGGCTGTTCTAAAGAAGAATTTGAAGATATGGTAAGAGTGCCTACCTCATGTGGAGTTTGCTTATAATCGTACATTGCACTCTACCACAAAAATGACTTCATTTCAGGTTGTGTATGGCTTTAACCCTCGTGCTCCAATTGATCTATTGCTTTTGCCATCTTCGGAGAAGGTAAACTTTGATGCAAAGAGACGTGCTGAATTTATTCTTAAATTGCATAAGACCACAAAAGAAAATATAGAGCGCATGACCGAGAAATATAGGGTTCTTTGGTAACCATGGTAGAAAGGAATTGACATTTGAACCTGGTGATCTTGTTTGGTTGCATTTGCGAAAAAAAAGATTTCCTAACTTGCGAAAGTCTAAATTAATGCGAAGAGCTGATGGTCCTTTCAAAGTGCTTGAACGAATTAATGATAATGCTTATAAACTTGAGTTACCTGCAGATTTTGGGGTTAGTCCCACTTTTAACATTTCAGATTTGAAGCCATATTTTAGAGAGAACGATGAGCTTGAGTCGAGGACGACTCAAATGCAAGAATGGGATGATGATGAGGACATCACTATGTCGGATACACCCATAACCTCACCTCCACCACCTCCTATGCAAGGTCCTATCACAAGGGCACGCGTACGGCAACTAAATCAACAGGTGAACTCGTTTCTCGGGTGGCATAATTATATTTCAGAGGATAGACCACTGCATAATAATGTGCTTGTGCTTAGGAATCATGGCTTAGAGCTGCAAGGACGTCATTCCTCATCACTACAAGCTAGAGTACAAGGTATTCCCGAGAAGGAAGCCAAAACGTCCACCTAGGAGCAGTCCACCTTCAACTGGCCATAACTTTTGCATACGGAGTCCGTTCGGGATGAGTGAGTACTTGATTAAAAGATAAATTCGTGCTCTTTCCAACGGATCCAGCCTCATCATCAAATTCCACTCGAGCTGGCCACAGCAGTCAAAATAGTGCGACGATCTCAGTCTTTTAGGGTGCTGTGCCACCATAATTTTGGGCTGAGTTCCCATGTAATTAAAGTGACGTGAGACCAACTCCTAGCAGCCATCCTTGGCTATATATATTGGACAAACCCCCTATCTATCTCCTTAGGTTTTGATTTGAGAATAGTTACCCATGTGTGGAACTTTATCCTTGTTCTCCTGACTCGGCTAGAGCAGTAGTAAACATGTTTCGAAACCTCAACTTGAGTGTGTGCTTCATCCTTGTTCTTGCTAGTTCATTGATTGCTTGCAAGAATAGACCTTCGTGGTCAGGTCATCCGTGTTCTTGGCACGGTTGATAACGACAAGGAGTGTGGTTTAGCGATTGCAGGCGCTTATCCTTGTGTGGTTCGTAGCCGGATCGTCAAAGTCATCCTCCTCCAAATCGAAGTTATCCCCTCACCGGAAGATCGGGCCGTCTTGTGCGCATCAGACCTCCCCCTGTAGCAAGGCCGATCCTGGCATCACGCCCGAACACTCCCCAAGACACAGAAACCTCGGCCCAAGCGCCCCTCACTCGAGCTGTGGTAAACGGGCTCGTAACTCGCCTCCGGGACGAAATACGCAGTAAGCCAATTCTCATCGCGGTAAGCCGACCATTCCCCCCATCGTAGGAAACGAGCCCGAGACCGCCCTTGCCTCGGGGCCGCCCGGGTCTTCAAATCTTATGTCTCCGCACTTCGGACCAATCCAGGTATGGGCCCATGATAAGAATTCTTCTTTATCTCCGGTATTAACCTTTCTCGACCTCTCGAGGGACGTGGCGTTAGGTCACGGTCCCAAGTTTCATGTTCCTCCTTCGAAGACCGCTCTGTCTTAAGACCTTGTGCCCGAGGTACCGTCTGTTTTCTTTCGGGCGGAAGCTTTCTTTTTTCCTGTCATAAAACATCTCGAGCGACGCGACCTCGTGTCGTGACCATAAGAGCAACCATAAGATCACGCGGTGAGCTCCTCAACCTCGAGACATATTCTGCGTGTTCTTTTTTGCAGCGCCCAAAGTCGTGTTCTCTAGGTTCGGCTCGGGACGCCCCGGCCGTAGTAAGTCGATCGTTATCGGGGTAAGCCAGCCATTCCCCAAACCAAAGAAACGTTCTCAGAGGGCACCCTGAGCCTAATGCAGTCCTGGGCTCGGAGGTCGCAGTTTCCAAATTCACCACTGGGGACGTTCCCAGTCGCGATAAGCCGCCTGCCTCGATAAGCCGACTATACCCCCGTGGCCAAGTAGGCCGGGTTTGAATTTCTGAAACCGCCCTCCGAGGGAGCCCCGAGCTCGAGCATTCCCGAGCTCGACGGACTAGACCCAAGGCCCAAACCTGGTCCGAGCCTGAGCGATTCTAGGCCAATCGGTCCAATTCGTGCCCGAGCCTGAGCACTTCCAGTCTCAGCCGACCTTCGTCAAGCCTGACCTCGAGTGTTCCCGAGGTCAGCCGGCTCCACCTAAAAGGTACAGGTAAGGTCTGCCTCCCTTTTCATTAAAACTTGCGCCTCGGGCAACGAGATCTCTTGGCGTGACCATAAGGACTGCCTCCAGGAGGTCGATGCTACTGCTGTAAGCCGATTCTCATCGCTTCAGGGCTCCCTCCTGTCGTAGGTTCGGACCAGAGGTCACGCGGAGCGACTCCCCGACTTTGAGACGCTCGTACATTAGCTTTTTTGCATATATTTTGAGTGCTTCTCGCAGCGCCCAAGGTCGCGTTCTCTAGGTTCACCTTGGGGATGCCCCGTCCGCAGTAAGTCGATCGTTATCGGGATAAGCCGGCCATTCCACCATGCTGCCGACCAGAGAACGTTCTCAGTGGGCATCCTCGAGCCCAACGCATTTTCGAGCTCGGAGGTCGGAGTTTCCAAATTCACCACCGGGGGCATTTCCAGTCGAGATAAGCTGACTTACCCCCGTGGCCATGTAGGCCAGGTTCGAATTTCTGAAACCGCAAAAACCGCCCTTTGAGGGAGCCCCGAGCTTGGGCATTCCCGAGCTCGGCGGACTGGACCCGAGGCCCAAACTTGGTCTAAGCCCGGGCTATCCCAGGCCGACCAGTCCTAGTCGCACCCGAGCCTGAGCATTTTCGGGCTCGGCCGACCTTGGTTAGCCTGACCTCGAGTATCTCCGAGCTCGATCAAACTAATCAGAATGGTTCGGGTCGAAGGCAATGGCTCACCCGCTATGTCTACTCAATGCGTCCAAGTCCGACGTCACTCAGACTCTTCTACAAAGCGGGCTAAGCAAGCCTACGAGGGCAGTGAGGGGCAAAAAACAATCTAAGTCGTCTAAAAGCGCAATCTCATTACTTAAGGCAAAACAATACAATTGTCTTTACAAGGGGTGCAAATCTTTTGCCCCCCTATCTATTAACCTATTTCTGCCTAGTCTACAGACATATCCCGCTCAAGCTTCTCCTTCTCGAGGTCGGAGACTCTCCTCTGCAGCGCCAGCACCTTGGCCTCGGCCTTGTCGACCCAGTCGCGGTTGCTCTGGAGTTGGGCCAAGGCGTCCTTCCCCGCCTGAGCCACCCGGGCCAACTTCTCCTCAAGCCCGGTGGCCTTCACCTCAGTCGCGACAGCCTTCGCGCCCGCCCTGGCTGCCCGCGCCTCGGCTCTAGTGGCCCTCTCTTCGGCCTCAGTCGCCTTCTCCTTGGCTTCGGTGGCCCTCTTTTCCAGCCCGACCGCCCTCTCCTCGAGTGCAGCCGCCTTCGCCTCGGCCCCGGTCACCATCTCCTCGAGTGCGACCACCTTCGCCTCGCCCCCGGTCACCCTGGCCTTGAGCTCGACCACCTCTGCCTTGAGCTCGGCAGAGGCCTTCCCCGGGGTAGCCGAGAGTTCTTCGAGCCATGCCTGAAGGCATGCCGCCTCCTCGCGTGCGGCCTCTGCCTCTGTGCGTGCGGTCGGCAGGTCCGCCAGTCACACCTGGAGCCCCTCCGCCTCCTTCCGCGCGATCACGAAGTCCTCGAGCGTGGACGACATGATCCAGTTGCTTTCCTCGCAGGCCATGAACGAGACCTCAAGGCGCTCCCGGAGGTCCTGCAACTCTTGCCGCGCGGCCCCCGCCCTCGAGTGAGCACCGGAGAGCTCGAGCTCGAGGTGCTGGACATGCGCCGATGCGCTCGTGCGGTTCTCGTCGAGGGCCGCCTGCGCCTTTTGCCAAACACGAGCGAGGGTCTCCTCCGCCTTCTTCTGCTCCTCCTCGATGGCTTTGGAGAGCGCTACGGCGTGGAGGTCCCTCTCGAGGTTCCATTCCCGCTCGACCTCTCGAGCCCCGCGCTCCCGCTCAGCCTCGAAAGCCCGCGCGAGCTCGACAGTTTGAGCCTCTTTTAGCCGTTCGATTTCCTCTCACCCGCGCGCCATGTCGGCCTCGAGTTTGGCGGCGTCCCTCTGGTTGGCTTCAATTGCATCCCAGAGGGCCCGAAAGCTGTGCATGTGCCCGTGCACGACCCAAACCCTCAAGAAATCAGTCGCAAGCCCAGCAAAAACAAAGAAAATGTCACCGCAGCTCCAAAGAAAAAGAAAAGGATGGGAAAAAGGGCAAGACAAGGATGCCTACCGCCACCAGCCGATCCTCCAGCACCTGCAGGTCAATCACGCCGTCAAGACCTCAGGGCAGAACCATGAAAGCCTCATCCGCGGCGGTCTCCATCGCCACAGCAGCGCCGGTGCTCTCCGATGTCTTGGCTCGATCCCCTTCAGTCGGGGGCGTCCGGTCCGCGATGGCGGCATGCCCGGCCTCGACCTCGCCCGCCAAAGCGGAACCACCAAGGCTGGCCTCCGGCTCGGGGGCTCCTTGGTTGCCCTCGGCCTGCGTGGGCTCGACCTCGCCCGTTGCGATGAGACCCCCAAGGCTGGTGTCCAGCTCGGGGGCTCCCCGGTCGCCCTCGACCGCACCTCCCTCGGTTGTCTTCCTTGAGGGCCGTGGAGAGTGAACCTCGCCGCGACCGCGGCACGAGGTGAAAGTCGTCCTCGTCCTCCTCCTCGGCCTGGGCCACAAGCAAGGTCAGTGCCGCTCGGACGCTTGAGCGCCGCGGCAGGACGGAGTGACGGAAAGTAAGAAGAAGACCGTACCTGGCGCAGCGTCTCTAGGACAGCGACAGGAAGGATCCTTCCCCGGGTGCTCAGCGCCGGGTGCCGTTGCTCTGGCTACGCATCCGGGGCTCGAGCGACAGCTGCCGCTTCCTGCTGCTAGCAGAAAAGTGAAAAATCAGTAAAGGGGCCAAAGGGAAATATCAGGGAGGCGAGACCGGGCTCGAGTGCTCCCGAGCCTGAGGCGTTCGGCTTACCACGGCCCGATTAGCCCACTCGACGTGGGGCTTCTTAGCGACCTGCTTCGGGGCGTCGGGGGCCAGCCTCTTGCTCCCCTTCTTGCCCTTACTCAGCCCGGGGAGCGACAGCATCCGCTTGGCCGTCTCCCAGAGCTCTTTGGTCTCCTGCACGAGCCCCTCACAATCAGCGCCCGAGCCCGAGCTCCCAGCGCCAAAAACAAGGTGAGATGTGTTACCTCGTTGCTCCGCCTCAAGATATTCTTGGGGACGTCGCCGTCGAGGTCGTAAGCGGTGGCGGCCTTCCCAAAGATCTCCTGCATCCTCGCAGTAATCCAGGACGCCTTCGGCGCTGCGGGGAGTTGAAAGAAGATCGCTGAGAACAAGTAAACTCGACCGGACCAGAAGAAGCTTGGGGTCAAGTAAGGCATACCTTCATAGCATTCACGGGTGGCATCGTGCTCCGCGGTGATCTCGAAGAAGGGGTGTAACCTCTTTCGTAGAGGGAACACCCGGCTCTGCAGGTAGTCGTAAACGACTGCCTACACCTTCAGTCCGCACGTCACGCAGATGTCGACGAAGGCGACAGCCGCCTAGTCGGCTGCCGAATCTTAAAGCTTCGGGGTCTCCCGCTTACCGTCAAACGCAGCGCCGTGGTACGCGAGGCCGCTCCCCTCGCCCTTCTTCAAATAAAACCATTTCTCCGACCACGGCCCGAGCGAGTCCCGGGTCAGTATCTGGAGAAAGGTGCAAGGAATTCCCGCCCGCAGCCAGAAATAAAGACACCCGACGACGGGGTCCTTCGCGGTACGGGACATGGAATAGAAACGGAAAAACAAAGAGGGGGTGAGAAGGATGCCCAGAAACCCCTCGCAAAGGTGTGCGAAGATAGAGAGATGAAGAAGAGAGTTCGGTACCAGATTCACGAGCTCGATCTCGCACTGCGCAAGCACCGCAGCCAAGAAGTCGCTCTCCGAGGTCCGTAGCCCGAAGAGCTTGTACTGCTCCATGCTCACAATCTCGTCATCCCGGGGCTGCGGCACGTTCTCCCTGGCTAGGAGTCGCCAGGTGAATGGGTCCAGCAGCCCCAGGGTCTCCATGTCCTTCATCCGGTCCGCGGTGAGGGTGCTCTTCCCGAACTTCGCCATGGAGCCGGAGGGGAGAATGGGGTCGAAGGCGAGAGGCAGACGCGCCGGCACAAGGAGCAAGAAGGAAAGTAAAGGGGGAAGAATGCAAGCCTGAAGAAGAAGGCTTCGAAAGGTGGCGTCTCCCGGTTTTAATGGCGCCTCGACTGCCGACATTACTGTCGCCTTAAAAGACGTGCCCGCAGCTTGCGGGCAGCAACCGAAGCATCATGCCCCTTCAAAACCCTCGTGCGGACAAGGCTTTTCGACATCCGCCAACCGTCCCCTCGTGGCGGAGAAGCCTGAGCGTCCCAGATGTCATCAAGTCAATTTGGAGACAAGGCATTAAAGCTCGAGTGTTTTCGAGCGCAACCATATCGAAAGCACCCGTGGGAGGCCTCCCCCGGGCCGAAAGGAGTTCGAGAGTTCCCGAGCTCAACAAAGCGGGATGATCCCTCCTCGAAGACTTCAGGCTCAAGAACGCCTAGAGTCTCAGACCGTTTCTTGAGCCTCAGGGGCTAGTTGTCGGGGATTGTTCGTCCTGACACATGTCCAGGCCCCCTAGGGCTTTAGGTTGTCCCCCCGAGCTCGAAGGACTGTTCACAAGCTCGGGCGGGGATCTCCCCGAGCTCTGGGGATGGTTCCCGAGCTCGGGCTGAGTTTTCTCGAGCTCGTGATGACTCTCGCGACCTCGACCCGGCCTCTGGTGTAGTAATCTCTTTTTTATGCATATATGACCCTTCTCCCCTGCGTGGGAACTAGGTTCACCTGCTCCTGTCACATCCTCTGCGTGGGAAATAGGGTCACCGACCCCTGTCAGTTATCTTGCGTGGGAACTAGGGTCAACCGCTCCAAGCAACTCCTGTCAGATCCCCTGCATGGGAACTAGGGTCACCTGCCCCCGTCAAGCTCACAGACAACCGCCCGACGTCAGCCTCGAGATCAGTTCCAAGGGTCTATAAAAGCGTCGGGCTACCTCGGTCAAAAAAACAACAACACAGCACGAACCCAAGGGGGATGCGCAGACACATCTGCAGACACACTTGTACGCTGCACCATCCATCGAGCTCCCCTTGGTCGCCACTTCTGGATGACCCCGAGGTCGAGCTCCCCCTTTGTTCTCCACCGAGGAGCTTTTAGTCACCTTTCACCTACGGGCAAGACTGGAGTAGAGCTATTACCCGACCTAGGTTGCTCGAACCAGTATAATCGTTGTGTCTTCCATCCGATTGTTCTTCTCCCTCGAGCTGTGCGCCCATCGACGCTCCTTCCTTCTCGGACGAGCACGACTTGGGGCCTACCCCTTTACATGATCCTTCCCCCCTTCTTTGTGATTGACGGTCCTGACCGTCGACAACTACCACCGGAGTACGTGCAACACCTTAATCCAAAGAAGGAGTAGTGAGAACTTCTTGTGGTAAGTGTGAGGGTGAGCTTGAGTGTTTCCACCATATACATCATATATTTGTTGCTTTGTTTTCGTGTTTGCACTAACCATGGCAGATATCGTTGGAGATAAAGGAAAGTCATTACCATTTGTTACACATGCTGAATTGGAGAAGATGACTAATGAATTCAACGAACAACTCAATGAGAACATGAGCATCTTGAGAAACGATATCGTGACACAAATGGTAAGTGAATTTGATAAAAGGTTGAATGAGTTTCGCAGGGATCGAGCACTAGAGAAAGAAACACATGGGGAGACTAGTGTTCAAGGTGGAGGTGAAGAACTTAATGAAACAGATATGGAGACTATCGCACGCATGGAGCAGGAGGCCCAAGCAAGGAGAGATCGCGTCATTGCCAACGCTATTCGGCCTCCACACCCTGGGCGTGGTAGAGGTGGTCGTGGTGCCACCCAAGGCCACGGGTATGGAGCCAACGAAAAAGAGATGGACAATGACTCCGTGCTTCAACGCAATGATGGCTATCTACATCTTGGCCGACGACAAGGAGAGCCTGTGGAGAAGTTCGGTAAGCTAAAATTTAATATTCCTAAGTTTGTTGGTGATGTAGATCCAGATGCTTACTTCACTTGGGAGCTCAAGGTGGATAAGATCTTCCGAATGCACAACTACTTAGAAGAGAAGAAGCTACACATGGCAAATTGATAGCAACTATGTTCCCAATCTTTCGATGAGAAGGGTAACTGTCGATTTGGTGGAACTGACTTTGATGATCCGACAACAACGTATGACGACGATTGATGCGCAAAAGACGGCCCGATCTTCCTGTGAGGGGATAACTTCGATTTGGCGGAGGATGACTTTGACGATCCGGCTACGAACCACACAAGGATAAGCGGCTGCAATCACTAAACCACACTCCTCGTCGTTATCAACTGTGCCAAGAACACGAATGACCTGACCACGAAGGTCTATTCTTGCGAGCAATCGAAGAACTAGCAAGAACAAGGATGAAGCACACACTCAAGTTGAGGTTTCGAAACTTGTTTACTGCTGCTCTAGCCGAGTCAGGAGAACAAGGATAAAGTTCCACACATGGGTAACTATTCTCAAATCAAAACCTAAGGAGATAGATAGGGGGTTTGTCCAATATATATAGCCAAGGATGGCTGCTAGGAGTTGGTCTCACGTCACTTTAATTACATGGGAACTTAGCCCAAAATTATGGTGGCACAGCACCCTAAAAGACTGAGACCTTCGCACTGTTTTGACAGCTGTGGCTAGCTCGAGTGGAATTTGATGATGACGCTGGATACGTTGGAAAGAGCACGAATTTATCTTTTAATCAAGTACTCACTCATCCCGAACGGACTCCGTATACAAAAGTTATGGCCAGTTGAAGGTGGACTGCTCTTGGGTGGACGTTTTGGCTTCCTTCTCGGGAATACCTTGTACTCTAGCTTGTAGTGATGAGGAATGACGTCCTTGCAGCTCTAAGCCATGATTCCTAAGCACAAGCACATTATTATGCAGTGGTATATCCTCTGAAATATAATTATGCCACCCGAGAAACGAGTTCAACTGTTGATTTAGCTGCCGTGCGCGTGCCCTTGTCATAGGACCTTGCATAGGAGGTGGTGGAGGTGAGGTCATGGGTGTATCCGACATAGTGATGTCCTCATCAACGATGCTCCTTGACAATCGCTAAACCAACTCCGGAGTGTTATTGATCTTGCCGTGGGCAGAACCCACCTGATCATGAGGTTCAATTCCTGCAAGAAACCGAAGAACAAGCAAGAACAATAGTAAAAGCAATCTGAAATTGCAAATAAGAATTGAAGGCAAAATCAAGGTAGGGTTCTATTAAAGATCTTGACAAGTGGCTGTCCATCACAACTTGAAGACACAAAGTTTGCACTTGGCTAAACTAATCAACAAACAAAACCCGAACCCTAGAGGAGGGTGCGGCTGGCTATTTATGAGATATGAAGGAGGAGGTCATCCAAACCCTAGGGAGACCAAAAACAACTCGATTACAAGGCCCAAGGCCCACTTTGACTTGGACTGGAAAAGTGACTTGATTTGTTTTGCAGTTTTCAGACAGCTTAGATGGAATTTGAAGGTGAGACTGGAACCATTGGTAAGAGGGCAATGAAAGCTTTCAATCAAGTACTCATATGCCCCAAACGTCCTTCTGTATCAAAAGTTATGGCTGTTTTAAGTTGGTGCTGTTAGGAAGGCCGAATCCGAGTGGAACTCGTGCACATGACAATCTGGTTTCATGCTTGGCGTTTTGAGGTTCTTCTCCTTGGTTCCTAAGGACAATAAGATCATCACAAGGATTAAATAGCATATTATTCTGGGAATCTCTTGTATCAAAACTTAGGAATGTATTCACCAGATAATTAAGTCGATGTGCTCGAGCACGAGTAATTGGTCCTTTTAATACGGGTTCAGATTGTTGTGTATGAGATGAGTGACTAGGCGTGGTTGTGTCAATAGAAACGATGTCCTCATCACAGCTCTTGAGTTCTATGGCTATGCTTTAATTTGGTGGGAACAAGTAATCAGTCAAAGGGAGGAGCACGGAGAGCCACCCATTGCTTCATGGGTTGAAATGAAAAGGGAAATGCGTGCTCGTTTTGTTCCTAACCATTATAGATGCTATCTTTTTGATAAATTGCAGAATTTAAGACAAGGTGCATGTTTAGTGGAGGAGTACTACAAGGATATGGAGCAAGCCATGATTCGGGCACGTGTTCAAGAGGATGAAGAGCAAACGATTGCACGATTTCTGCATGGCTTGAATCGTAATGTGAAACGTAATGTTATTTATCAACCCTATAACACCATGGTAGAGTTGGTACATCAAGCAACAAAGGTCGAAAAACAAATGATGGAAGATACAAGGCCAACACAAAGGGCGCCATCATTCAGTTTGAGGGCGCCATCTTCATCTTCAAGTGCATCCAAAGCACACTTTAGCTTGGGATGAGGTACTTCTTCCACACCAGTCAATTCGGTTTCTACTAATCTTCGCTCTTATCTATGACAAAGTCCACAGGTACAACAAACGAAAAGAAAGGTGCTCCACCCCCTACATCTTCAGTTGGGTCAACGGCTAAAAGTAGAGAGGTGCAATGCTTCAAGTGCTTAGGACATGGACATATTGCACGGGAATGTCCAAATAACCACGTGATGCTCATCACTGAAGATGGAGAATATGACTCAATGAGTGAAGGTGAAATGGAACCGCATGCTGAAATCGGCGTCTATGAAGAGGCGCTTAAAGAAGAACAAGACTCCGAGGATCATGATTTGTCATATGAAACAGGACCTACACTTGTGGTTACTAAAACCCTAAGTGTTCAAATCCATGAGATGACTCTACGGCGCAATGATGCAACCTTTTCCAAACTCAAGCTAAGGTATGTGACAAGGTAATCAAGCTAATCATTGATGGTGGTAGTTGTCATAACCTCGCTAGTGTGGAAATGTGTGACAAGCTTAATCTGAAATTACTTAAACATCCTCATCCATATCATGTTCAATGGTTTAGTAATTGCGGGGATGTAAAGGTTCAACACATGGTTAAGGTACCATTTAAGATTAGAGATTATTCTGATGAAGTTGTATGTGATGTGGTGCCTATGACCGTTTGCCTTTATTATTGGGTAGACCATGGCAATTTGATGTAGGTGCAATACATAATGGGCGTGAAAATATTTATTCTTTTAAGTATACGGGATTCACCAAAAATTTGTTGCCTATGACTCCTAATAAAATTGTGGCTGAACAATTGAAGAAATAGCAAGCAAAAGAGAAAGATAAAAGAAAGACTAGTGATTTGCACATTGCAGAAAATGAGACAAATAGAGATAGCTTGAGAGGTAAAAACAAAGTTGAGCGAGAGAAATTAGTCATGATAGCTACAAAATTAGATTTGCGAGAAGTCAAGAACAATCCTGATTTGATGCACTATGTGTTATTGTTAAAGGATGTTTTGATTTCCACTAACGACTTGACATCTCTTCCTAGTGTTATTTCTAGTCTTTTGCAGGCATACGAAGATGTATTCCCGAATGAGGTTCCTGTTGGTTTGCCACCCATGCGAGGAATTGAGCACCAAATTGACTTGATACCAGGTGCATCTCTCCCAAACCGGCCTCCATATCGCACCAATCCAGAGGAGGCAAAAGAGATACAACGCCAAGTGCAAGAACTACTTGACAAAGGGTAAGTACGTGAAAGCTTGAGCCCTTGTGCCGTTCCTGTTATTCTTGTTCATAAGAATATGGCTACCTTGGCATCAATGAAAAGCTTCCCCTGGTAGCATATGATGCTGATGTAATCATGCTCTTCCTCCTCACTATATGGTGGTTGTTTCTACTATTGCCTGCCTTCTACCACTACTACATGCTACCATGTGTACGAAAAAGTCACAGAATGAAACAGAGTGACAAACCCACCGAATGGACATCATATGCGAATGGACTTCGTATGCGCCCTAGCTCATTTTGGGGTGCGTTTCGAATCCATCAGAGTCGGTGCTAAATATTCCTCACGACGGGTCCCAATTGGCTCTGTAGACTACCATGCGTACGAAAAAAAGTCACAGAATGAAACTGAGTACCAAACCGCACGAATGGATTTGATGTGAACCCGTTGGGTGAATTCCCAATCTTTCGATGAGAGGGCGTGGGATAACTCGATTGGTAGAGGAGACGACGTTCACGGCCCGACTACAGCCTTCCAAGGACGCTGCGCCTTAGCAACCGATACACCACCTCCTATGGCTGCCGCGATCTTATGGAGCGTGGCACCCCGGCACTAGGGCACTCGTCCTGCAAGCAATCGAAGAACTAGCAAGAACAAGTAGAACAAGTACTGAATTACTAGATGTAATTGAAGGTTCCAAACTCAATCTCCAATAAGGTGGGGTTCCGAAGACAAGAAGACGGGCGGCTAATCCAGCACGCGCACTTACAAGCAAGTAGCGAGAGCTAAACTTGATCTAAACAAAACCCAAGTGTTCCTCCACATGAACGTGGAAGGTTCAACCACAAGGCTGCTGGGGTCGAGCTCCAACCCAAGGACGCGTCCCTAATGGACCCAACTTGATACTCCCATTGGGGCAAAATATGGTGGCACAGCACCCTGGACAGAAAAACCTCTCGGTAGTAATTTGACGATTGCGGTCGCCTCAGAACATATATGGACATGAGTCTGGATCCATATGAAAATATACTTCATCAGAAATCCTCGAAGTACTTAAACGCCCCAATCCGAGTCCATATGCGACCGTGGCGTCCGTCACAAGTTGGTGCTGTGCTGCAGTCCGAATCCAGCCTGCGCGAATCCGTTTCCCTTTAGGTCCTCTCCTTCGTTCCTAAGCAAAATAAGATTGCACACGTCTCCACGGTCTAAACATGATGGACATGAACTCAAGAGTGAACTCACATGATGATTAAGTTGACGAGCACGGGCACGAGTAAAAGGACCAGTAACAAGTGGTACTTGTGTAGGCGTGGATGTATCTTGTGTAGGCATGGAAGTATCGTTGGTATTGATGTCCTCATCATCCCCCCCTTCTTGCATTTGAGTCGTCCTTGACTCAAACTCAGCTTCCTCTCCCAAATAAGGCTTTAAATCTGCAATGTTAAATGTGGGTCTAACCCCAAAGGTTGCAGGCAGATCCAACTTATATGCATTGTTATTAATTCTCTCCAACACTTTAAACGGTCCATCAGCCCGAGGAAGCAATTTAGATTTTCGCAGTTCAGGAAACTTTTCTTTTCGCAAATGCAACCAAACTAAATCTCTAGGTTCAAACTTTAGTTCCTTTCTACCTTTATCACCAGCAAACTTATATTTAGCATTCATGCGCTCTATGTTTTCTTTAGTCGTTTCATGCAGTTTTAACATCAGTTTAGCACGCCTAGTAGCATCAAAATTCAATTTCTCAGAAGATGGCAAAGGCATTAAATCAATAGGAGCACGAGGCAACAAACCATATACAATCTGAAACGGGCACATCTTTGTAGTAGAATGCAACGATCGATTATAAGCAAATTCAATATGAGGCAAACAATCTTCCCACATCTTAATGTTCTTCTTTAAAACAGCCCTTAACATAGTAGACAAAGTTCTATTCACAACTACAGTTTGACCATCAGTTTGGGGATGACATGTAGTAGAAAACAAAAGCTTAGTCCCTAATTTTGCCCACAAAGTCTTCCAAAAATGACTAAGAAATTTAGCATCACGATCAGAAACGATTGTATTGGGCACACCATGCAAGCGAACAATTTCTCGAAAGAACAAATCAGCAATATTAGTAGCATCATCAGTTTTATGACATGGTATGAAATGTGCCATCTTAGAAAATCTATCAACAACCACAAACACACTATCACGTCCCTTCCTAATCCTAGGCAATCCCAACACAAAATCCATAGAAATATCTTCCCAAAGAGCACTAGGAACAGGTAGAGGTAAATACAAACCTGTGGATTTAACCGTGACTTAGCCTTTTGACATGTCGTGCAACGAGCAACAAATCTCTCCACATCTCTTCTCATCTTGGGCCAAAAGAAATGACCAGCAAGTATGTCCTTCATTTTTTTTGCTCCAAAATGTCCCATTAAGCCACCTCCATGTACTTCCTGCAACAACAACAAACGAACGGAGCTAGCTAGAATGCATAGCTTGTCAGCTCTAAACAGAAACCCATCAGTGACGATGAATTTGTTCCATCCCTTTCCATCTTTACAATGCAGCAACACATCCTTGAAATCAGCATCATTAACATATTGGTCTTTAATTGTTTCTAATCCAAAGATTTTGTAATCATGTTGATTCAGCAAAGTATCTCCTAGACAAAGCATCAGCAACGATATTCTCTTTTCCTTTCTTGTGCTTAATAACATAAGGAAAAGATTCAATAAATTCAACCCACTTAGCATGTCTACGGTTCAGTTTTCCTTGACTATGAATATGCTTCAAAGATTCATGATCAGAATGAATAACAAACTCTTTGGGCCACAAATAATGCTGCCATGTTTCTAATGTTCGCACAAGAGCATATAATTCCTTATCATAAGTAGAATAATTCAACAGCCCGCTCAATTTTTCACTAAAATATGCAACAGGTTTGCCTTCTTGTAACAAAACACCACCCAATCCAATCCTACTAGCATCACATTCAAGCTCAAAAGTCTTATTAAAATCAGGAAGTTGGAGGAAAGGTGCATGAGACAATTTATCATTCAGCATGTTGATGCAGTCCTCTTGTACATTGCCCCAACTAAAAGGCACTCCCTTCTTTGTAAGCTCGTTCAAAGGTGCAGCAATGGTACTGAAGTCCTTCACAAAACGGCGATAGAAGCCAGCAAGTCCTAGGAAACCCGCACTGTGTGATAGTATTTGCACAAGCCATCCTCAGATAGCTTCTACCTTGGCTTGATCATCCTCAATTCCCTGTGGAGTCACAACATAGCCAAGAAACGACACTCGATCGGTGCAAAATGTGCACTTCTCAAGGTTACCAAGTAAACGTGCATCTCGTAAAGCATTAAAAACAGCACGTAAGTGATCAAGATGTTCATCCATAGATTTGCTGTAGATCAATATATCATCAAAGTATACTACAACAAATTTTCCAATGAAAGCACGTAAAACCTCGTTCATTAATCTCATGAAAGTGCTAGGCGCATTAGTTAACCCAAAAGGCATGACTAACCACTCATATAAACCGAACTTTGTTTTGAAAGCAGTTTTCCATTCATCTCCCAATTTCATACGAATCTGGTGGTACCCACTACGCAAATCAACTTTAGAAAACACAATAGCACCACTCAATTCATCAAGCATATCATCTAAACGTGGAATAGGGTGTCGATATCGAATGGTGATATTATTAATAGCTCTACAATCAACACACATACGCCATGTTCCATCTTTCTTAAGCACTAAAATAACCAGAACAGCACAAGGACTAAGAGACTCATGCACAACCTTTGTCGAGTAGTTCTTGCACTTGTCGCTGAATTTCTTTTGTTTCTTCCGGATTTGTCCTGTATGGTGCATGGTTTGGCAAAGATGCACCAGGAATAAGATCAATTTGGTGCTCAATCCCTCGTATAGGTGGCAGCCCCACTGGTATCTCACTTGGAAATACATCAGAATACTCCTGCAAAACGTTAGCAACCGCAGGAGGCAAAGAATGCTGCATATCTTGAATTGAAATCAAAGCATCCTTGCATACCAAAGCGTAGGCAATAGAAGTGGAAGCAATTAATTCATTAACATCAGATTTAGTCGCAAGCAAGCAATGTCCTTTCAATTTTATCCCATCTTTCTTATTACCAACAGATTTAATATTTTTGTTGTTCTCAGTTTTAGCTTTTGTAGCTTTAGCAACATCATCACGCACAATAGCCTTAGGGGACATGGGAAGCAAAACAATTTTCTTATCATGGTGTATGAGAGAATACTGATTTGATCTACCATGATGCATACAATCCGTATCAAATTGCCATGGTCTACCTAGCAGAATATTACAAGCTTCCATAGGCACAACATCACATTCAACAACATCACGATATGAACCAATTGCAAAATTAATTTGTACCAGCTTGGTTACCTTGACCTTACCACTGTTGTTAGGCCATCGAATGTGATATGGATGTGGGTGCGGTTTGGTTGTAAGTGCAAGCTTCTCCACCATATCGCTGCTAGCCAAGTTGTTGCAGCTACCTCCATCAATGATCAAACGGCACGAACGCTCCCTAATGACACACTTTGTTTGAAACAACGTATGCCACTGATTCTGCTCCGCCTTCTCCATTTGTGCACTAAGCACACACTGCACAATGAGGCTCTCATAATGCTGTGCATCATCTACACCAATCTGTTCTTCTGGTTGTTCCTCACTACCTGCATCGTCAGCCGCAAGCAAAGCAAGTGTAGCTTCATCCAAATCACTAGCAGAGGAGTACCCACCATCGTCTTTGACCACCAAAACACGCTTGCTAGGACAGTCACGCTGCACGTGTCCATAGCCCTTGCATCGATGACACTGAACATCTCTTGTTCTACCCGTGGAGGCAACCGAAGAGGCACTACCGGCTGGTTTCTGGGCAGATTTGGTTGCTGAATTTGTTGGTGAAGCATGTGGTTTGTCGCTGGAGAAAGGCGGTGGTGCTGGTCGACTCGGCGAGGGAGTTGGTGGAGGTGCACGCCCGGTCATGGAAGTAGTCGTGCGCTGCTGCCATGGTGTAGATTATCCTGCAGAAACGTTAGACCTTGCACTAGCACGTCGTCCCTACACTTCCCTTTCAGCTTTACAAGCAAGATGAAACAAACGGGTTACGTTAGCATAATCTTTATAAGCAAGGATGTCCTGAATTTCTCTATTTAACCCGCCCAAAAATCTAGCCATAGCAGGTTCCTCTCCCTCCTCTAAGTTACAACGCAGCATACCCATTTGTAATTCCTGATAATATTCTTCTACACTTTTAGCACCCTGTCTCAATTGTTGCAACTTGTTTAACTGATCACGTGCATAATAAGAAGGAACAAATCTAGCCCGTATGACCCGTTTCAAAGCATCCCAAGTTTGTGGCATGTTATTAGGATTCTTCTTGCCATGTTCTATCCACCAAGCAAGCTTAATTCAATAAACTCACTAGTAGCAGCCCTAACACGTGTATTCTCAGGAAATTCATGACATGCAAACTTTTGATCAACAGCAATCTCACAAGTAATGTAAGCATCAGGATCATATTTACCATCAAAAGGAGGTATCTTAAATTTAATCTTACTAAAAGCATCATCATTACCATGTACCTCACGCCGTGAAAACCACCCATACCTCTACGGTTAGTGCGAGTCACGGAGATTAGGAGCTTCTTGGTCATCTTGTTCAAGCTCGCAACATACTCATCCCAATTATCCTCGACACCCTCATCACGCCCACCAGTGGTATTAGCATGTATTTCGTCAAATCGCCTCAGGAGTGCAGCAAGACTCTTGTCAATACGAGCAACCGACACCTCCACCCCTGTAAGCTTGGTGTTGGTGTCAATCTGTGTGGCCTCCAATTGCCCCATCTTTTCATTCGTCACCTGCAAGTCATTATCAAGACCTTCTATGTGCATCTTCACCAGCTTTTCAAAGTGTTGTATGATGCCCTTGGTACGAGGAGAACGTGCCATATTCTGAGAAGCATCATCATCATCTGATCCTGCCATGGTTAGTCGAACAGAGGCAACAAGGAAAACAAGTGAAGGAATAAAAACCCTACAGCTATTAGGATGTAGCTACTGCAAGGCGCTCATTCTCAACCTGTCACACAAGCTCTTACCAATTCTTACCTTGCTCAACAGGAGGGGACGGCAACCAACAAGTGCATGAATCGTGGCATGAAGTGTATCGGTGCCGCAAAGAACAAGACTGTCAAGTCTGTAGTTGACTATGTGGAGTCAGGTGGGTGAAGCAAGGAATACACTAGCACCACGTTAGTTACAAAAGCAAGTGAATAATCGCTCAACGGTGGTACTGTGCTGGTCCTAGCCTAGACCGTGCTAGAGACGCGAGCCCGACACAAAGGAAGTCACAACGCCCACCGAAACAAGAGAGAAGCACAAACGAACAGCCCTTTCCTTTTCTTCTTCTTCCTTTTTTTTCAGGGGATCCTCAAAACTGAATATATGAATAAAGAGAGTTCAAAAGAGCCAATCACCACACATGCTTTTTTTCCCGAAATTACAGGGGTATTCCGGTAACAAGAAGATAATCTCTCTCTCTCTCTAGAGTAAGCCGCGTCTATGGATATGACGTACTGCTGCGTGAATACTTGATATATAAAACAGAGCAACAGCAGGCACGGCCACGAAAGCAATTCGGACTGAGATGTTAACCGATTACAACTTGGCTATGCACCAGCCACCAGATTCAATTCGGACTGAAAAACCATTCCAATTCAAGCTTCAGCACCACGAGCATGGGTTCCTAGTCGGACTTGAACACCAAGATGTACTCAGATTCGGCCAACAAAAAGTTTATATGGTAGTGCACGGCTGTGACTAGAACGTGACAAGAACTCGAAACTCTAATAAACTAGGACTACGACCAGCAACTCGACACAACCGATGCAACCGAAAACTCAACAAGCCCTAACTAAGCAGTACTAGTAAAGGCTCAAAAAGGTTTGTAGGATTGCGGGAGAGAACTAATCTACTATTTTTTTTGGCTTTTCTGGACTATAGGTAAAAATAAAAACAGCGAATGATTGGAAGTCTCTCACCGATAAACCTTGCTCTGATACCAACTGATGTGAACCCGTTGGGTGAATTCCCGATCTTTCGATGAGAGGGCGTGGGATAACTCGATTGGTAGAGGAGACGACGTTCACGGCCCGACTACAGCCTTCCAAGGACGCTGCGCCTTAGCAACCGATACAAGACTCCTATGGCTTCGCGATCTTGTGGAGCGTGGCACCCGGCCACTAGGGCACTCGTCCAGCAAGCAATCGAAGAACTAGCAAGAACAAGTAGAACAAGTACTGAATTACTAGATGTAATTGAAGGTTTCAAACTCAATCTCCAATAAGGTGGGGTTTCGAAGACAAGAAGACGGGCGGCTAATCCAGCACGCGCGCTTACAAGCAAGTAGCGAGAGCTATAGTTGATCTAAACAAAACCCAAGTGTTCCTGGTGGCGGCTAAGGGGTATATGAACGTGGAAGGGTTGACCACAAGGGTGCTGGGGTCGAGCTCCAACCCTAGGACGCGTCCCTAATGGACCCAACTTGATACACGGCCCATTGGGCCAAAATATGGTGGCACAGCACCCTGGACAGAAAAACCTCTCGGTAGTAATTTGACGATTACGGTCGCCTCAGAACAGATGTGGACATGAGTCCAGATTCATATGAAAATAGACTTCATCAGAAATCCTCGAAGTACTTGAACGCCCCAATCCGAGTCCATATGCGACCGTGGCGTCCGTCACAAATTGGTGATGTGCTGTAGTCCGAATCCAGCCTGCGCGAATCCGTTTCCCTTTCGGTCCTCTCCTTGGTTCCTAAGCAAAACAAGAGTGCACACGTCTCCACGGTCTAAACATGATGGACATGAACTCAAGAGTGAACTCACCTGATGATTAAGTTGACGAGCACGGGCACGAGTAATAGGACCAGTAACAAGTGTACTTGTGTAGGCATGGATGTATCTTGTGTAGGCATGGATGTATCGTTGGTATTGATGTCCTCATCAGGATTCATAAGAGAGCTAACTCATTTTGGGTTGCATCTCAAAACAGTCTAATTAGGTGTTAAGTATTACTCACGCTGGGTCCTAATTTGCGCTGTAGACTCAATGCATGTACAAAAAAAAGTCACAGAATGAAATAGAGTGACAAACCAACCGAATCGACTTCGTATGCACCCTATCTCATTTCGGGGTGCGTTTTGAATCCGTCCGAGTCGGTGTTAAATATTCCTCACAACGAGTCCGAATTGGACTTTAGAATTCCAGCGTACGAAAAAATGTCATAGAACGAAACTGAGTGGTAAACCGCCTAATGGACTTCACATGAGCCAAGCTCACTTCGAGGTGCATTTCGAATCCGTCGGAATCACAGTTAAATATTCCTCACACGAGTTCCAATTGGCACAGTACACACCCATCCGTACGAAAAAAGTCACAGAATAAAACTGAGAGGCAAACCCACCGAAAGGACTTCATGTGCGTCCTAACACATTTTGGGTTGTGTTTCGAATCCGTGAGAGTCGATGTTAAATATTCCCTATGAAGGGTCGCAATTTGCAATGTAAACACCATGTGTATACGAAAACAGTCATAGAACAAAAACTGAGTACTAAACCCCCTCAATCCATATGTGCCCTAGCTCATTTCGGGTTGTGTTTTGAATACGTTCGAGTCGCTGTTAAATATTGCTCACGGTGGGTCCCAATTGGCTCTATGACTCCATCTATGCGAAAAAAGTGGCCCTAGCTCATTTTGGGTTGCGTTCAATCTGTCCGAGTCGGACTTAAATTTTTCTTATGACAGGTCTCAATTGGCACTTTAGACTCCATGTGTACGAAAAAAGTCACAGAATGAAACAGAGTGACAAACCCACCGAATGGAATTCATATGCGCCCTAGATCATTTTAGGGTGCGTTTCAAATCCGTCCAAGTCGGTGTTAAATATTTCTCACAAAGTGTCCCAATTGGCACAATAGACCCCATGCGTACGAAAAAATATCACAGAATGAAACTGAGTGCCAAAACCCTGAATGGTCTTCGTATGCGCCCTAGCTCATTTTGTGGTGTGTTTCGAATCCATCCGAATCGGTGCTAAATATTCCTCACGACGGGTCCCAATTGGCTCTGTAAACTCCTATGCATATGAAAAAAGTCACAAAATGAAATTGAGTGCCAAACCGCACGAATGGACTTCATAAGAGCCCTAGATCATTTCGGGTTGCGTTTCGAATCAGTCCGAGTAGGGGTTAAGTATTACTCACGATGGGTCCTATTTGTTCTGAAGACTCAATGCATGTACGAGGAAAAGTCACAGAACGAAACAGAGTGACAAAACCACCTAATCGACTTCGTATGCACCCTATCTCATTTTGGGGAGTGTTTCAAATCTGTCTGTGTCAGTGTTATATATTCCTAACGATAGGTCTGAATTGGCAATTTAGACTTGCAGCGTACGAAAAAAGTCATAGAACGAAACTGAGTGGCAAACCCCCCAATGGACTTCACATGCACCCAAGCTCACTTCAGGGTGTGTTTTGAATCTGTCCGAGTTGGTGTTAAATATTCCTCACATGGGATCCAATTGGCATAGTACACACCCATGCGTACAAAAAAAGTCATAGAATGAAACTAAGAGACAAACCCCCCGAATGGACTTCATATGCGCCCTAACTCATTTTGGGTTGTGTTTCGAATCCGTTGAGTCGGTGTTAAATATTCCTCACGGTGGGTCCCAATTGGCATTGTAGACACCATTTGTATGAAAAAAGTCACAAAATGAAACTGCGTGCCAAACCTCACGATTGACTTAATAAGAGCCCTAGTTCATTTCGGGTTGCATTTCGAATCCGTCCGAGTCGGTGCTAAATATTCCTCATGACAGGTCCCAATTGGCACTTTAGACTCCGTTTGTATGAAAAAAGTCACAGAATGAAACAGAGTGACAAACCCACTGAATGGGCTTCATATGCACCCTAGATCATTTCTGGGTGCGCTTCGAATCCTTCCGACTCGTCGTAAAATATTTCTCACGAAGCGTCCAATTGGCACTGTAGACCCCATGCGTATGAAAAAAATCACAGAATGAAACTTGATGTGCTCTAAGGTTGTCTTGATCTTCTGATGAGAACGATACGCTGAACCACAAGATCAGCAACCAAACAATCGCAACGTCACCACACGAGGCGATCAACCGAATCAAAGACCCGATCGATCCTTGAACCTGCTGCAACCAAGAACATGCAAGAACAAGGTGATAGCAATTTCAATCCAATAATCTCAAAGAAACAAGTGTGAGGTTCTGTTTCTCAACTCGGGTGGTCTAGTCGACACACGCAAGATTGAGGAGGGACGCACACAGGGTCTACCAAAACACAACAAAACCTAAACCCCAAAGTATGATGGCAGGGGTATTATATAGGGTGGAGACCAGACTTTGGGTGTCCAAAATAGGGTTGGCCACCACGCAACCCTTACCAAACATAGGCCATGGGCCCAAAAATACGGTGATGCAGCACGTGACAGATTTGGCCCGTGATATTGTTCTCGGTTTTCCTGTCTATCTCGAGCGAATTGGAAGGTGAGACTGGTTCTATTGGAAAGCTTATCTCCTAAGCTTTCGAACGGGTGGTCACACGCCGAAAATGGAGTCCGAGAGCCCGAGTTACGCCCATTTGAAGTTGGCGTGCTGCTGGATGGCCGAACAGGGTTTTTTGGCATCTTGGGTTTCCATACGAGTTTTCCTTGGCGCGTGGGCTGTCCTTGGCATGTGTGCTTGAGGCGCTGGTTCCTTGTCATGGGTTTGAAAGGCTGAGCTTCTGGATTAAGGCCCTTTTGCGATGAATATGTCGCAGTGTCGAGTCTAGGTGATGAAGATGGCGCAGTCGGAGAGGAAGTAGTTGATATGATACGGATATTAGAAGCTACACCAGAATAAATCTCGATGATTTTAGCATTCATATGCTATATCATTGGAAAGATACGGAAGTCTAGTTTTCAGCGCTTCAAACCATGCATCATTTCGACTTCCGAAGCAAAAGTTCTGATCGTTTAAGTGGAAGCTGCAAAGGCTGTTTTGTGGCTGCGCGAAATTATCAGAAGACTCCTCAAATGCTCCACCAAATGACCTTCCACATACCTCCATGAGTACTTGCGTTCACACCTAGCTAGGAGGGTTGTTCCTAGTATAAATACCCCATGTACTTCTCCATTGTATGCAATTGAAGTGAAAAAATGCTATGAGCAATTTTTGGAATTAGCCACCATGGCGTCTTCTCCACCATGGAATGGCTGTATGGAGGGATCCTTATCCACCCCGGTTGGATGACGACCCCCAGTGTAGTTGGGCGAATGACTTGATTCAGGTGGCTGTATTGAGATAGTGGTTGGTTTCAAGTACATTCGTCACGTTGCACTGTTATCTTGGCTGCTTGCAGCTAGTTATCCAAGAGCGTTGTTGGTTGGAATCGGTGTTCATCATCGTCTCCTTCAGGTGGCGCTAGTTATCCTCTTTCTCGCTCTCACGTCGTGAAGATCAGGCACTCCCCCCCGTATCATTTGGTATCAGAGCTCCGGTTGCCACGGTGAGAGTTAGTTACTATTTAGTATCCTTGCGAGCTCAATATTTGGTTGTCGATTCCAGATTAGTGGTGATTTGATTTCAACAGTCATTTGATAGGGTTGGTTGAGATACTGAACTTTTGTTCTCTCTCTTCAGGTTCTATCGGCTGTGTGATTAGATTGTCATTTTTTTGAATTGTATCCTTATCTTGAGTTTTTTTGTATTTATCTACTTAGTACTATCGAGTCTGTAATTTTTGGTTGAGTCATTGATGATCACCATCCGCATCCACTACAACAACTAGCATGAGTCGAGGACGACTCATTTTTGAAGAAAGGGAGAATGATACGGATATTAGAAGCTACACCAGAATAAATCTCGATGATTTTAGCATTCATATGCTATATCATTGGAAAGATACGGAAGTCTAGTTTCCAGCGCTTCAAACCATGCATCATTTCGACTTCCGAAGCAGAAGTTATGATCGTTTAAGTGGAAGCTGCAAAGGCTGTTTTGTGGCTGCGCGAAATTATCAGAAGACTCCTCAAATGCTCCACCAAATGACCTTCCACATACCTCCATGAGTACTTGCGTTCACACCTAGCTAGGAGGGTTGTTCCTAGTATAAATACCCCATGTACTTCTCCATTGTAGGCACCTAACGTCAGCCTTGGGACCAGGTAGCGAAGCTCCCAGAGGGCTATAAAAGGCGGTGGATCACCCCTACCTCGGGCGGGTCCTTTTTTTCCTTTCCCCCGATGAAGGAGATAAAAGATACTCGAACTCCCCCTCGCAGCTCTACTTTCGATTGGCTCCAAGCTTGGGTCCCGCTTGTATTATCCAGTGGAGCTTCATATACATCTTTCGCCTCAGGGCAAGACTGGAGTAGAGCTATTACCTGAACCTGAGGGTCGAACTAGTATAAACCTCGTGTTCATCACTTCTTCCCTAACGTACACCCCGTGACGCGCGCCATTCCCGAATGAGCACGACCTCGGGCCTCGCCCTCACACGATCTACTCACATCCCCGTCTGCGATCGGCGGTTCCGATCGTCGACAGCAGGCGCACACCGTGGGGCCTGAAGTTTTGTTCGTTCGGAGTCCATTGCTTCAGTGTCACCGGCTCCTTCGGCTTCGACGATAACATGTCACGTTCGGCAAGCCTGGACTCGGATGCGGTTCCCGAGTGTGAGGTCTACTTCCATGTTCTCGCCTTCGCTTCCGTCGCACGAGCGCCTGGCCTTCGTGGCTGGCAACCACGAGGTGAGCGCGGGGACAAATGACAGCGACCCAGAAACTCCAAAGGAGGCACGTCGGTTGGCTCGGGTTGCTATCAACCAAGCCATCATCACCCTCCGACGAGAGGAACGCAAAGAGTCCACACCTCGTCTGGGCACCACAGCCCTACCCGCCTAAACAATCCCAACCACAGCCCTGCCAAGGTCGGCTCTCTTTCAATGGTCCCTTGCTGACGAGTTTGGTAGGGCGGCAGGCACCAGCACCCCGAGTCCCACTCCCTAGAAAGCGATGACAACTCATCGTGTGGGCACCGCCGCTCTCGCCGGTTGACTCCGTACCCGTGGGCCCAGAGTCCGCCGCTTCCAGAGGTCTTTCTCCGGACATTCCGCCCAGGCATCAAAGGGTTCGTGAGCGCCTGCATCATTGCCCTAATGACTCCCCTCCTAATTGTCAAGACAAACGCGGGGTACGCCGTCTGCTCGAGTTCAATTACCCCGCCGACCACGACTCCGACCCCAGCAGCAGCGGCCGTGCTACCCCGGCCTACGACTGCCCGGCGTCCTCCGTCGGATGCACTGGCCAGTCCGGTTCAAGCCCACGGCGATGAAGACGAGACCAAGAACCCAGACGAATTCCTCTCAATCTATTCCACTGCGATTCTGGTGGTCGGCGGGAGCGAGGCCGTGATGGCCAATGTCGACGATCGGGACCGTCGACCGCAGAAAGGGTGATGTGAGGAGAAAGTTCGGGAGCGGGACCAGAAGTCGTGCTCGTTCGGAGGTGCCTGGCATCACGGGGGGATCATCGGGGAAGAGACACTGGACACGAGGTTTATACTGGTTCGAGCCCCCGAGTACGGGTAACAACTCTACTCCAGTCTTGCCCTGAGACGAAAGGTGTGTATGCGGTTCTGTGAGAGGGTACAAATAGGGCCCGAGCTAGGGGTTGCTCTGTGGCGCTGTTCTTCTCTGTTTGTTGCTCTTTTTTCTTGTCCCTTCTGTGTTGCTCTTCTTGGTTGGGGCGATCCATTGCTTTTGTAGCCCTTTAGGGATCTTGCCGCTTGGTCCCGAGGCTGACATCAGGAGAGCCCGTGGCGAGTTGACGGGGGCTGATGAAAGTCGTCAATAGCTGTTGAGAGTTTGATGGGAGCTGTTGAGATCTTCACGGGAGCTGTTGGAACCCTAGTTCCCACGCAGGGGCAGGTAGAGCACTGACTCCCATGCAAGGGAGAGTTTTTACACGAGATAAATAAAAATGTTACAGATGTCTTTTTCTCTGGAGGTCGTGGAGGTGTTGAGGTCGAGGCGTCGAGGTCGAGGTGAATGGTACCTATTCTTGAGCCTGTGATGGGGACGGTGATCTTGATCTTTCGGCGAGATGATGATACGTCGATTTGAAGGTATTGATGGCACCGAATTTTGGGCTTCCTACCAAACAGGTTGGGAGCTTCGGAATCACAATGCCAAATCCACATAGATACAAGATCCGATGATCAGTAGTTCCTGCAAGAAATCGAGAACCCGCAAGAACAAAGTATGAAGCAAACCGAAAAGGTAGTATTGAAATCAAACAAAAAGAACAAGTTGAGGTTCTGTTTCTCGGCTCAGGCGGTCTAGTCAACACGCGCAAACACGAGGAGGGACGCACACGGGGTCTACCAAAACACAACAAAACCTAAAAAACGAAGAAGAGGGGTGAGAACCCAATATAAAGGGGTACCCACACAAGAGGGGCACCGAAGAGGGGTGCGGCAGCCAGGAGAGAGGCGCTGGCCAAAGGAGGGGTGGAACCCTAAGAGTACATGGGCCTTGGGTCCAAAAGAAAGGTGGCGTAGCACCTGGAATTTCTGTCCTGTGAGATTTTTCTGTGATTTCCCTTCGCTCCAGGAAGAGTTTGGCCTCGGGATTAGATCCATTGGAAAGGTTATCTCGATACCTTTCAAACGAGTTGTCGAACGTCGAAAACGGTGTTCGGATATGGCTGTGACGTCCGTTTGAAGTACTGCTGCTCCTGGATGGCCGAACCGGACTCGGCGACGAATTGGGCTTTATCTTGGGCCTTCCTTGGTGCGTGGGCTGTCCCGGTGGATGTTCTTGACGTGCTAGTCCAGCAAAGGTGGATGGAAAGGACTTGCTTCGATTAAGCCCTCGAGACGTCGAGACGGCGAAGCAAGGTAGCGAAACGCAACGGCGGTCGGGTACGGCAGTAGCGATCGAGGAAGAAGGGGCAGCGGTTGTATCCTTGGTTGGGATGTCCTCATCAGCCTGTGTCCTAGTTTGTTGGTCCCAAGCCCGAACATCGGGAGAGCACCTCCCAGATCAGGAATGAGCCCCTGGGCCTGAGAAAAACCACCACGAGACCCCGAGGGGATGCTTACACATGGCGAGGGTACCGATCCCTGACAGCAAGCCCCCGAGGCTCAAGGGACGGCCTCAAAGTTCGGGACGCTTTTGAGTTTGACTGTTTCTTTCAGAAGGGATCAGCTCTTTGGTCGAGCTCGGTAGCCCCCGAGGCCAACCTCGCACGCCGAAGCCCTCCAAGGGCCCATGTCATGGTTGCTCAGACATGCCCTTTTGCTTTCACGACATTGAATTGGAAGTTGTGCCTGGGGGATGCCTGGTCTTCGCTGCTTTGGTCCCCAATGGGGGATTCGAGGAGCCGATCCAGAGCGCCTCGTGTTCTGACTGGGAGGGTGGCGGACACGGGATGCGACGCCTCGGGTCTCCTGGGAGATTTGAGGAGACGTGACCGTGGCGCTTCACGTCCCCGGCCCGAAAGTCCTGGCGCGCCTTTCAAGGAGTAATAGATGCTAGCTGTTAGAGACCGAGCCCCTTTAAAAGCTCGAAGCCGCATACCTTAGAAGTTCTCCACCCTTGCACTGTGCCATAGATTCCCTTGCTTGCTGCCTTTTTCTTCTCCCGATCCACCTTGATCTCTCTGAGCGCCATGGCCAAGTTTGAAAAAGCACCTTTACCACCGAGAGGATGAAGGAGCTTGAGGCGCTAGGACTCCTAGACCCAACGACCTGGCAGCTTTCGACGGCCAGGAGGTCGAGCCGCGTCCTAGGGAAGACGAGATCTTGTGTACGGAGCAGAACACACTCTTCCGGCTGCGGACCCTAGAGAGCGACTTCTTGGCAGCCGTCCTTGCGCAATGCTAGATCGAGCTCGTCAACCTGGTTTCGAACTTTATTCTTCTTCTTTCCATCTTCTCCCATCTCTGCGAGGGGTTCTTAGGGATCATTCCTACTCTCTCTTTTCTTTCGCTTTTATTCCTTGTTTCGCACCTCGAAGGACCCTGTTGTCGGGTGCCATTACTTTCGGTTGCGGACCGGGCTCCCTTGCACCTTTCTTCATGTCCCGACCTGGGACTGCCTCGGGCCGTGGACAGAGAGGTCGTTCTATCTGAAGATGGGCGAGGGGAGCGGGCTCGCGTACAACGGCATTGCCGTGGATAGCAAGCGCGGGACCTTGGAGCCCGAGGAGTCGGGGCGACCAAGAGGCCGTCGCCACCATCCACATCTGCGCGACGCGTGGCCTCACCGGGTAGGCCGTGGCCGCAGATTATCTGTCAGCTTGGGTGTCCCCAATGCGGGGAGGGTGCACCCATTTTTCGAGATCCGATGGAGGAACGACCCTACCCGGGAAAGTGCCAAAGGTAAGATTTCTTCGACATCATTCTTTCCCTAGCTCGGGCGTACTCTTTATTGTCTTCCGTCCTCATTTTGTTTTTCTGTAGCGCCAGCGGAGTCATGGGTGGCGGCGCGCATGCAGGAGATGTTCGGGAAGGCAGCCCACAACTACAGCCTCGACGATCCCGTCCCAAAGAACATCTTGAGGCGGAGCGACGAGGTAACCCTTTTTCCATCCCTTTTGTCGAAGTTCGATTCGCTCAGCTCGCTCCGACCGGCGAACCACGCAGAGAGCCGGGAGCCGCTGGGGAGGCGTGGGGTCTACTGGCGTTGCCCGGCCTGGGCAAGGGCAAGAAGACCGCCAAGAGGCTTGCCGCGGATGCCCTAAGCCAGGTCGCCAAGAGGCCCCACGTCGAGTGGGGCGACCGTGCGATGGTAAGTCGTTTTTCACCGAGCCCAAGGACACCCAGGCTCGACCGCGATTTCTTCTTATCTCCTAACGCTTTTGTTCTCTGACCTTCCTTTCTTCTTCCTGCAGCAAGAATGGTAGCGGCAGCCGTCGAGACCGCGGCCGGCGCCGCGGTCGCAGGGCGTCCAGGGAGATGATGCTTCCCCAGTCGCTGCAGTAGTGGGACGGGAGGTCACGCCCCCACCACCAAGGAGACGGAGACTCGTCACCCAGGTATGCACTCATTTTTTGCCCGGGGTCGTGAGTGAGGGGGAATCCTTTTGCAAGTCTTCAAGACCCTTTTCGTTATAGGCCCTGATTGTTGTTCAGGGCGAGTTCGAGGACAAGGAGGAGGACGCGGGGAACTACCTCTTGGTCCCACGAGCGAGGTCGCAGCACACTCAGCCTGGCGCGACGCCCACAGAGGGTGGTCTAGCTAGGGTGCCTGACCAGGGGACCGTAGCGGCGGTCGCTGCCCAGGGCGGGGCAATATCCGAGGCCAACACCACCGTGGCAACAGTAGGAGCTGAAACCACCGGGCCTAACGCAGCTGAGGTTGGGATGGCGCCCACGAGCATCGCCGAGCCTAGCGGGGCATCAGGTATGGCACTACCCCTCCTTTGACGTCATCTTGCTCTTGTACTTTGGCTTTCTGCTTAATTCTATTTTCCTTGGCAGGCTCGGTTCCACTCAGGCCGCTCATGTGCTTCGCAGACGGGCAGCTCGGGCCGGTGCTCTCCCACAAGTCGCCGACCAGGCACCGAGGGAGCTCCTCGAGGACGACATCGTCCCTGAGCGAAATCCGCACGAGGCTCGAGAACTATCTTCAGGAGGTTAGTTGAGTTCGAGTTCGTCTTCCTTCTTCTTTGTTTTGCTTTGCACCCGTGGGGCCGTTGTGACACTTCCTGCGCCTTTTCCGGGCTTGGACTCAGTCGCCAGTGGGCTTGGGACCTTGCGCATCCATGCCAACCAATTCTGAACGTTGTGCTCCTTGGTCGAGGAGTGGGAGCAGTATGTTCTAGACCTCGAGGAGAGCACAGCGTGGATGGAGGAGGAGGTTGAGCAGCTGAAGGTCGAGCACGCCATTGAGCTTTCGAAGGCTGTCGAGGCCGAGCAGAAGAGGTCAGCCGAGGCCCTCGCGAGCGCCCATGCGAAGGCCGAGAAGACCAACGAGGAGATTCGCAAGGCGGCCTCGAAGGTCATCGAGACTACCCGCGCGGAGGCGGAGACGCTCTGAAACGGGTCACAGAGCTCTCCGCCGCCCACACGAAGGCCTCCACCAAGCTCGAAGCGAAGTTGGCCGAGCTCGAGGAGAAGCTTGGGCGAGCGTCTCGGGTAGGGAAGAGCACCCTAGCCCAGCTCCAGGAGGAGCAAAGCCGCGTCGCCAACGCCGAGGCCGAGACGCTGGCTTTGAGGGCAAAGGACGCCTCTCTTGAGCAGGAGAAGCTTGCGCGGGGTATGGCCGACCTGTATATAGGTTAGCAGGTAGGGGGCAAGGGACTCTACCCCTTTGTAAATGTCAGTTATGTAAATTTCAATTAGAAGGAATAAAACTCCCTTTATGTTTGAAATTGAACACATCTTGCTCGAGATCGAATGTCTTCTTCAAGACTTAGCTAGAAATCTTTGCTTAAGGTCGAATGTCTTCTTCAAGACTTAGCTAGAAATCTTTCTCGAGGTCGAATGTTTTCTCGAGACTTAGCTAGAAATCCAAGATTTAGCCAGAAATCCAAGACTTAGCCCGAAATCCATGATTTATCCAGAAATCTAAGACTTAGCCAGAAATCCTGCTCGAGATTTTGGCCCTTGCCTCGCCACCTTGCCTTAGTCGACGGCTCGGGGTGTGGAGTTGGCCGTTGGGACCTGGAGTTCAACCAACATTCTCGACCTGAAAAGGGAGCTCACGACAAAGTCGAGTCGCCGGACATACCTTTGGTCGGGGGCAGACCTTGATCGTGGCGTTAGGTCGAGGCAGCCAAGTCTGGAAAAACTCGGTCCTGGCCCGTTGCCGCGTCCTTGCCGCTGATCCTGAGGCACTGGAGCCAGTTACCGGGGCCTGAGGGTTAGCCAATATTTTAACCTGAAAAAAGAGGGCCCGTAACGGAGTTAGGTCATTGGACATGCCTTCGATAGAGGGCAAAACCTGAACCCGTGGCTCCAGGTCGGGATGGCCGAGCCTGGAATTATTCGAGCCTGGGGCCCCCTCGCAGGGCGGCCTCCCATTCAAATCACTCGACGGGAGAATAGTTGGCTTACGGCGATAAGGTTCGGCTTACTGCGGTCAAAGCATCCCCGGAGGAATTTTTAGAAACCCACGACCTCCGAGGTGGCTATCCAAGGGTGGTCGATCCCAGGTGCAAGGGAGCAGACAAAGCAATATAAGTATGAATGACAGAGTAAAACATGCTTTTAGTAAACTAATGCTAGGTCGGCCCCCAGCTCGAAACGCTTACCGAGGGTAGTTCCGGGTACGAGCCCTGCAACAGGGGGATAGTCGGCTTACCGCGACGAGAGTCGGCTTACTACGGACGTGGCCCCTGGAGGCGTACCTCGAAACCACGACTTTGCTCGAGCAAAGGGGGAACCAGACCGAGGCCTGAGTGTCTCGAGGCAGAGGGTTTCGTGGTGTGACCGCTAGAGCAAGCCTTGCAGTGGAGGGGGGCCATGACGCGATGAGAATCGGCTTACTGCTGGCTCGACCCTCCAGAGGTGAACCCTAGGATCACAACCCGGAGCGCATTTGCTCGAGACATAGAGGGGCATAAAGAGATGACACAATCATGGTTGATAAAGCAGAAGCATTTTATCATGAAAGCAAAAGGCAGAGCATTAGACATAGAACTTCCAGAGCTGGTCAATGTTCCATGAGTTCGCGAGCTCTCGGCCGTCGGGCATGGCGGTCCAGCAGCCCGTGCGACCTACTAAACGACATCAAGGGGCCCTCCACTGGGATAACTTGTTGGTGCCGACCGTCCCGACCGCTTTAGGACCGTGTCCCCAACTAGGAGCCCCTGGTCGCACCGATCGAGAAGCATGCATGCGGCGTTTGCGGTAATGCAATCGACAGAGAAATAGACGACATTTACTTCTTCCGCCAGGGCGAGGTTGAGGGACCGCTCTTGCTCAGGGCCGACCTGGTCGACCGAGCTAACCCTAGCAGAGCCCAGCGTGACTTCGGGGGGCAGGACGGCCTCAGTACCGAAGACAAGACGAAAGGGGGTTGCCCTTTTCGCTCGGCTTGGCGTGGTATGGACGGACCAGAGGACGACATGGATCTCGTCCACCCAGGCCCGGCCCCATCGCTCGAGCTGATCGAAGACTCGTTTCTTGACGCCTTGGATGATTTGTCCATTGGCACGCTCAACTGCCCGGTTGCTTTGGGGATGACTTACCGAGGCGTAGCAGAGTTTGGCCCCTCTGTCTTCACAACATTCTTAGAACAGTTCGCTGGTGAACTGCGTCCCATTGTCGGTAATGATCCTGCAAGGGACTCCATACCTTGAGACTATAAACCAGTGGAAGAATCTCACCGCTGCTTGGGCTATGATGGCCGAGACTAGCTCGGCCTCAACCCATTTCGTGAAGGTGTCGATGGAGACGAACAGGAACTTCTTTCCCCCGACCACCCGAGGAAAAGGGCCGAGGATGTCGAGATCCCAAGTCGAGAATGGCCAAGCGAAGGGGATGGTCTGGAGGGCATAGGCCGGCTGGCGTGTCTTCCGAGCATGGAATTGGCAAGCTCGACAGGCGCGGACGATGTCCCGAGCATCCTGGAGCGCCGTCGGCCAATAGAATCCCATTCGGAACGCCTTCCCGACCATTGTCCTGAAAGAAGAGTGAGTGCCGCAGAGGCCCGAATGGATGTCATTAAGCAAGTATTTACCTTCCTCCGGGGTGATGCACTTAGCGAGGATGCCCAAAGTACCCCGTCGATACAACTGTCCGTCGATGAGCCCGTATGACCTCATGCGGCGCTTGAGCCTGCTGCCTTCGGTCAGGTCAGGCGGGAGCTCGCCGAGGTTGAGGAACTTGACGAATGGGTCCATCCACGAGGGAACACTCTCGAGGAGGGCCACCGAATCTTTCGGATCAACAACGGTCAGGGTCAGCAGGGTCTCGAGGATGATGTTCGATGGGATTTCGTCGTCGGACGATCCGAGATTGGACAGGAGGTTGGCACCAGAGTTGTCCTTCCTGGGAACGTAACCGATCTCGAGGTTCTTGAACCACTTCTCCATCTTGCGTACCTTGGCGAGGTACTTCGCCATTGAAGGTTCTGAACATTGGTAGTCTTTGTTGTACTGGTTGATGACGAGCTGAGAATCCCCCCTCAAGACCAGCCGGCGCATGCCCAGCAACTTGCATGCTCGAAGGCCACCCAAGAGGGCGTCTCGTACTCTGTAACATTGTTGGTTGCGGGGAAGCCGAAGCGAATCACGTATTCAGATGGTCCCCCTAGGGGGTAATAATGAGGACGCCAGCCCCCGAGCGCTTAAACGACCTTGAGCCATCGAAGAACATGGTCTAGGGTCCTTCTTCCTCGGCCTTGGGTCCAAGGGCGGGCTCCGCCGTCTGCTCGACCACGAAGTCGGCAAGCGCCTGCGACTTGATGGTGGAGTGCACCACAAACCGAATGTCGAATTCGGCCAACTCCATGGCCCATTTGGCGACAGGGCCCCCTGCTTCCGGGTTCCTCAAGATCTTGCGGGCTGGAACCCTTCAGACGCGAACAGCTGCGGCGCTCGAAGTAATGCTAGAGCATGCGCGAAGCCATGAAGAGAGCATAGAGTAGCTTTTGGACCTGGGGGTAGCGCTCCTTCGGCCCGTGAAGCACTTCGCTGATGTAGTAGATCGGCTACTGCCGACAATCCCGTCATCCACTAGGACGGCACTGACGGTCTGCATTGAGACCGCGAGGTAGAGCAAAGAAGCCGCTCG
>JAYEVK010000150.1:0-39913 GCA_036346275.1 Otatea glauca
ATGCTGACTATAGGATAACCCTAGATAGAATGGTCGTTAGCATTAGAATAATCAAATTCAAAATCTTATGTCCAAAAGTTACCATATTTGCAAAATGTAGATTTTGCTATTCTTCCCTCTCTCTTAAGATTCTCCCCTTACCCATACATTCATTTTGTTTTGTAAACAAACTCCTCTTTCCTTAAATCAATCCTCGACAAATGGAAGCTCCGATTTCTTCATCAGCAATCTTAAGGAGAAGGAATGTCACTTATGAAGACTTGTGTGGATAGGTCGAGTAGGAATATATAGGCTAAGTTATTTAGAACCTCTGTATACTTGAAAACTTTTTGGTGTTGCTTTCCGGGATACACTCGTGAATACTTGACACTAGGTTAATTACTTCACGACGTGATAACCCTTAATCAGCAAGAAAGTCTAATTAAAAAGATTTTAAAGAACGAAACGTTGCCTAGTGACTTAGCTGAATCTCACCTAAATATATGTCTCCTCTTGACTACAGGATGCCTAAAACAAAGTCCTTAAGAAAGTTATTGGAGTATGAGGCCGCTCAAAGTTCCCGACCTAAAAGGGGCAGCATTCCAACTCCAATCCAACCTAGTCCGCAACATCCAACTGTTAGAACATCTCGACGCAATGTTCGTCATGAGTCACCTCCACCTCCTCAAAATCCAAGTGGAGCTATTCCTGAAGAACAATCTCTTGAATCCTCACCGTTGCTCAAGTCCCGCAATGATTGGGCAAGAGCATCGATTGATACACTACGCTCCAAAGAAGTGGTATGAATACTACCCACCTTAGCGGTTAGGGATGGAAATGGTGGTACACCGCATTACTCCAAGTTGGGTGAGTTTTTGAAAACTCACCCCGACTTTCTCCTCGTCGCCAGAACCTCTCGACGCGATGATTGGCTCTGCTCCATCGAGAGCAAGTCGACCATTGCGAGTGCAAGTGACTATGAGAAGGTCATGTATGCTTCTCACCACCTACATGGAGCTGCAGCAGTGATCAGTGGGAGAACCATCAGCGATGCTCCTCGAAGGTCAAATTATATCTTGGGCAGATTTAAAGAAGCATTTCGTAAGACTCACAATCTCGCAAGTATCATTGAGATCAAGAAGCGGAGTTTATGGAGTTAAAGCAAGAAAACTTATCGGTGATGGAATATCTACACCGCTTCAATCATTTATCCCGCTATGCTGTTTTTGAAGTGTCGATGAAGCTCAAGAATTGAGCATTTCAGAGAACACTTGAATGAAGAAATCAAGTGGATGCTAGTCGCCCATGATATTCATGATTTCCAAACCTTGGTTGATAAGGCTACCCGGTGGAGTTTGGCATGAGAGCAGAATAGAAAGCCGAAAGCGCAAATGGATAGCATGTCACCAACAAATGACCATCCTCAAAGCAGCGGTTATTGCAACCACCCAATGTTCAAGACTCGCATCTCAATCCCAAAGAAGGCTAAGAGCAAGCTTCTCGCCCTCAAGATTTCTCGCCTAGTCAAAGACAAAGAAGTAGTATCATCTTCTAGCACTCGGCTGTGAAGCCTATGCTTGTCCTAAGAAGAATTTCGATCAACTTTGTCCTCAACAAAGAACCCTCGGGAAGAGATCGAGGATTGGAAATTCACGGTCTCTAAGCCACCTTCTTTTCAAAGCAAGGTGTTAATCATGGCCGCTTGCACCATGTGACAAAGAAGAAGCTCATAATGCACTCGATGTGGTACTAGGGACATTCCTTGTTCACTGTACCTACATTGGTATTATTTGATTCGTGCATCACATTCCTTCATATCCAACAAGTTTATTAAGCAAAGCATGAACTTCAAGCTGATTTGCTTCCCACAAAAATGATAATCTATTCACCAGGAGCAACTATGAGAACCTCAAAACTCTATTCTGAGGTATGCATTAAGATAAATGGAGTATCTTTTTATGCTGACCTCATTGTTATTGAGACCTCAGGACTAGATGTGATCCTCGGTATGGATTGGTTATCTAAGCACAAGGGTTGTATTGATTGTGCTAACCGATCTATATCCCTTCTTAGTCCAGATGGGATCCAAGTGCTATTTTCTTCAATCAGTAGCACTCCAGCTCAACAGCCGTTACTTGGTTCTGCTTTGGTCACGCACTGAGTCAAGTACCGGTGGTATGTGAGTATTCGATGTGTTTCGGATGAACTGCCAGAATGCCTCCAGCAGGACATGGAATTTGTTATTAATCTTGTTCCCGAACAAGACCTATCTCTAAGCGACCTTATCGCTTGCCTCAAGATGAGTTGGTGAATTGAAGAAGCAACTCAATGATCAATTGGATAAAGGATTTATTCGCCCTAGTTCATCTCCATGGGGCGATCCTGTGCTATTTGTTCCTAAGAAAGACGGTGGTCTACGCATGTGCATAGATTATCGTGCTTTAAATGAGGTCACTATCAAGAACAAGTATCCACTTCTCGTATTGATGATCTTTTGACCAGTTGAATGGTGCTCAAATATTTTCAAAGATTGATCCGAGACATGGGTATTATCAATTGAAAATGAAGCTCGAGGATATTTCAAAGATCGCTTTACCACTCGTTACGGGTTGTATGAGTACACCGTAATGTCATTCGGACTTACAAATGCTCCGCCAGCTTTTATGTGCCTTATGAATAAGGTTTTATGGAGTATCCGACAAGTTCGTAGTGGTGTTCATTGATGACATCCTCATTTATTCCAAACTGAGAAGACCATGTGCAAGACTTGAGTATGGTGCTAGGAAAGCTTCGTGAGCATAAACTTTATGCCAAATTCGAGAAGTGTGAATTCGTTAAAGGAAGTCGCTTTCTTGGGCATGTTCTTTGGAAGGTGGAATTGCAGTTGATCCAAGAAAGATCCAAGCTATTACGAATGGGAGCCACCTCATCTGTTCCTAAAGTTCAAGTTTTCTGTTTAGCAGGATACTATCGCCGCTTTATCGAGAACTTCTCCAAAATTGCTCGCCCTATGACTCAACCATCAAAAGGAAAAGAAATTTGAGTGGACCCTAGAATGTGAAGCAAGTTTCAAGAGCTTAAGATTAACCACACCCCAATTCTTATTGTTCCCGATATTCATAAGAGCTTCGATGTATATTGCGATGCATCACGACACGGCCTTGGATGTGTTTTGATGCAAGAAAGAAAGGTTATCGATATGCTTCACGTCAACTTCGCCGCATGAGCAAAATTATCCTACTCATGATTTGGAACTAGCAACCGTTGTCCATGCTCAAGATTTGGAGACATTATCTTATTGGCAATCGTGTGAAATTTATACGGATCACAAAAGTCCAAATATTTCTTCACCCAACCGATTTAAATCTCGAGCAAAGGAGATGGCTAGAGTTGATCAAAGACTATAACCTTGGCATTCATTACCATCCGGTAAGGCTAATGTTGTAGCCGATGCTCTCAATGAAAGCTTCATTGTCTTTTCATCTCTCGATCAATCCGAAGTTGCAAAGTGAATTCCGAAGCTCAATTTGATTTGGTTGAAGAAGGCTATGTTGCTACTCTTGAATTGCAACCTACCCTCGTAACTCATATAAAGCCGCTCAACTCAAGGATGAGGCCGTTGTCAAAATTAGAAAACAGTTAAAAGAAGGTGTTGAATCAATTTCTGAAAGTCCGGATGAAGTAATTATGCGAGGGAATCGATATATGTCCCAAGTGATCCCGAACTCAAGAAGCGATTTTGAAGGAAGCTCATGAGTCTCCTCTTTCTATCCACCCTGGGAGTACAAAAATGTATCGAGACCTAAAACAAGAATATTGGTGGCCCGGCATGAAAAAGGAAATTGCTGCCTATGTCGCCGAGTGTGACGTATGTCAGCGAGTTAAAGCCGAACATCAACGCCCAGCTGGTCTCCTTCAACCTCGCAAATCCCCATGTGGAAATGGGAAGACATTAGTATGGATTTTATCACCGGTCTACCCAGGACTCGGAAAGGAAATGATTCTATATGGGTCATTATTGATCGGTTAACAAAAGTGGCTCACTTCATCCCGGTTAAGACCACGTATCAAGGAGACAAACTTGCAGAATTGTACATGGAGAATATTGTGCGCCTGCACGGTGTTCCAAGAACTATTGTTTCTGATCGAGGCTCCCAATTTACTTCCCGTTTTTGGGAAAGTTTGCACAGTCTGTTAGGAACTAAGCTAAACTTCAGTACCGCTTATCATCCTCAAACAGATGGGCAGACTGAAAGAGTGAATCAAGTCTTGGAAGATATGCTCAGAGCCTGTGTGCTTTCATACAGCGCTAATTGGGAGAAGAGTCTTGCATTCGCCGAATTCTCCTATAACAACAGCTTTCAAGCCAGTCTTCAAATGTCACCATTTGAAGCATTATATGGGAGAAAGTGCAGAACTCCTCTTTTCTGGTCCGAGGTTGGCGAAAGGAAATTTTTCGGCCCAGATCTTATCCAAGAAGCCCAAGAGCAAGTGGATGTAATCAGAAGCCGATTGAAAGAAGCCCAGTCTCGACAAAAGAGTTATGCCGATAATCGTCGGCGTGAACTCAGCTTCGAAGTTGGTGATCATGTCTACCTAAAAGTGTCGCCGCTTCGTGGAGTTCGTCGTTTCCAGATCCGTGGAAAGCTAGCTCCTCGATACATTGGACCGTATCAAATCCTCGAGAAGATGGGTGAGTTGGCATACAAACTGGAGTTGCCACCTCAATTATCCGAAGTTCACAATGTGTTCCATGTATCGCAACTCAAGAAGTGTCTCCGCTGCGCCCCGAATTCACCGCTTGGAGAACATCGACCTCCAGCCAGATTTGTCTTATCGAGAGCGTCCAATACGCATCCTTGAAGAAGCGGAGCGCCACACGAGAAACAAGTCCCACAAAATGCTGAAAGTCCAATGGAGCAACCACACGGAAGACGAAGCAACTTGGGAACGTGAAGATCACCTGCGAAAGGAATTCCTAGACTTCTTCTAGCCTCGCCAAATCTCGTGGTCGAGATTTTTTGTAAGGGGGTAGATTTGTAACATCCCGAAAAATGCAGTAAAATAAAATGAATATTTTAAATTTGAAAATGTTTATTTCTGAATTTTGTTGGCATTATTGGTTTTTATTTGAATTGTCTTGGATTTTGTGTTGAAGGAAAATCAAGCAAAGGAGAATAGGAAAAGGGAAATGGTAAAATGGTAAACATAAAAAGGTAGAAAAAATTACCATGGAACCCTATGCATGCTGGTAATTCAGTAAAGTCAACATGTTAAAATTTTCTTCACACAAAAATAAATAAATGAAAGGAAGGACAATACTTTTGACTAGAAACAGTAGAAGTAAAGTTACTAGAAAATATTCGAAAACTTTTCTTGAGCCATAAAAATTATCATGACTCCCACAGATCTGAATCTACTTCTGGTAAAAATTTCATAAATTTATCATGTCATTTAGATCCTCTAAAAATTCAAAAACAGAGGCATTGAAAAGCTAAAAATTTTCATGTCAGAATTTTTCAAAAATAATTACCCAGTGTTTTGACTTGAAATTTTTATAGAGACATTATTAACCAAATACAAACGGATAAAAAAAGTTTTAAAAATAAATAATAATGTTTTCACCTTTAATTAAATCAAAATCCGAAATCAAAATTCTGAGCAGTGCACAGTGTCAGAATTTTAATTAATTAAACATGCGGTATTTTAATCCCAAAATTTTTCTGGAAGCTAAGCACTCCTAGTAGACCATGGTCAAAAAGTTTTGAAATTTTTCAACTTGGTTCATAGCAGATTTCGTGTCCATCACTGGAGCCATGCTGCAACCCTGTTCTTTGGGGACACCTCACCTCATCCAGAAACTTCATCCATCAGGCAGCCAAAACCAACACACAAGCCAGTAGTTGAATCATTTGCTCAAGCCAGCCATTTCACACGCCAAGTCCAGAGCTCCACGCCAAGGCTAGCCATTTCAATCGTTCTCAGCCAAGCCAGAGCATTTGCAAGCCAAAGCAAAGCCAGCCATTTGATTCATCCTCACCAAAACTCAGGCATTCATCTCTCCCATTCTTCAAGTGAGCTTCAATCCAGTGAAACGAGTGACCAGAGGAGAGCAAGGGAGTCAGCCAATCCCAAGCCTAGAAGCTGGAGCTTCATTTCTCGCCATTCTGCCGCCAAGGTGAATTGGGAGGTGGAAGATCAAGCCAATCCGTGAGTCCCTATCAAAATTTCTCGCACCATAGCACCTCTGAGCATCACCGAACTCATCCCGCTGCCTTTTGCCCTTCTTGCCCGCAGCACAACCGCACCGGTCACCCTCTTCCCCAACTCCGGCCGCTCGGTGGCGAGCTCCCTCGGCCAATCTCCGGCCCGGCCGACCGCAAAAACGGAACCCCAGTGACCCACTGAAGCTTCCAGTGCTACCGATTCAACCGGAGCTCGCTTCCTTTTCTTCTCCGGCGAGCCACTCCTCCCTTCGCCGCATGCCGCCGGTGGCAGCCCACTCCGGCCATCCCCGGCGGTGATCGATACCACCCATGGATGCGTGATGACCCCCTGATGCTAGCCATGCCCTTCCCTCCGCCGGAATCCCGCCGGAGCGCCGTCGCCGACGAGCCCTAGCGCCACCTCTGCTTTCGGTCGCTGCGCCGTGGGACCCGTCTGTCAGCCGGTCAAGAGGTCCTCAGTTCAATACGGTAAAAGGCGTCTTCTCTGCTGTGAAAGCGTATTTTTGGAATTTCAGTTCTTTTCAATACCCGAGCCAATTCAAATGCTTGTAGATTTTGCATTTTAACTCCGAATTGGGTGAAATCAATTTCTATATTCATGTAAAATCAAGTAGTTTCATAATATGCAAGAACATTTTGAAAATGTTCACTGGATAAATTTGAAATTCAAATTGAAAGAAGAGGCTTAAAGAAGTGCTACATATTAAAATGTTGTGAACAAACTTGGAATGGAATGAAACCAATTTTGATGGAATCCTTATGATTCCAGAAGTTCAAATATATATAAATATTTAAATTTCATTTATATTTGAGCTACTTTCTATTAAAGGATACGTTCAATGCACTAAAAAGTCAAATATGCATAACTTATATAAAATAAATCCAAAATAAGATCAAATAAGTTTCTAAGTTTGAATTAAGCCATAAGGATTTAGAATATGTAACAGAACTTAGATGATCACTGTAGTTCAAATTGTTTCAAGCAAGTTTGTTTAAGGTCCCTTTATGTAACATATAGTAGCTATGCAAACTATAGCTCCTAAAATCATGAAATTATTCTCAAATGTCCCTGAGATTGTAAATGTCCCATTTCTGCAAAAACATTTGGAGTTGAACTCAATTTGTATTAAAAAGTAAGCAAAAGAAACTTCTCTTGCATTGAAAATTTAATAGTTAAAATATGGATAAAATGAATTCAAATAATCACCAAACCAGTTTTGCTACACTCCTGACATCACAAGGATCCCAGATGTGTAAAAATATTTAAGGTTTACCATAGAAAACAATAAATGTTTAGTAGTTGAAATTTCAATGCTTGTATAATCCAAAGAGTCATAACTTTCTCAAACTAACTTCAAATTTGATAAAACCAAATCCTATAACCTTGAAAATAATTCCCTTGCTGCTTATCCAAAAATATCTTGTGATTATGCTAATTTGAACTAAATCCATATTAGACCCTAATGATCACCTATATGGAAATCGTTTCGGATAACACCCAAATATCGAGAAATCAGTTTCAAAACGCTCTTAGAGGCATCCACTGTTTATGCCTGAAAAATGGGTAGATTATCTTATAAGGCGAAGTTGCAAACTTAAATCAAAACTGAACCTCTATTGCGTAGTTTATAAGAACACTTAAACCTTTTCGTAAGCTTGTAAAGTATCTCATCCAAATGAAAAGATTTATGAAAATAGCATAGGAATGCTCTATAAAGTGCATACTACTATATTCTAAAAGAAGTATTTCATTTTACTATGGTTTGCATGTAAAAGAGTCTAGCAACATAACCCTAAATGTTATGTTTTCTTAATAAAAGAAACACTTAAGCATTTTTAGCAACCCGTAGAATATCTCTTCTAAATGCTAATGTTATGAAGATCAGTTTAGAAATGATATTTAGGATATGGACTATCATATTCAGGAAAAATATTTTGTTTATAGCTTAATATTCATCGAATCCAGTTAGTGCTATAACCCTAAGTGATAATTATTCACTACACACTAATCCAATTCCTTATAACATAAGCCTTGTTATCATATAAGCTTTTTCAACAATGAATAGAATGTCTCATCTAGACACTAAAATGTAAGAAATCAGCTTAGAAATGTTCTTCGAAGTATATGCTATCTAATTCCGAAGAAATAATCTTATTTCACTATGTTTTGCATAAAAATCATAGTAGCCAAATAACCCTAAGTTTTGTGGTTCATGAACTTCATAATATGAATAAGCAACATGGCATTAATGATGAAATCCATAGTTAATATATTTGTATCATCAGAACCTTCTTAAAAACCATGAAACAATCTAGTATCCTAGCTTAACAAATCAAACATATTTGAAATCACTTTTATGCAAAGTCAATTAAGAATTTAGTGCTATCCATTCATAGCTTTGAGCATAATGACTAATCTTTTAAATTCTATTAATCTAAATAATTTTAGCATCTATAATTCAAAATCATAAATACTAGAATTCATAATTTTAGCCTCTTGAATTCGTAATTCAAGAATAGATAATCTGTTAAAGAAACTCTGTCTTGTTTGTCATAAAGCCATTAAGTTTACTAATTATGTAATTACCTAAATAATTCAATCCCTAAAGCATTCCTGTTTTCTGCAGTAAGTTTTTATTTGGTTTTCTGTCTGTTTTCTTTTCGCCCTTATCAAAGTTGGCTTTTGCTTTATTTTCGGTTGATCGACGTGTAGATTTCGATGTTCCTTCCTCCGTCGTCGCCTCCGTCAATCGTGGCCTCGTCTTCGTCGTAAGCAATATTTAAGCAAGGCAAGCACCTCCTTTGACCATCTTGATTCCGAATTTAATTTGCATTGTTTATTAAAATGTTTTATGCTTACGTTTACTTTCTCAGAAATTGCTATTTTGTGGTATTGGTAGTTATACTGTTGTCTCATGAAACCTCCTTGATAAGTATGAATGTGTGAACCTTGATAACCATAGATTAAGCTTAGACAATTACTTAATGTCGCTTTGGGTATATGCGATTACTTTTATCCATGCTTAGCCATGCTTTTAGTACAAATGATGAGGTTGATGATCGATCAAAACTTGTTTCTTGAGAAATGGAAAGTGTTGGAAATAAAGCTGTTGGTTATGGGTATTTTTGTTAAAACCCAAAATAAAACTATGGTTTTGATGCGGCGATTATTGGCAATAGCGGAGGTGCAGAGGATTTGCACGTAGTTAGGGTGGAGTATCGCCGTGTCAATTTAAGGACCGAACTCGGTGTTGTATGATCCAAGATAATTCGTGCAAACCACAAGTGTTGTTATGGGGCTTCCTTAAACCAATTAAGTTATCTAGTTTAACTTTGCACATTGGTAGGTCAAGCAAGACGGGCTTTCCTTTCGGGTTTGCTCGACGGGTGCCCACACCGAGGTGTTGGGAACAACACTTACCAATATAACGTGTACGCCATGTCTATGGGAAGTTCCAACATTTCTATGCTCTGAGTTCTTCCATCATAGCATGGGTTTTATCGTCCCGGTGCTGGTGCAAAGTTAAATTAGATAATGTAAAGGTTTTCGTCATGAACATTCTGGCCACACGCTTAAAGTGCGTGAAACATGCGGCAAAAAGAAAAGGTCATGACTTGTGGGTAAAGTTGTACACCTCTGCAGAGTGTAAATCTAATCGATTAGCCGTCCCCTCGGTCATGGGAAACTTGGTGAACTTGCACTAGTTAAATGTTTAATTTTCTAAAATGGGTTGTGGTTTGGAACTTGTTTAGCAGCTTTTGTTTTCATGTCAAAGGATCGACATTGATGGATTCCATTTCTGGATTACTCGATATTCACGATGGGTTGTGAATATTACTTATGCTTTACTTATTTCATATCACCAATTATGCTTTTACAAATTCGCTTGCAAATAACTTGTTTTACAATGTCAAATTCGCTTTATGCAAATGAACTGTAGTAGCCTCCTTTGAAATGGCTCGCATATATTATAGGCTTTGCTCAAGTCTTATGGAGTACGAATGTACTCACCCTTGCTTATATGTGGTTTTTAGGTGGTTAAGTTGTCGAGCTTCAAGTTCCTCTTTCGCAGCAGTTGCGGGTTTATCTTCGATGTGTTCTTTCTAGAGTTTATGCCTTGTCGCTTACTCGGGTTCGGATGGGCACACTACAAGATTTTGCTTTTATCTTTGTAATCTCCGAGTTGTAAGATTGCTTTGTATATTTGCTTCCGCTTATTAATTTTGTTGTATGGTTGTGATTCCAATTGTCGGTATGCGTGCATTTAGCTATCGATCATGGGACTAGTACGGAATGCACATTAGATTTCCATTTTTGCAAGTTTGTAAAAATGGGGGTCGTCACAGTTGGTATCAGAGCTATGCTGACTATAGGATAACCCTAGATAGAATGGTCGTTAGCATTAGAATAATCAAATTCAAAATCTTATGTCCAAAAGTTACCATATTTGCAAAATGTAGATTTTGCTATTCTTCCTCTCTCTTAAGATTCTCCCTTACCCATACATTCATTTTGTTTTGTAAACAAACTCCTCTTTCCTTAAATCAATCCTCGACAAATGGAAGCTCCGATTTCTTCATCAACAATCTTAAGGAGAAGGAATGTCACTTATGAAGACTTGTGTGGATAGGTCGAGTAGGAATATATAGGCTAAGTTATTTAGAACCTCTCAGATACTTGAAAACTTTTGGTGTTGCTTTCGGGATACACTCGTGAATACTTGACACTAGGTTAATTACTTCACGACGTGATAACCCTTAATCGACAAGAAAGTCTAATTAAAAGATTTTAAAGAACTAAACGTTGCCTAGTGACTTAGTGAATCTCACCTAAATATATGTCTCCTCTTGACTACAGGATGCCTAAAACAAAGTCCTTAAGAAAGTTATTGGAGTATGAGGCCGCCAAAGTTCCCGACCTAAAAGGCAGCATTCCAACTCCAATCCAACCTAGTCCGCAACATCCAACTGTTAGAACATCTCGACGCAATGTTCGTCATGAGTCACCTCCACCTCCTCAAAATCCAAGTGGAGCTATTCTCAAGAACAATCTCTTGAATCCTCATTTGTTGCTCAAGTCCCGCAATGATTGGGCAAGAGCATCGATTGATACACTTCGCTCCAAAGAAGTGGTACAGAATACTACCCACCTTAGCGGGTTAGGGATGGAAATGGTGGTACACCGCATTACTCCAAGTTGGGTGAGTTTTTGAAAACTCACCGACTTTCTCCTCGCTGCCAGAACCTCTCGACACGATGATTGGCTCCGTTCCATCGAGAGCAAGCTGACCATTGCGGAGTGCAGTGACTATGAGAAGGTCATGTATGCTTCTCACCAGCTACATGGAGTGCAGCGATGCAGTGGGAGAACCATCAGCGATGCTCCTCAAGGTCAAATTATATCTTGGGCAGCATTTAAAGAAGCATTTCGTAAGACTCACAATCCTCGCAAGTATCATTGAGATCAAGAAGCGGAGTTTATGGAGTTAAAGCAAGAAAACTTATCGATGATGGAATATCTACACCGCTTCAATCATTTATCCCGCTATGCTGTTTTTGAAGTGTCGATGAAGCTCAAGAATTGAGCATTTCAGAGAACACTTGAATGAAGAAATCAAGTGGATGCTAGTCGCCCATGATATTCATGATTTCCAAACCTTGGTTGATAAGGCTACCGGGTGGAGTTTGGCATGAGAGCAATAATAGAAAGCCGAAGCGCAAATGGATAGCATGTCACCAACAAATGACCATCCTCAAAGCAGCGGTTATTGCAACCACCCAATGTTCAAAGATCTGCATCTCAATCCCAAGAAGTGCTAAGAGCAAGCTTCTCGCCTCAAGCAATTTCTCGCCTGCTCAAAGACAAAGAAGTAGTATCATCTTCTAGCACTCGGTGCCGTGAAGCCTATGCTTGTCCTAAGAAGAATTCGATCAACTTTGTCCTCAACAAAGAACCCTCGGAAGAGATCGAGGATTGGAAATTCACGGTCTCTAAGCCACCTTCTTTTTCAAAGCAAGGTGTTAATCATGGCCGTTTGCACCATGTGACAGCAGAAGAAGCTCATAATGCACCTGATGTGGTACTAGGGACATTCCTTGTTCACTCTGTACCTACATTGGTATTATTTGATTCTGGTGCATCACATTCCTTCATATCCAACAAGTTTATTAAGCAAAGATGAACTTCAAGCTGATTTGCTTCCCACAAAATGATAATCTATTCACCAGAGCAACTATGAGAACCTCAAAACTCTGTTCTGAGGTATGCATTAAGATAAATGGAGTATCTTTTTATGCTGACCTCATTGTTATTGAGACCTCAGGACTAGATGTGATCCTCGGTATGGATTGGTTATCTAAGCACAAGGGTTGTATTGATTGTGCTAACCGATCTATATCCCTTCTTAGTCCAGATGGGATCCAAGTGCTATTTTCTTCAATCAGTAGCACTCCAGCTCAACAGCCGTTACTTGGTTCTGCTTTGGTCACAGAATTGAGTCAAGTACCAGTGGTATGTGAGTATTCTGATGTGTTTCCAGATGAACTGCCAGGAATGCCTCCAGACAGGGACATGGAATTTGTTATTAATCTTGTTCCTGGAACAGCACCTATCTCTAAGCGACCTTATCGCTTGCCTCAAGATGAGTTGGCTGAATTGAAGAAGCAACTCAATGATCAATTGGATAAAGGATTTATTCGTCCTAGTTCATCTCCATGGGGCAGTCCTGTGCTATTTGTTCCTAAGAAAGACGGTGGTCTACGCATGTGCATAGATTATCGTGCTTTAAATGAGGTCACTATCAAGAACAAGTATCCACTTCCTCGTATTGATGATCTTTTTGACCAGTTGAATGGTGCTCAAATATTTTCAAAGATTGATCTGAGACATGGGTATTATCAATTGAAAATGAAGCCTGAGGATATTTCAAAGACTGCCTTTACCACTCGTTACGGGTTGTATGAGTACACCGTAATGTCATTCGGACTTACAAATGCTCCCGCCAGCTTTTATGTGCCTTATGAATAAGGTTTTATGGAGTATCCGGACAAGTTCAGTAGTGGTGTTCATTGATGACATCCTCATTTATTCCAAAACTGAGAAGACCATAAAGACTTGAGTATGGTGCTAGGAAAGCTTCGTGAGCATAAACTTTATGCCAAATTAGAAGTGTGAATTCGTTAAAGGAAGTCGCCTTTCTTGGGCATGTTCTTTGGAAGGTGGAATTGCAGTTGATCCAAGAAAGATCCAAGCTATTACGAATGGGAGCCACCTCGATCTGTTCCTAAAGTTCAAGTTTTCTCGGTTTAGCAGGATACTATCGCCGCTTTATCGAGAACTTCTCCAAAATTGCTCGCCCTATGACTCAACTCATCAAAAGGAAAAGAAATTTGAGTGGACCCTAGAATGTGAAGCAAGTTTCCAAGAGCTTAAGAAAAGATTAACCACAGCCCCAATTCTTATTGTTCCCGATATTCATAAGAGCTTGATGTATATTGCGATGCATCACGACACGGCCTTGGATGTGTTTTGATGCAAGAAAGAAAGGTTATCGCATATGCTTCGCGTCAACTTCGGCCGCATGAGCAAAATTATCCTACTCATGATTTGGAACTAGCAACCGTTGTCCATGCTCTGAAGATTTGGAGACATTATCTTATTGGCAATCGGTGTGAAATTTATACGGATCACAAAAGTCTGAAATATTTCTTCACCCAGCCAGATTTAAATCTCAGGCAAAGGAGATGGCTAGAGTTGATCAAAGACTATAACCTTGGCATTCATTACCATCCTGGTAAGGCTAATGTTGTAGCCGATGCTCTCAGTCGAAAGCTTCATTGTCTTTTCATCTCTGATCAATCCGAGTTGCAAAGTGAATTCGTAAGCTCAATTTGATTTGGTTGAAGAAGGCTATGTTGCTACTCTTGAATTGCAACCTACCCTCGTAACTCATATAAAAGCCGCTCAACTCAAGGATGAGGCCGTTGTCAAAATTAGAAAACAGTTAAAAGAAGGTGTTGAATCTGAATTCTCGGAAAGTCCGGATGAAGTAATTATGCGAGGGAATCGTATATATGTCCCAAGTGATCCTGAACTCAAGAAGCTGATTTTGAAGGAAGCTCATGAGTCTCCTCTTTCTATCCACCCTGGGAGTACAAAAATGTATCGAGACCTAAAACAAGAATATTGGTGGCCCGGCATGAAAAAGGAAATTGCTGCCTATGTCGCCGAGTGTGACGTATGTCAGCGAGTTAAAGCCGAACATCAACGCCCAGCTGGTCTCCTTCAACCCCTGCAAATCCCCATGTGGAAATGGGAAGACATTAGTATGGATTTTATCACCGGTCTACCCAGGACTCGGAAAGGAAATGATTCTATATGGGTCATTATTGATCGGTTAACAAAAGTGGCTCACTTCATCCCGGTTAAGACCACGTATCAAGGAGACAAACTTGCAGAATTGTACATGGAGAATATTGTGCGCCTGCACGGTGTTCCAAGAACTATTGTTTCTGATCGAGGCTCCCAATTTACTTCCCGTTTTTGGGAAAGTTTGCACAGTCTGTTAGGAACTAAGCTAAACTTCAGTACCGCTTATCATCCTCAAACAGATGGGCAGACTGAAAGAGTGAATCAAGTCTTGGAAGATATGCTCAGAGCCTGTGTGCTTTCATACAGCGCTAATTGGGAGAAGAGTCTTGCATTCGCCGAATTCTCCTATAACAACAGCTTTCAAGCCAGTCTTCAAATGTCACCATTTGAAGCATTATATGGGAGAAAGTGCAGAACTCCTCTTTTCTGGTCCGAGGTTGGCGAAAGGAAATTTTTCGGCCCAGATCTTATCCAAGAAGCCCAAGAGCAAGTGGATGTAATCAGAAGCCGATTGAAAGAAGCCCAGTCTCGACAAAAGAGTTATGCCGATAATCGTCGGCGTGAACTCAGCTTCGAAGTTGGTGATCATGTCTACCTAAAAGTGTCGCCGCTTCGTGGAGTTCGTCGTTTCCAGATCCGTGGAAAGCTAGCTCCTCGATACATTGGACCGTATCAAATCCTCGAGAAGATGGGTGAGTTGGCATACAAACTGGAGTTGCCACCTCAATTATCCGAAGTTCACAATGTGTTCCATGTATCGCAACTCAAGAAGTGTCTCCGCGTGCCCACTGAATTCACCAGTTTGGAGAACATCGACCTCCAGCCAGATTTGTCTTATCGAGAGCGTCCAATACGCATCCTTGAAGAAGCGGAGCGCCACACGAGAAACAAGTCCCACAAAATGCTGAAAGTCCAATGGAGCAACCACACGGAAGATGAAGCAACTTGGGAACGTGAAGATCACCTGCGAAAGGAATTCCCGGACTTCTTCTAGCCTCGCCAAATCTCGGGGTCGAGATTTTTTGTAAGGGGGGTAGATTTGTAACATCCCGAAAAATGCAGTAAAATAAAAATGAATATTTTAAATTTGAAAATGTTTATTTCTGAATTTTGTTGGCATTATTGGTTTTTATTTGAATTGTCTTGGATTTTGTGTTGAAGGAAAATCAAGCAAAGGAGAATAGGAAAAGGGAAATGGTAAAATGGTAAACATAAAAAGGTATAAAAAAATTACCATGGAACCCTATGCATGCTGGTAATTCAGTAAAGTCAACATGTTAAAATTTTCTTCACACAAAAATAAATAAATGAAAGGAAGGACAATACTTTTGACTAGAAACAGTAGAAGTAAAGTTACTAGAAAATATTCGAAAACTTTTCTTGAGCCATAAAAATTATCATGACTCCCACAGATCTGAATCTACTTCTGGTAAAAATTTCATAAATTTATCATGTCATTTAGATCCTCTAAAAATTCAAAAACAGAGGCATTGAAAAGCTAAAAATTTTCATGTCAGAATTTTTCAAAAATAATTACCCAGTGTTTTGACTTGAAATTTTATAGAGACATTATTAACCAAATACAAACGGATAAAAAAGTTTTAAAATAAATAATAATGTTTTCACCTTTAATTAAATCAAAATCCGAAATCAAAATTCTGAGCAGTGCACAGTGTCAGAATTTTAATTAATTAAACATGCGGTATTTTAATCCCAAAATTTTTCTGGAAGCTAAGCACTCCTAGTAGACCATGTTCAAAAAGTTTTGAAATTTTTCAACTTGGTTCATAGCAGATTTCGTGTCCATCACTGGAGCCATGCTGCAACCCTGTTCTTTGGGGACACCTCACCTCATCCAGAAACTTCATCCATCAGGCAGCCAAAACCAACACACAAGCCAGTAGTTGAATCATTTGCTCAAGCCAGCCATTTCACACGCCAAGTCCAGAGCTCCACGCTAAGGCTATCCATTTCAATCGTTCTCAGCCAAGCCAGAGCATTTGCAAGCCAAAGCAAAGCCAGCCATTTGATTCATCCTCACCAAAACTCAGGCATTCATCTCTCCCATTCTTCAAGTGAGCTTCAATCCAGTGAAACGAGTGACCAGAGGAGAGCAAGGGAGTCAGCCAATCCCAAGCCTAGAAGCTGGAGCTTCATTTCCCTGCCATTGCTGCCGCAAGCAGGAATTGGGGGAGGTGGAAGATCAAGCCAATCCGGTGAGTCCCTATCAAAATTTCTCGCAGTCATAGCACCTCTGAGCATCACTGAACTCATCCCGCTCGTTCCTTTTTGCCCTTCTTGCCGCAAAGACAACCGCACGGTCACCCTCTTCCCAACTCCGCCGCTCGGTGGCGAAGCCCTCGGCCAATCTCCGGCCCGGCCGACCGCAAAAACGGAACCCCAGTGACCCACTGAAGCTTCCAGTGCTACCGATTCAACCGGAGCTCGCTTCCTTTTCTTCTCCGGCGAGCCACTCCTCCCTTCGCCGCATGCCGCCGGTGGCAGCCCACTCCGGCCATCCCCGGCGGTGATCGATACCACCCATGGATGCGTGATGACCCCCTGATGCTAGCCATGCCCTTCCCTCCGCGGAATCCCGCCGGAGCGCCGTCGCCGACGAGCCCTAGCGCCACCTCTGCTTTGGTCATCTGCGCCGTGGGACCGTCTGTCACCGGTCAAGAGGTCCTCGATTCAATACGGTAAAGGCGTCTTCTCTGCTGTGAAAGCGTATTTTGGAATTTCAGTTCTTTTCAATACCGAGCCAATTCAAATGCTTGTAGATTTTGCATTTTAACTCCAATTGGGTGAAATCAATTTCTATATTCATGTAAAATCAAGTAGTTTCATAATATGCAAGAACATTTTGAAAATGTTCACTGGATAAATTTGAAATTCAAATTGAAAGAAGAGGCTTAAAGAAGTGCTACATATTAAAATGTTGTGAACAAACTTGGAATGGAATGAAACCAATTTTGATGGAATCCTTATGATTCCAGAAGTTCAAATATATATAAATATTTAAATTTCATTTATATTTGAGCTACTTTCTATTAAAGGATACGTTCAATGCACTAAAAAGTCAAATATGCATAACTTATATAAAATAAATCCAAAATAAGATCAAATAAGTTTCTAAGTTTGAATTAAGCCATAAGGATTTAGAATATGTAACAGAACTTAGATGATCACTGTAGTTCAAATTGTTTCAAGCAAGTTTGTTTAAGGTCCCTTTTATGTAACATATAGTAGCTATGCAAACTATAGCTCCTAAAATCATGAAATTATTCTCAAATGTCCCTGAGATTGTAAATGTCCCATTTCTGCAAAAACATTTGGAGTTGAACTCAATTTGTATTAAAAAGTAAGCAAAAGAAACTTCTCTTGCATTGAAAATTTAATAGTTAAAATATGGATAAAATGAATTCAAATAATCACCAAACCAGTTTTGCTACACTCCTGACATCACAAGGATCCCAGATGTGTAAAAATATTTAAGGTTTACCATAGAAAACAATAAATGTTTAGTAGTTGAAATTTCAATGCTTGTATAATCCAAAGAGTCATAACTTTCTCAAACTAACTTCAAATTTGATAAAACCAAATCCTATAACCTTGAAAAATAATTCCCTTGCTGCTTATCCAAAAATATCTTGTGATTATGCTAATTTGAACTAAATCCATATTAGACCCTAATGATCACCTATATGGAAATCGTTTCGGATAACACCCAAATATCGAGAAATCAGTTTCAAAACGCTCTTAGAGGCATCCACTGTTTATGCCTGAAAAATGGGTAGATTATCTTATAAGGCGTAGTTGCAAACTTAAATCAAAACTGAACCTCTATTGCGTAGTTTATAAGAACACTTAAACCTTTTCAGAAGCTTGTAAAGTATCTCATCCAAATGAAAAGATTTATGAAAATAGCATAGGAATGCTCTATAAAGTGCATACTACTATATTCTAAAAGAAGTATTTCATTTTACTATGGTTTGCATGTAAAAGAGTCTAGCAACATAACCCTAAATGTTATGTTTTCTTAATAAAAGAAACACTTAAGCATTTTTAGCAACCCGTAGAATATCTCTTCTAAATGCTAATGTTATGAAGATCAGTTTAGAAATGATATTTAGGATATGGACTATCATATTCAGGAAAAATATTTTGTTTATAGCTTAATATTCATCTGAATCCAGTTAGTGCTATAACCCTAAGTGATAATTATTCACTACACACTAATCCAATTCCTTATAACATAAGCCTTGTTATCATATAAGCTTTTTCAACAATGAATAGAATGTCTCATCTAGACACTAAAATGTAAGAAATCAGCTTAGAAATGTTCTTCGAAGTATATGCTATCTAATTCCGAAGAAATAATCTTATTTCACTATGTTTTGCATAAAAATCATAGTAGCCAAATAACCCTAAGTTTTGTGGTTCATGAACTTCATAATATGAATAAGCAACATGGCATTAATGATGAAATCCATAGTTAATATATTTGTATCATCGTAACCTTCTTAAAACCATGAAACAATCTAGTATCCTAGCTTAACAAATCAAACATATTTGAAATCACTTTTATGCAAAGTCAATTAAGAATTTAGTGCTATCCATTCATAGCTTTGAGCATAATGACTAATCTTTTAAATTCTATTAATCTAAATAATTTTAGCATCTATAATTCAAAATCATAAATACTAGAATTCATAATTTTAGCCTCTTGAATTCGTAATTCAAGAATAGATAATCTGTTAAAGAAACTCTGTCTTGTTTGTCATAAAGCCATTAAGTTTACTAATTATGTAATTACCTAAATAATTCAATCCCTAAAGCATTCCTGTTTTCTGCAGTAAGTTTTTATTTGGTTTTCATTCATTTTCTTTTCGCCCTTATCAAAGTTGGCTTTTGCTTTATTTTGGTTGATCGACGTGTAGATTTCGATGTTCCTTCCTCGTCGTCGCCTCCAGTCAATCGTGGCCTCGCCTTCGTCGTAAGCAATATTTAAGCAAGGCAAGCACCCTCCTTTGACCATCTTGATTCCAGAATTTAATTTGCATTGTTTATTAAAATGTTTTATGCTTACGTTTACTTTCTGTAAATTGCTATTTTGTGGTATTGGTAGTTATACCTGTTGTCTCATGAAACCTCCTTGATAAGTATGAATGTGTGAACCTTGATAACCATAGATTAAGCTTAGACAATTACTTAATGTCGCTTTGGGTATATGCGATTACTTTTATCCATGCTTAGCCATGCTTTTAGTACAAATGATGAGGTTGATGATCAGATCAAAACTTGTTTCTTGAGAAATGGAAAGTGTTGGAAATAAAGCTGTTGGTTATGGGTATTTTTGTTAAAAACCCAAAATAAAACTATGGTTTTGATGCGGGCGATTATTGGCAATAGCCGGAGGTGCAGAGGGATTTGCACGTAGTTAGGGTGGAGTATCGCCCGTGTCAATTTAAGGACCGAACTCAGTGTTGTATGATCCAAGATAATTCGTGCAAACCACAAGTGTTGTTATGGGGCTTCCTTAAACCAATTAAGTTATCTAGTTTAACTTTGCACATTGGTAGGCTGAAGCAGTACGGGCTTTCCTTTCGGGGTTTGCTCGACGGGGTGCCCACACCGAGGTGTTGGGAACAACACTTACCAATATAACGGTGTACGCCATGTCTATGGGAAGTTCCAACATTTCTATGCTCTGAGTTCTTCCATCATAGCATGGGTTTTATCGTCCCGGTGCTGGTGCAAAGTTAAATTAGATAATGTAAAGGTTTTCGTCATGAACATTCTGGCCACACGCTTAAAGTGCGTGAAACATGCGGCAAAAAGAAAAGGTCATGACTTGTGGGTAAAGTTGTACACCTCTGCAGAGTGTAAATCTAATCGATTAGCCGTCCCCTCGGTCATGGGAAACTTGGTGAACTTGCACTAGTTAAATGTTTAATTTTCTAAAATGGGTTGTGGTTTGGAACTTGTTTAGCGACTTTTGTTTTCATGTCAAAGGATCGACATTGATGGATTCCATTTCGGATTACTCGATATTCACGATGGGTTGTGAATATTACTTATGCTTTACTTATTTCATATCACCAATTATGCTTTTACAAATTCCGTTTGCAAATAACTTGTTTTACAATGTCAAATTCGCTTTATGCAAATGAACTGTAGTAGCCTCCTTTGAAATGGCCTGCATATATTATAGGCTTTGCTCAAGTCTTGCGAGTACGAATGTACTCACCCTTGCTTATATGTGGTTTTAGGTGGTTAAGTTGTCGAGCTTCAAGTTCCTCTTTCGTCGCAGTTGCGGGTTTATCTTCGATGTGTTCTTTCTAGAGTTTATGCCTTGTCGCTTGCTGCGGGTTCGGATGGGCACACTACAAGATTTTGCTTCTTTTATCATTGTAATCTCCGAGTTGTAAGATTGCTTTGTATATTTGCTTCCGCTTATTAATTTTGTTGTATGGTTGTGATTCCAATTGTCGTGTACGTGCGTACTAGCTACTGATCATGGGACTAGTACGGAATGCACATTAAATTTCCATTTTTGCAAGTTTGTAAAAATGGGGGTCGTCACATAGATAAAGTTTGGTCCGATGTACTAAGAGATATGATTTCACAAGGATAAAGTCTAAGTGTCTTATGCTCCGAGAGATCTAGTTTTGCCTTTGCCTAACAACCTATTTGCTTGTGCAAAGTCACTCTTTTGGACAACCAAATAGAAAACAGACCTAGGCTATTTGACTTGAATCATCTCCCAAGTCATAAACTATAAACTGAATACCTTAGTCTTGTTAGCCCAACTTGTTCCATCATAGATTCCAGCTTCTTTTCTTCAAAGCTTTGAGTATTACAAACTTAGTCATCAATACCAAAACCACAATAATACAGTAATAGAATTGAGGGGTGCCTAGATGCTATCAATCTCCCCCTTTTTGGTAATTGATGACAACATACCTTTTAGTTGATAATATCTCATATATTCTGCAAAACAGAGTTAGCTGAATATACTGACAGCAGAATTTATGAGTGAATTTTCTCCCCCTTAATAAATGCATGCTATAATTCATATCAGAGCAGAGTATTAAAGAGTGTATCAGAGCATATAGCATCTAAACACCCATATATAAAGATCATAAAAGTAGCATACAAAGGACAAGAACACAACATATAAGACTCATATACTTAACTACTTGTCTTTATATAATCCAGCCTACAGAAAAGACCTTAAGAGAGGTTATAAGGTTTTACTCCCCCTTTGGCATCAATAGCCAAAAGGGGCCCCTACTTGCGCCTAGAAAAGACTCTTTTGAGCTGACCCTGAGCTGAGCTTTTCTTTGGAGGAGAGACTGGTTTATCATCAGCAGCTTCTTGGCTTTGATTTTACGGCCCTTGAGACATAGCTTGATCATGCCAACTTGGATAGTCCAGGTCACTGGTGGATAATCAATCGTTGAAGATCGACTGAATTTGATCCAAAGATTCATTCATAGTGCGAGTTTCAACAAGGACGTCACCAACATCATATATGCAATCATGTGCTAAGCGAGTGTAGTCGAGCAGGGCATCCTCAGTGAATTCTGAAAGATGATCTAACTAATGTCTCATCCATAATCGATTGCTTGTATGTGATATACTTGCGACTTCAACTTGATTTCTCGGTTTCTTAATCGATCATCCATTTTCGGTTCATGTCATACAGTCTGTCTTTTATCAGATTTTGATTAGTATCAAGCTGTTGGACATGCTGTCTAAGATTGTCCTGATTTTTGCTTAGGTGGTCAAATCTGGACATCACTTCATTTTGAAATTTTGTTTGTTCCTCATATCTTAGAGTCAGATTCGATCTTCCGGTATCTTATTTGGAATCCTCTTTGATCAAAGATAATATTGTTGCTCAAAGGTTGAAAACCAAGAAGGTTGAGAATCAAAGACATTTTCTTGAGCACGAAATGTATTATCTTGTGCTTGCTCATTATACTTTGGAGAAGATGGGATGGGATATCGACAATCAAGCAGACTTTCCCAACCGGAAAAGTATCCCTTTGATCATGCTCGGGATGAGCCGATGATGGAGGATAATAGGTTTCAAATTGTTGGGGCATCCCAGATCCTCCTGCTTCATTTTCATGGGCTCCTGGTCTGAAGGTTTGTGCTTCCATGAACCTTGCTGCAGCTGCTGACTCTTGAAGGTGATAGAATTGTTGCTCTTCATCTAAGGTTCTATCAACTGGACATGTAAGATTTTGAGTGGCAGCATCATCCATTTTCCACGATTCACTTCCATGAATCACTTCAGTTGCTTCTGGAGTATGGTGACTCAAAGTCTTCCCTTTGTTTCCTCTTTGAACACTAGGTTCTCTATCATTTCTACTCTGATCAGACATATGATGACTCTCATAGGCTTGATGATGTCTTTCATAGGATTGAGGCCAGGAGTCACTTTCTTGTGCCTGAGAAAAATCTCTAAAACTGTTTCTGTCAAACTCATTTTCAGCTTCTGCCCTTTCTTCACTTTCTTCTTTAGCTGGTTCTGGTTGATTTTCTGGCATTCTTTGAAGGAAACCAGTGATCCTCAAACTTTGTCCGGTGGCTTGATGCATGTTATATTTCTTTGGAAAGCACTTGAATTCCTTATTTAGATCATTTTAAGAAATTATGCCTTGAGCCAACAGACTTGATGATTATTGGGCAAAAGGCAGAACTCTTGAACTTTTGTAGATGGCCTCCTCCATTTGTCCAAAGAAGTAATCAACTAGATCTATAAGGTGTCTTGATAAAATGAGATGCAATAACCATGCAAGAACCGAGGTCACTCCTTCCTTATATCCGGACTTGGGATAGATTGTGTGCCTCAAGATAATGCAAGCAGAACCTTTGCTTCTTCGCAGACAGTCACTCTATTTGGATTAAAATCCTTACTGGAGGTGTCTTTGTATATGTGTCCTGACACTTGCAGATCAGGCATATCCCCACTCAATCTCCACCTCTGATGAGGATACATCTTTTCAAAAATTCTTGTCTTATTTGCCAGTGGACTAGAGGCTCTGATTGCTAACTCAAACTGAGATGATTTGATTTTTCTTATTTTTTCCATTCAGAGTGAACATGATATATTTTCTTTGTTTGTTCACTAGTAAGGATGCATAAAATTCTAGAGTCCTTGAGACACTCCATGGAATTGTTTTGTTTGACATGATTCTTATCAGTCCAGGAGTTGAGTTTATGCAGTCAAATAGTCCAGTTGAGCCAATGATAGCATTCACTTGATCCCATTCTACATATTGGTGAGTTGACAGAGCAGAGATCATCTTTCCTTTTCCATCTCTTTTGTTCAGATAAGCATTGTATATGTTCTTGTGTACCAGAGACACAAAATTTTCACCCAGGGCTGCCCTTGACTCTGGAAACCAAATCTTCTCACTTACTAACCGAATCGCTCTCAATTTCTTAGTACTTAGGTTAGCTAGTTCTTCTTTGCTAAGGGCGTCAATTTCAGAGACCGATTCGAGACTTTACGAGGAAGATTCACTGTTGGGTTCATAGGCACAATCCTCGAGAGGATGACTCGAATCAATTATTTGTTTTCCTTTTACGGGTGAGAAGTAACTACTTTTCGGTTTGCTTGAGCAGATTTGTGAACATCAGGATTAATCTTGGTCCATGAGGTTGTTCAGTGATTTGATTCATGGGATGAACTGGATCTTCTTTGCTTCTTACTCTTCACTTTATCAATAATTTTTTCAATCAAACCCCTTTTATCTGGATTTTTTGACCTCATTTTGATTTCTGACTAAATACTGACTTATTGCTCAGACTCAAGACCAGACCCTCTTCAAGCAGGAGAGCAGACCTAAAACAGAAGAACTAAATCTAAGAACTAGGTCTAGCGTTTGAGACTTGAAGAGGAAAAGAGAAGTTTCAAGGAACTTACTGAGCTTGAAGGAGATTCTTGCGCAAAATGTCAGAAGATCACCGTTGCCAAGACCCGGTCAGGATTTGCTTCGGTGCAGAGAAGAAAAAGAAACTTCTGGCTTAGAGAAGTTTGCGCAAGCAAGGATATGAAAAAGGAGGAATTTGATGGAAGGAGTTACTGCATTGAATGCATTTTCAGGAGTAAAAATGCCTTGGTTACTGACACCTTTAACCAGGGTAGTTGGATGGGAACAGGAGTTCTGGCAAGGTGGTGGGACCCCCTTTTGGAATCGGTTTGAACAAGCACAGGGAGTCCTCCGAACAGGGTCAGGTTAGCAATGGGTAACACTTAAAGCAATAGGTAAGATATTAAACATATTTTGAAATTTTTGAGAGAAGAAGAGGGAATTGGATATAATCCATTTGATGAGAAACGGCTTTAGAAATATTTGATCATGAGGCAGACTTGATTTAAACAGAGTTAAACAGATTACTAATTTGGCCGGACCAAATTGATTTATACTCAGCCTGAAACACTTTTAGTCCGTTGTGGAGGAGTTTTAGCCTTTCATGGAGTTAAGACTAAGGATTTCCATCAACTACGGACCAAAAAATTTAGTCCGGCTGGCATTGATATTTTGTTTGAGATTAGTCCGATCCAAGTAGGAACCTGTAACTTTTACTTTAAGTTGTTCTCAGTCTGCACTATATCTATATTTCTGAAGATTTTGAAAATAAGAGATATATCTATGAATAACAACCAACATCAACATGACACAAAAACGAATTTCAGTGAATGTTTGAGTTAGATATTCAAATGAGCTTAAGTCTTTCTTTAAACTAACCTCATCTGAAAACCTCGAATACTTAATATGGACACTTTGCTGAAAAAGTCAGATGATAATTTGGTTTCTTTAATTTTTGATTGGATAAGAATGAGCATAGAAAGGTGAGGCTTATAGCAGCATTTTTTATTATTATTAAAAAGAACTTATTCAAAGAGTTATTTTAACTTGACATTATCACTTTGAATTTATCCATATTATTTTAGTCGAAAAAGGTGAGTTGTCGAACAGGAGCAGCGAATGCTACTAACACGATGTGTTGTGCGACTAGTCGAAGCTGCGTTTTGCGACGTATGAATATGAATAAACATTCAATTAAGAAAACACACAAGATTCAGAGAGTATTTTAGAACACCATATCTTTATTTATATATAATGTCCCGGTCGACAAGTTTGGAGAGAGAGGGACAAGACAAGAACTTAGGCTTCACCCCTACGCACGCGCCCTAGAGCCTCTATGAGTGCATCTCTGGCCCTGAGGAGAGAGAGGAAAGCTTCAAGAAAGGCGTCCACGGCAGCAGTGTCTCTGACAACTGCCCTTTCTTCAGCCAACTCTGCTAGAGTGCGATCAAATTCCCTCCAGAGCTCTGCAAGCTCTGGATCGTCCCGATCATCCTTGAAAGGTCTTTTCGGCATGATGAAGAACTAAGTTTGGAGAGAAAGAAGAAGAGCTGAGTGAAGGATTGCATCCCCACAGCTCTGGTTCGACTTTTATAGCCATTGTGATAGGAAAGAAATAAATGTATCATAATCCAGGCGGCTTGAAGTTAGAAGATGCGGAAAAACAAGGAGTTCTGAAACCAAGAGCTTTTTACGAGAAAGTCACACAAAGTGGGGTAAGAAAACAAGGGATATGAGCATCAGGATAAGCATAGCGAACAAACTTGCTCCCCTTTAGTCAGACATTATCGAGCAACATTTGAAAAGGCAATGATATTTAGTTCATTTCTTAATTTTGAAAATTTGGCCTCATCAAGCGGCTTTGTGAAAATATCACCAATTGGTCCTCGGTTCTTACATAACTAAGCATAACATTTCCTTTAGCAACATGATCACGAATAAAGTGATGTCGAATTTCAATATGCTTAGTTACGGAATGTTGGACCGGATTGTTTGCTATTTTCACTGCACTTTCATTATCGCATAGTAGAGGCACATTATCAAATTTTATACCAAAATCTAAAAGGTTTGTTTGATGAATAAGATTTGAGCACAACAACTTCCTGCGACCACATATTCGGCTTGGCGAGTGGATAGTGCTCTGAATTTTGTATTTTAGAAAACCAAGAAACTAAAGACCTTCCAAGCAAATGACAACTCCCTGAGGTGCTCTTACGATCAATCTTGCATCCGGCATAATCAGAATCTGAGTAGCCTAGAAGCTCAAAGGGAGCACCTTTGGGGTACCATAAACCAATACTTGAAGTGAACTTAAGATATCTAAATATTCTTTTACTGACACTTAAGTGAATTTCTTTAGGAGTAGCTTGAAATCTAGCACACATACACACACTAAACATGATAGCAGGCCTAGATGCTGTCAAGTATAGTAAAGAGCCTATCATGGATCTAAAAAGGTTTTGATCAACAGACTTACCTCCCACATCTTGGTCAAGATGTGTATTAGTAGCCATGGGAGTCTTTATAATCTTGCATTCTTCCATTTTGAAGCGTTTGAGAAGATCCTTAGTATATTTTTCTTGTGAGATAAAAGTTCCTTCCTTCAATTGCTTGATTTGAAATCCCAGAAAGAATGACAGTTTCCCAATCATAGACATCTCGAATTCTTTGGCCAACATGTCACCGAATTCTTTACAAAGAGAAATATTAGTACAGCCAAAGATAATATCATCTACATATATTTGACAAATCATTAATGTTCCATTGATGTCTTTTAGAAACAATGTTGGATCAACTTTTCCAGTTTTGAAGTTCTTATTGAGTAGAAAATCTCTAAGACGCTCATACCAAGCTCTGGGAGCTTGTTTTAGACCATAGAGTGCCTTAGATAATTTATACACATGATTTGGCAAGTTTGGGTCTTCAAAACCAGGTGGTTGTTCAACATAGACAGTTTCATCAATGAATCCATTTAGAAATGCACTTTTTACATCCATTTGAAATAGAGTAATATTAAAATGAGCAGCAAAGGCAAGAAGAAACCGAATAGCTTCAAGACGAGCCACTGGAGCATAAGTCTCTCCATAGTCTAGTCCTTCTATTTGAGTAAATCCTTGAGCTACCAGTCTGGCTTTATTCCTTATCACCACTCCATTTTCATCTTGCTTATTTCTGAACACCCATTTTGTACCAATAACATTGTGATCCTTTGGGCGATTTGTTAAGCTCGGACTTTGTTTCTTTCAAAATTGTTAAGTTCCTCTTCCATAGCAATTATCAATCAGCATCTTCTAGTGCTTCTTCCACTATTTTAGGTTCAATACACGAGACAAAAGAGTAATGTTCACAAAAAGAAGCTTGTCTAGAACGAGTTTGAACACCCTTACTGAATTTACCAATGATTTGGTTTGAGGGATGATCCTTAGCAATGTTATGATGGCTTTTGATGAAAACTGGACAATCTTGTTCTTTTTCTTCTTCTACTTCATCTTGAGTTCCAACATGAGACACCATTGATTGAGTGGGAAGTTCATCCTTGTCTTCCTTTGGTCGAATATCACCCAGTTCCATCTTCTTCATTGCTTGTGCCAAGCCATCATCTCCTATATCATCTAAATTCTCATGCTCACCTTGTGAGCCATTAGATTCATCAAATTTTACATCATAAGTTTCTTCTACCAATCCAGTAGCATTATTAAAGACCCTATATGCTTTGGACTTAGAGGAATATCCTAGCATGAAGCCAGTGTCACATCTAGTTTGAAACTTTCCCAAATGAGTTCTCTTTTTATAGATATAGACTTTGCAACCAAACACACGAAAATATGATACATTTGGTCTTCTTCCTACCAATAGTTCATAAGGAGTTTTCTTAAGCAATCTATGAAGATAAAGTCTATTTACAGCATGACAAGCAGTATTGATAGCTTCAGCCCAAAAAGTATCAAAGGTTTCATATTCATCTAGCATAGATCTAGCCATTTCAATCAAGGTTCGATTTTTCCTTTCAACAACACTATTTTGCTGAGGAGTATATGTAGCTGAGAGTTCATGTTTAATTCCTAATTCATCACAGTATTCAATGATATTTGTATTAACAAACTCAGATCCATTGTCACTTCTTATTTTCTTGATGGGACAATCAAATTCATTTTGAGCCCTTTTAGCAAAAGTTTTGAAGATTTTTCCAACTTCACTTTTATTTGGCAAAAAGAATACCCAAGTGAATCTGGAAAAATCATCAACAATTACCGGACAATATGAGTTACCACCAATGCTAGCATATGAGGTGAGACCAAACACATCCATATGCAGAAGCTCAAGTGGTCTAGTGGTGGACATAATACTTTTAATTGGGTGAGAATTAGCTACTTGTTTGCCTGCTTGACAAGCACTACATAGCTTATTCTTTTCAAATTTGACATCTTTCAACCCCACCACTAGCTCATTTTTGAAAAGCTTCTTCAGATTAGACATACCCACATGCCCAAGACGCCTATGCCAAAGCCATCCAAGGGAAACTTTAGCTAACAGACATGTTGAGATACATGAGGAGTTAGATTTGAAATCTACTAAATAGAGATTTTAAAATCTGAAACCTTTGAATATAAGCTTTTCATGTTTATCAAATCTGATTACCCCATCGAGCGAAGTTACAATGGAATCCAAGATCACACAATTGAGCAACAGATAATAGATTGAAGTTCAAGGAATCAACGAGAAGAACATTGTCAATAGAGTGATCATTTGATATGGCAATCTTACCAAGACCTTTTACCTTTCTTTTGCTGTTGTCTCCAAAGGTAATTTTGTGACTTGGATCACTTTCTCCTTCAATTGAGGTGAACATTCTTGAGGTACCGGTCATGTGTTGAGTGCAGCCACTGTCAATGACCCAATGTCTGCCTCCACTCTTATAATTTACCTACAAATCATTTCTTCACTTTAGGTACCCAAATACTTTTGGGTCCTTTGATGTTAGTTACAGTCATCTTAGGTTTGAAAGGATTTATCAACATGGCCTTAGGTACCCAGACAGCTTTAAACTTCTTATTTAGATTTGAGGGACCCATATATTTCACATTTTCTTTGCCCCTGAAATCTTTAAATAACATGTAATGGGCATCTATCATGCAATCCCTTTTGGCATGAGAAGCATTTGCAAGATAGCAATTTTTTGATTCATGACAATAATAACATTGAGTGCTTTTCTTGACAAAAATTTGTTTAGCATGACTTGATCCATTTTTATTTGGCAAACTGTTGAGTTTAAACCCCAAGCCCTTTTTGCCCAAATTTGGTCTCTATCCAACAAGAATTTTGTCAAGAGTGGTACTTCCCAGAAAGCATTTTTCTAAACCTTTATCAAATGTTGCTATCTTAGCTTTTAGTTCTTTATTCTCTGTTTCAAGCTCCTTGACACAGGAAACATATTTGCAATTTCCTTTGCAAGCATCAGAAGAACTAAGAGTCAATATTTCTTCTTTTGAAGAGTCATATGAGATAGATGTATCACTTAAAAAGACATGACTGGATTTGTTAGCCAGCATTTCATTTTCAATTTGTAGCTCACAGTAGTTAATTTGCAAGTCTTCATAATTTTTAGCAAGCAAAGCATGACTTGTAACTAGATCATTATAAATTTGTACAGACTTTTCATGTTCATGTATAAGTTTTTCATACTTGTCTGTTAGCAAACTTTGATCATTAAGCAAGCTAGAGATAGTCTTCTTAAGAGTTCTAGTTGAATTTGTTTTATCATGCAAGGCATTATTTAGTTCTTCAACTAGTTCCACTAGCTCATCATAAGGAGAGTCACTAACCTTTTCCTCATCTGATCTTGCCATAAGGCACAGAGGAAATGAGGGTGGCGGTGGAGTTGACTCATCTAGAGCAAGTCCAGCTAGCCCCTTTGACTTTGAACTTTCTTCATCTGAGGATGAGTTTTCACTTTCACTTTCATCATCAGTGACCCATTCTCCTATGTGAGCTTCTCCTTTTCCTTTCTTCATAAATCTCTTGGAGTAGCTCTTCTTGAAAAACTTCTTCTTTGGTTTTTCATGAGTCTTTTCCTCATCCTCATCATCCTTATTCATGTACTTGCTCTTCTTCTTGATTTTGTTGGGACACCGAGCAGCTATGTGCCCTTTTTCATTGCATTCAAAGCATACAACATTAGAAAAAGGATTTTTCTTTGAGTAAGAATTTGACCTTTCTCTGTCTTTGAAATTGACTCTTCTCATAAGTTTGTTGGCTCTTCTCATGAGTAGAGCTAATTTCTTCACATCTTCATCCTCGTCTTCACTTGACTCATCATCATCTTCATCAGATGAGTCTTGAATAACTTCCTTGGCTTTTAATGCGATGGATTTCTTTCTTGGAGCATCTTCATCAGCCAATGTGAGCTCATGAGCGATATTTTGCCCAAGAGTTCGGTTGGAGTGAGCTTTTAAGATCACCACTTGTAGAGCAGATATGTGATCAAGCTGTAATATGTCCGTGGAAGCACTCTAATCATCTTCTGCATACTTCAACATCTGAAATTTTAGTTCCTAGGCCCTTTAGTTCATTGACAATAGGATTTAGCCTAGAGAACATGTCATTTGCATTTTCTTGAGAAAGCATTTTGAATTGATCAAATTTTTCCCTAACAACATAGTATTTTTCTTCTTTTACATCAGAGGTACCTTCATGAATTTCTTGTAATGTTGTCCATATGTCATAAGCTGATGTAAGATTACTTACTCTATCAAAAACTTCTAAGCTAAGACAGGAAAATATGGCATTTCTAGCTTGAGCATCATACTGCATATTTTGAATTTTACCAGGAGTGGGTTCTCCATATGCAGATTGCCCTTCAGGTATGACACGAGGAGGCATAGGCTTCTCTGTAACCCTCCACACATCATACCCGACAGCTTCTAAATAGCATCTCATCCTAATTTTCCAATAAGCATAGTTTGTGCCATCAAAAACAGGTACTCTACCAATACTAACAGTTTCAGAACCATTTTCCTCAGCCATTTACCAAAGCTAGTTAAGCTAAACAAGGAAAACCAGCTCTGATACAACTTGAAGGTTCGAGTTGGCCTAGAGGGGGGTGAATAAGCAACTTCAACAAGTTTTAACTATTTTAAACAACTAACTGATTTTATCAAAGAGCAGATTACTGCAAGGATAATACAGAATTCAAAACAACTAAAGATAACAGCGAAAGCAATAAACGAAATGACACAGGAGAGACAAAGATTTATCCCGTGGTTCAGAGCCGCACTCCTAATCCACGTTGAAGCACTTCTTTCGAAGTTCTACTTCTCCAGAGCTAGTTGCAGTAGCTCTGGTGATCACTCAGGTAACTCTTTCACTACTCGAGTAAGGTGAGTTCCAAACCTCTCACAAATACAGTTGCCTTCCACAAACACCTTTGGACAGGTCACACTGTTCACTTCCTCCAAGCTATCTAGGATCACTAAGATCCAAGAGTAATAAACTTTGCACAAGTTCTGTCTCTTGGTTCACTTTGCAATTCACACAACTAGACACTGACTTGGAGCTAACACACTTAGAGATGTATGAGAATTTTTGTGTGAAGATGAAGCACAGACTCCTTTTGAGAATGAGAGCTATATTTCAATACCAAAGTGTAAGGAGTTCATCTGTATATTGGAAAATGGCTTAGGAAATGCTTATATAGCCATTTAAAGTGAAAGTAGCCGTTACACCTGCTACAGTAGCCGTTGGACGTGTCAGATGTCAGAAACAACAGAAATATACACGTACAACGGACTAAGTATCAGTGCCTAGCGATACTGGATATGTGTATGACGGACCAAATTTGAGAGTTCACGCCGTAGTACATGGGTTATTCAAAGAGGATGGTCCGGCATACAACTGAGAGACAAAATGAGCGACAGACCAATTTGCTTAGTATGTTACACATGGACTTTTAAAATATAGGACTGGCATAGACACCTATGTACGTCGGACCAAATTTTTGGTCCGTCATACATGGACTTTTCAGAAGATTGGTCTGGCACATAGACACATGTACGTCGGACCAAATATTTGGTCCGTCATACATGGACTTTTCAGAAGATTGGTCTGGCACAGAAACACATGTACGTCAGACCAAATATTTGGTCCGTCATACATGGACTTTTTAGAAGATTGGTCTGGCACAGAGACACATGTACGTCGGACCAAATATTTGGTCCATCATACATGGACTTTTCAGAAGATTGGTGCCAAGGACCTTTTCAATAAATTTTTATCCAAGCTTTTTATTTTAGCAATGAACTGAGATATTTTAAACACGAATGTTTGGTCCGTTTCCTGAGTAAAATTCTTTTGAAGATAGAGAAAATTCATTTTAGGTTTCGATTCAAAAGGACATCAAAGATTCAGTCTGGCCAAAGATTATAAACTGAAAGAGTGCCGGACCAAATATTTGGTCTGCTGTAGATGGGAAACCGAAGATATTTTGGTCCGTCATATATAGGCAAACCTTTGGCTATAGGAAGATTTTCAAAGAAGGTTTTAATCACGGATATGTGAATATGAAAACGAATATCTAATGATCAGATATCAAAAGGGAGTTTTGACGTAGAATAGTTTCAAGGTACGCATAGCGAATTTGAAGAAAAGGATAGATAAAGTTTGGTCCGATGTACTAAGAGATATGATTTCACAAGGATAAAGTCTAAGTGTCTTATGCTCCGAGAGATCTAGTTTTGCCTTTGCCTAACAACCTATTTGCTTGTGCAAAGTCCCTCTTTTGGACAACCAAAAAGAAAACAGACCTAGGCTATTTGACTTGAATCATCTCCCAAGTCATAAACTATAAATTGAATACCTTAATCTTGTTAGCCCAACTTGTTCCATCATAGATTCCAGCTTCTTTTCTTCAAAGCTTTGAGTATTACAAACTTAGTCATCAATATCAAAACCATAATAATACAGTAATAGAATTGAGGGGTGCCTAGATGCTATCAGCGGTGAGCTTCTCAACGGAGGTTGTGAGAAGCCCCGACAAGTTGTGAAGGCCAGAGTTCACCTACCCAGAGCGGGGAAGAACTACCATAGTGATCGAGGAAGGATCAAGAGGTTGGAGCCGGCTTGAAGTTGTTCAAGTCACCTCAACGTGGATTAAGGGAGACCGGCAAGTCTCCGAGACCCCAAGATAAAAATCTTGTCTCTCGTTCTCTTGTGATTTGCATTTACAATTCTTGTTTTCAATTTACTTTCTATCTATTTGAATATATTATTTGTGCTTAGAATCATTTCTTTTTCATACTTGAATTGTTAGAGTGCTTGGTAATCACTGGAAAACTTAGTTGTAAATTGTCGTAATTGCAATTCTAGCTTAGTGATTTTATTAATTGTCATTAGTGCCAAAAAATTTAGAAACCTCCTATTCACCCCCCTCTAGTCGTTTATCCTTGATCCTACAAGTGGTATCAGAACTTGCACTCTCTTTTGGGACTTTACCGCCTAGAGAGTAAGGATGGCTAGCGATGGGATGTCAATAGGTAAGGCGTCATTTTTCGATGGCACAAATTATACGTATTGGAAAATACGCATTACCGTTTATCTAAAGGCCATGAGCCCAAGTATATGGAGAATTGTCGTTGAGGGTTTCTCCCCGGGAGTTAATCCCACACTTACAATGGAACAAGAAGAGCGAAACACTCATCTCAATGCTCAAGCTATGAATGTTCTTTTTTGGTGCTTTGAACGCGGATGAGTTCAATCGAGTGAGCAACCTCGAAACCGCTCATGAGATTTGGACAACCCTCTCGAAAATTCATGAGGGGACATCCTTGGTCAAAGAAGCCAAATTGCATATGCTCCGGATCAAATATGAGAGTTTTATTATGTTACCCTATGAGAACATCAATGAGATGTACTCACGGCTCAATAACATAGTAAATGAGCTCAAGGGCCTTGGAGCATCGCTAACCGATCTTCATATTGTTCGTAAGATGCTTAGGGCTCTTCCGAAAAAATATGAGACTTTGGTGACGTTATTTCTCAACTCACCGGAGTTACCAAGGATGATGCCAACGGGACTTCTTAAAAATCTCATCACCAATGAGCTTTACAAAAAGACAAGGAAGAGCTTTTGGAGCAAAACTCTTCAAAGAAGAAGAATATTGCCTTCAAGACGAAGGCGGAGTCAAGCGATGAGGCGCTTGATGACTTAGAAGATGAAGACACCAAGGAGGAGATGACACTCCTCGTGAGAAGATTGAAGAGGTTTATGAGGAGGAGTTCAAGCTCAAACACCTCAAAAGTTCAAGAAGGGGCAACACTCTGGCATAAACCGGTATGCAAATATCATGTGCTATGAGTGTGATGAGAAGGGGCACATCGCCTCTCATTGCCCCAAGAAGAAGGAAGACAAAAACAAGTCGCCCAAGACAAAGAAGGCTTTTCAAGGGAAGAAGAAGATCTTCAAGAAGCTTCAAAAGGACGGCAAAGGCGAAGCTCACATTGGGGAGTGAGATTCCAAAGAGGAATATTCGGATTCCGACTCCTCGAGGATGATAAACCTTCAAGGAACAAGGGTCTAGCCGGCGTTGCCAACAAGGAGGCTTCTTAGGGATTCATCACTCCCTTATGTCTAATGGCAAAAGGAGAATTTAAGGTAAAATCTAGTGACGATGATGAACCCACATATGATGAGCTTATGGATATGCTTGAGGACTTGAATGAGTACCTCGGCAAGGAGAAGTCCAAACATAAAGCCTTGAGAAAAGAATTTCTTTCCCTCAAAGACTCTTATGATGAGTTAAAAGAAACTCATGAGACTTTTCTTACCGAGAAACATTCAAAGCCTAAAATTGATGTTGGCATTGGTTGCAATATTATTGATGATATACCTAGTTTAGGAATCTATTCATATTATGTAGCAAAAACTAGCATATCTACTTGTGATGATTTAGTTGCTATGCCCTCTAGTTCATGTTCTAGCTTAATTTCTTGTCATGAAAATTTAATGGTAGAAAATAATGAACTTAAAGAATAAATGGATAAACTTAGCAAAAGTTTAGGTAGATGCTTTAAGGGCAAAGATACTCTAAATAAAATTTTAAATAGTCAAAGGTGTTCCTACAATAAAGAAGGTCTTGGGTATATTCCTAAGAAAGGCAAGAAAATTAGTAACAAAACTCTTCGGTTTGTAAAATCAAATGGGAAGCTTTGTTATAAATGTCATGATGTAGGACATTTAGCAAATGATTGTCCTTTGGGCAAAACATCTAAAAATAATGTTTATTATTCGTATGTCCTTAAGAAAGATAGAAATGGTAGAATATTTGCTAAATTTGTTGGGACTCCTATATTTGGCCAAAGGAAGAGAGCCATTTGGGTTCCCAAAACCTTGGTTACTAACCTCCAAGGACCTAAACAAATTTGGGTACCTAAAAAGGTTTGATTTTCTTTTGTAGGTAAACTACAAGACCGGTGGACGGCATTGGGTGTTGGATAGCGGATGCACTCAACACATGACCGGCGATCGAAAAATGTTCTCCACATTTGAATCGGGAAATGGGCAACATGACAAGATCACATTTGGGGAAAATAGCAAAGGAAAGGTATTAGGATTGGTTAAAATTGCTATCTCAAATGACCTTTCTATTTCAAATATCTCTTTAGTTGAAACATTAAATTTTAATTTGCTATCCATTGTTCAAATTTGTATATTGGTCTTACTTGCACATTCTCTAAGAATGGAGTAGTTATTTCTCAAGAAAACGATAATTCTTTGGTGTTCAAAGGTTTTAGATTCGGAAATTTGTATTTAGTTGATTTCACCTCAAATGAGTCATGTCTTCAAACATGTTTAATTGCAAAAACCTCTTTGGGATGGTTATGGCATAGAAAACTAGCTCATGTTGGGATGATTCAACTCAAAAAGCTTTTCAAAAATGATTTAGTTGTGGGCTTGAAAGATGTGAAGTTTGAGAAAAATAGAAGTGGCTAGTTCTCATCCTTCAAAGAGTATCATGTCCACATCTAGACTATTAGAGCTCTTACATATGGATTTGCTTGGCCCGACAACCTATAAGAGCATCGAGAGCAATTCTTATTGTTTAGTCATTGTTGATGATTATTCGAGGTACACTTGGGAATTTTTCTTAGATGACAAATCCGAAGCCTCTGAAATTTTCAAAAGATTTGCAAAAAGGCTCAAAATGAATTTGATTTCAAAATAAAGAAAATTCGTAGTGATAACGGTTCCGAGTTCAAAAATACAAGAATTGAAGATTATTGTGATGAACTTGGAATAAAACATAAACTTTCTGCCACTTACACTCCGGAGCAAAATGGAGTCGTAGAACGGAAAAATCGAACATTAATAGAAATAGCAAGAGCAATGCTTGATGAATATGGTACCTCCGATAGTTTTTGGGCGGAAGCCATTAATAACGCTTGCCATGCAACAAATATGATTTATTTGCATCATCTTTTGAAAAAGACTAATTATGAGCTTCTAATTGGGAGAAGACTGAACATCTCTTATTTTCAAGTCTTTGGTTGCAAATGTTATATTTTGAAAAAGGGTGTTCGGCTTTCAAAATTTCAAAGTTGTTGTGATGAAGGGTTCATGCTTGGCTATTCTTCAAATAGTAAAGCTTATCGTGTTTTTAATAAAAACAAAGGATTTGTTGAAGAAACGTGCGATGTTGAATTTGATGAAACTAATGGCTCTCAAGAAGAGCAAGAAAATTTGGATGACGTAGGTGATGAAAGATTAAGAGAAGTAATGAAGAACATGACGCTTGGAGATATCAAACCAAAGGAGGATAAAGAAGATCAACCCTCATTCACTCAAGTTGAACTGTCTACTTCCGCAACGCAAGTCAAGTTCAACCAATTGATGTGGATGAGAAGAAAAATGATCAACAAGTTCAACTTCTACCTCAAAGAATTCATCATGGACTCTTCAAAGATCATTCAATGGATCAAATATTGGGTGACGTTAGTAAGGGTGTTCAAACTCGATTTTGTGTTGTTTCTTTTTGTGAACATTACTCTTTTGTATCTTCTTTTGAACCTACCCATGTAGATGAAGCCTTAGATGATCTAGATTGGGTGAATGCTATGCATGAGGAGTTGAACAACTTCGCCCAAAATAATGTATGGACACTAGTTGATAGACTCATGGATCACAACGTCATCGGCACTAAATGGGTATTTCGAAACAAACAAGATAAAAATGGTATTGTGGTAAGAAATAAGGCTAGATTAGTGGCGCAAGGGTTCACACAAATCGAATAATTAGATTTTGGTGAAACCTTTTCACCTGTAGCAAGATTAGAAGCTCTTCGAATCTTGCTTGCATTTGCATCTTGTTTTGATATCAAATTATTTCAAATGAATGTAAACAGTGCATTTTTAAATGGACAAATATCCGAATTGGTATTTGTAGAACAACTTTCTAGTTTTGAAAATTCTAAACATCCAAATCATGTGTACAAACTCTCTAAGGCGCTATACGGTCTCAAACAAGCTCCTAGAGCATGGTATGAGAGCTTATAGATTTTCTAATTTCAAAAGGTTTCAAAATTGGGAAGGTTGACACAATACTCTTTACTAAAATAATTGATGGAGAATTCTTTGTGTGTCAAATTTATATTGATGATATTATATTTGGTTCTACTAATGAATATTTTTGCAAAGAATTTGGTGATATGATATCTAGGGAGTTTGAGATGTCCATGATTGGAGAATTGAGCTTCTTTCTTGGACTTCAAATCAAGCAACTCAAGAATGGGACTTTCGTGAGCCAAACCAAATACATAAAATATCTACTCAAGAGGTTTGGCATGGAAGACACGAAGCCCATCAAGACTACAATGGCATCCAATGGACATCTTGACCTAAATGAGGGAGATAAACTGGTAGACCTAAAGCTTTATTGTTCTATGATTGGTAATTTACTCTATCTTACAGCATCTAGGCCCGATATCATATTTAGTGCTTGCATGTGTGCACGTTTTCAAGCTTCACCTAAAGAGTGCCATTTAGTGGCCGTTAAGAGAATTCTAAGATATTTAAAATATTCCTCAAATATAGGGTTATGGTATCCTAAAGGTGCTAAATTTGATTTAGTTGGATATTCATATTCGGATTATGCAGGTTGCAAAGTGGATAGGAAGAACTCCTTCGGGAGTTGCCAATTGTTAGAAAGATCCTTAGTTTCATGGTTCTCCAAGAAATAAAATTCCGTAGCTCTATCCACCGCCAAAGCCAAATACATCTCCGCCGGTAGTTGTTGTGCTCAATTGTTGTGGATGAGGCAAACCTTAATGGATTATGGAATTAATTTCAAAAATATGCCTCTTTTATGTGATAATGAAAGTACCATTAAAATAGCCAACAACACAGTCCAACACTCAAGAACTAAATATATAAATATCCATCATCATTTCTTGAGAGATCATGTGAGTAAAGGTGATATTGTGATTAGTCACATTAAAATCGAAGGTCAATTAGCGGATATCCTCACCAAGCCCTTAGATGAAGCACGGTTTGCAAATTGAGGAATGAATTAAATGTCATAGATATCTCGAATGTTATTTGATTATGTGTACTGTGATTGAATTTTATTTGGCTCTTATTTGTTTGTTCGAATTTCTTGATGAGTAACACATTTAGGGGGAGTGTTATGCCTTTTATATGTATACCACATCTCTAGAAATGTGAAAATATCAAATAAGTGCAAATACGTTTTTAAAGGGATTCTCTACACCATTTTAGGTCAACATATTTGAAAAATATCTTATTTTAAATCCTAAAGATGTCATTTTCTCAAATACTTCATTTCAAAAAAACTGAATATATAAACCTCATCTTTGATTTAGTTTATTCTATTTAATATTCTCTATATTGAAAATATCCCAAAATATTTTGAACTAAGTCTTGATTTTCACAAAATTTCTCCAAATTCAAAACTTGATCTATATTGACCTATTAAAATGCACTTTGTGATAAATTGCCTTGGAACTAGATTTCTATCATATCTAGATTCACAAAAGTTATTTCAAACTCATATATACCCAAATGCAAAATTTATCTCTTGCCAAGTGTTTATTTCCAAAAATTTCTCTTTTACTCAAAAGAGGTCTATTTTAAATAAAAATTATTTGTGAAAATTTGCTCCTCTTGATTGTTTTATCGAGTTGAAGTGCTCAAATAGATTATTCATCAAGAAATATGAATAAAAGAGCAATTACAACTAAATTTGTCTTTTGAATGGATTTCCAGCCTGTCAGGGCTGGTGCTACCGGGGTCAGTGCGGTAGCACCGAAGGGTGCTATGACTAGTCTTTGTGCGGTCATATCGGTCTAGTCGGGCAAGGCAGTTAATGCTAAAAAAATTTGGGTTACATGCCCACTTTCCTCCCTGCCCGCACCCTCTCTCTCTTTTCTCATTTCTCATTT
>JAYEVK010000113.1:0-272609 GCA_036346275.1 Otatea glauca
TTGTTGATACGGCCGATCGCGGGATGGCCCGTCATGCGCCTCGTCGAGTGGTCGGCGGCGTCTTGTTGTCTGTGAGCCCCAGAGCCTCCTCGAAGGCTTGTAATCTTGGGGCGCCATACTCGGTGCAGCCGAGAAGGCGGCTTCAACACCGTATACCATGAAGAAGCGGTGTGAACCGGTCGCCCGGTCGGCGTGGTCCGCAGAACTCGGAGGGCGGAGGTAGCTTCGGTCACCCGCGCCGCGAAGTGCTTGAGCCGGCGAAGATCCGCGGCAGGCCCTTGAAGGATCATGCCGTTTGCGCTCGACGGCCGTTGGTCGCGGATGGGCCACGGTGCCCAATCGATGCGGATGTTGAAGTCATCGCGAGAACTCGAGGAACTCCTTCCCGTGAATTGCGTTCCGTTAGCCGGTGATGATGGAGTTTGGGACTCGAACCAGAAAGACTATGTCGCGGAAGAAGATGGCGCTTGTGCCGACGGCGTGGCGCTCACGGCCGGCGACCTCTATCCATTTGGTGAACTTGTCCACCGCGGCGAGCAAATGGGTAAAGCCCTCGGTAGCTTTCTTGAAAGGCAGGCCGGATCGAGTCCCCAAAGCGCAAAAGGCCACGTGATGGGGATCGTCTCGCAAGGCTGGTGGCGGATGTGCGCACGGCAAAAATTGGCATCCTTCGCGGTCGTCACGATGTGTAGCGTCGGACATGGCGGTCGACCAATAGAAACCTTGCCGAAAGGCCTTTCCCACAAGAGATCGGCGACTGCGTGGTATTTGCAAATTCATTGTGTATATCGCCCGTGATTGTTTCCTTGGTCGGCCGGGATGCACTTTTGGAGGACCGGGCTCCTTTTGTAAAGGTTGGGCCGACCGGGACGAAGACTTGCCGCCAAGGCGGCCGCGGGCCTCGGTCGGGTCGAGGAAGTGACCCGTCCGTCAAGCGATCTATGAAGGGCTTTCTCGATCGGACTCGATCGCTAGCACGCTGCGACTCGACCCGCCAAGTCCCACGCCGATCCGCGCGGTTAGAGGCGGCCGTGCTAAGTAGGTCGGGGGCCGTTCGGCCACGAGCCGGTGGATGGAAGGTCGCAGAGGTCGCGAGACAAAGATCCGGCGGGACCGGCTCTGAGGAGGCAGTTGGCTAGGTAGTCGGCGTCGCTATTGTAAGCGTCGATAGCTATGGTGAAGCTTCGAAGCCCTTGAACCGCGCCGAGCGCGCGCTTCTCGGCGATCTGCGGCCATCACGGGCGTCTCGGGGCTCGCGGCCTTCATGACTTGGTCGACGATAAGCTTGGAGTCCCGTGGGCGTGGAGTCGGTGAGCACCGAGGTCGGCGCGATCCGAGACCGTTGGCGAGGGCCTCGTACTCGGCGGCGTTGTTGGTGGCGTCAGCGGCTGATGGCGTCTTGAAGCTTGTTCCGGCGGGAGATGATGGCGACTCCGCGCCGCGCCATTCTTGTTGTAAGACCCATCGAAGTACATTGTCGGTGCTCGGGTCTTCGATCACTTTAGTGGTGCACAGGTTTGATCCACTCGGCGACGAAGTCGGCTAGAACTGCGACTTGATCGCCGTCAGAGGGCGTATGTGATGTCGTGGCCCTGAGCTCGGCGCCACTTGGCTATCCTTCCCGGCGTCGCGGTTGCGACGATCTCGCCGAAGCGGGGCGTGGTCACCACGGTGATGGTGTCTTGATCGAAGTAGTGGGCGAGCTTTCAGCCGCAATGAGCACCGCGTAGGTAAGTAGCTACGCACTGTGGGTACGAGCCTTGGACTCGGAAAGGACCTCGCTAATGAAATAAAGCGGCCGTTACACCTTGAGTTCGCGGCCTTCTTGCCGCTTCGCTCCACCACGAGGGGGCGGCGACAGGTAGTGGCGGCGATGTAGAGAACAGCAGTTCACACAGTGCCGGCGACCAGGATGGAGGCGAGGCGGGAAGGCCTTCAGCGGGTGAGGGCCTCTGAGCCTCGGGGTCCGGTGAGCGGTCGGATCTCTTGAGTAACTGTAGAGTGGCATTCGCGCCGCCGTGGCGAACGAAGCGGCTCAAAGCCCGGGCATCGGTCGACCTCTGGACCCCCTTGAGGTTCTTGATTGGGCCCATCCTTGCGATTGCCGATATCTTCTCTGGTTGGCCTCGATGCCTCGCTCGAAGACAATGAAGCCAAGGAGCTTCCTTTGGGGACCCGAAGGCGCATTTCTCGGGATTGAGCTTTATCGCGGAATCGTCGAAGGTTCGCGAAGGTCTCTTCGGTCGGGGATAAGGTCGTCGGCCTTCTTGGTCTTTACGACAATATCGTCGGCGTACACCTCAAGCGTTACGGCCGATCGGTCATTGAAATGCGTTTGCATACATCATTTTGGTATGTAGCGCCCGCGTTCTTTAGGCCGAACGGCATTGTAGCGTGCGAGAATGAGTCAACGAGTCATGAAGGAAGTCGCGGTGGTCGGACTCCTTAAGCGCAATCGGTGGTAGCCGAGTAGGCATCCGAAAGAGAGGACTCGCACCTGCGGTGGAGTCGATGACTTGGTCGATGGGGCAAAGGAGCGGATCCTTAGGACACGCTTTGTTGAGACTCGTATAGTCAACGCACATCCTCCATTGCCCATTTTCTTTTTACAAGTACAGGTTGGCTAGCCACTCGGGGTGGCGCACCTCTTTCTGAACCTGCGGCCGAAGTTTGGCGATCTCTCCACTATGATCCTGCGCCTCTCCTCGTCGAGCGGCGCGGCGTTAGGCGGCCGGCTTTGAGCACGGTCGGATGCTCAGGAGTGCTCGGCGACTTCCTTGGATTCTGGCATGTCGGAGGACCTCCATGCGAAAGCGTCTTTGTTGGTGCGGAGGAGTCGGCGAGCGCGCTTTCCTATTTGGCGGGGGCCGTGGCTCGATCCGCACGGTCTTGGTCGGATCACGCGGATCGTCGCGACCTCTTCGTGTCCTCGGCGGACTTGAAGGATCCGCCCGACTTCTTTGGACTCGGGGCGGATTCGAGGCCTCCCTCTTGAGGTTGTCGAGCTCGTGAGACGCGATGGCTGCCGAGAGCAAGCTCACAAGCTCTGCGCTCACGGATTATAGGCAATTGGAAAGATGATGCCACGGTGATGACTCCTCGTGGCGGGAATCTTCGACTTGAGGTAGGCGTAGTGGGAGCCGCCATGAACTTGGCGTAACACGGCCTTCGAGGATGGCATGGTAAGAGGGGAAATCCACGACCTCAAGCGAGGGTCTCGGTGCGAAAGTTTCGGTTCCCCAAAGGTATGAGCGGTCGATCGCCGAGTGGATGGGCTCTTGGCGGGAATAGCGCCATGGAAAGGCGCCTTCTTTGGGTCGGTCGGCGAGCGAGACCCCATGGCGTCGGCGTCGAGGCGTGAGGATGTTGAGGCGCGCCTCGTCCATCGACACCTTTGAAATGCGCTTCTTCCCCACGACAGGTGACCACGGGGTATCTCCCGGTGTGGGCGTGGTCGGGGTGATCGGTCCGATCAAAGGTGATCGAGAACTCGACCACCGAGGTATTGGGGGCGCATGGCGCGACGGTGTGGACCTCGCGATAAGCGAGCTTGAGCTGGCGCTTATCGGCATAGCAGCCGGTCCTCCAAAGATCATGAGGCGGCCGTCGGGTTCGGGAACTCGTCGTGCGCCTTTCTGCGACCAGCGGGAGCGCGTGAACTCTTCCCTTGCCACGCGGCGTTGCGGGGCCGAAGAGGTAACGCCTCGGGACCTCGCGATCCGTGTACTTGTAGTAGCGGAGAACTTCGTGGTTTGGGCGCGGGCCATCCATCAACTTCTCGAAGTGGTCGGGCGCGACGGTCGATTACGCACTTGCTTGGCGAGGCGGTGCGGCCGGTGGCGACCACTTGGGTCTCGCGGATCGCTTCCGTCGCTTAGTTTGTCGGAGTGGTCGGAAGGGACCCGATGTGGGCCGGATTCTAGCTGGGCCTTTCCTCCTTAAAGATGGCCCCCGGCCTCCTCGCGAGGCGTGGTTGATGGCGATATCGAGGAGCTCCTTGGTAGTTACGGGCTTGAGGCAACCTAGTTTGTGTACCAAGGCCTTGCGAGGTGCCATAGATGAATGCTCCCCGACATCGGCGTCGGAGATGTCGGGAGCTCGTTACTAATGGCGGAAAAGCGGTAGGATGTAGTCCGGAGGGTTTCCACAGGCTGCTTGCGCCCGCCAGTCGGGAGTTTCGAGCGCATGAAGTGCCACGAAGTTAAACGAGAGGGCCTTCAAGTCGGTCAATTCCGATGGTTTTGGCGGGCAAGTATTCGAGCCGGGCTCGGCCGAGTCCGCGAGGTAGATGGGAAGATCTTGGATGATGAAGAGGTCATCTGTTGCTCCTCCTTGCGGCATGCGGCCGATAATCTTGAGCGGACACAGGTTTGTGGCTCCGGTGTATTTAGCAATGTTGGTAGGCGCCGGAATCTGGCAGGAAAGTCCGCTGGCGGATCCACGGCGAGCGCTGTGATCCCGGGACCGTCGGGGCTCGAGGCTGCGGTGGTGGTGTCCGCCGCATGGTCGTGAGTGGGCGGCCTCCTCCGTCATCTTTCTTGGCGCCTCAAGGGTAGCGCGAATGTCGTAAACATCAAAGCGCTGGTGCACCGGGCGCGCGAGGCATGGTGTGGCTCGCGGTGCGGCGTCGCTGTCGGACCACCCGGCTCCGTCGGCTGCAGTCTGGGCGGTGTGAGTGGCTCGGGCGATAGGGCCGGGCGTGCATGTGCTACTGGCCGCGCGCTACCAGCCCCGGAGGTTTTGTAAGTGGCCTTGGCCTCGGGTCGGTCGGCTCGGGAGGCCTCGGCGGCATTGCGGCCGCTGTGCGTTTTGGCTTGCATGGGGAAGAGCGAGGCCGTCGGACTCTTGCTTTCTTTGGGGTGTGTGCTGACAGCGCGTCTTGCGCGCCATGAGCACATGCGGGTCTCAAGCTCCTCCTGCTCCGAGGTTGGCACGGAGGCGGTCAGCTCGACTCTTCGTTCCTCCAACTCTTTGCGCTGTTGTTGGAGCTCGGCGCGGAACTGGCTGGCGTTCGATGCCTGTGGTACTCCTCCTCCTGCACTGACGAGTGCCGGATAGGAGGTCCGTAGCCACGGGGCCACAGTCCGTCGGCCGTGCCGTCATGTTGCACTCGCGAGAGTGCGCTGCTGGCGGTACTCCGTGTCGGAGTGGAGTCATGGTGGAAGAGTCTTCGGCGGCTCGTGGATGGAGGCGGCATGTAGCCGACCATCGCCACAAGGCTGCGAGCCTACGGGGTGACATGGTCACTGCCGACCTCTGGGAGTTTCGCGGGCGTGGCGAGCACTCCTCGGGTTCGGCCGGGGCTGCGAGGCGCCAGCCGGAGCTAGCGAAGTCGCCGGAGAAGGGCGCCTGAGCTCTCGTGGGCGCTGTCCTCCGGCGAAGCGGGGACAGCGTGAGCCCTCTGTCGGGGTGTGGCGAAGTCGAGGCCGAGCGGATCCGGCTCCGGCCTTGATCCATGCGTCGCGATGGTGGATGCCATCATGGAGACAAGCGAAATCGGAGATGGTGGCGAAGGCGCGAAGGCCCCTACTGGCGCTAGCCTGCTTGGCGTTTTCGGCCGGCAAGTAAATTTGTAAGTCTAAAGAGTCGCGTTCCTCCACACTGAATGGTTAGACTCGAGAGTCCAAGATGTATATTGGTTGGTGAAAGTCCCTACTCGATTCGGATGGCCGTATTGTATTGCTTTGCACAACGTTTCTGAGATGAGGCGCTAAATTACCTAAGCTCCTCTGTTCTCCTGTGTTCCTCTTTTTTAGAATCGTTAGTCACTGCCTCCTTTTATCTGAAGGAAGGCGGAGTTACATCGAAGTCGGGAAGGCGAGGAGACCTATGCTAGGAGCTTTGGTCCTTCGTTACGTAATTTGGTCGCCACACGTCTTGCCCATCTTTGGGTCGGTAGCTTTGGTGGTCGGGAGGTTAGGTATTCCCGAAATGGCGTACTTGCCCTCTGTGATCCTTACGAATCCGGCGTGCGGTGCGTGGCGTTAGCGCCGCCTCGAGGAAGCGTCGTTAAATCTTGTCTGTGGCGCATCGGTTGATAGGGTGAAACTCGACTTTGGTGATACCAAACCTTCTAGGAAGGAGCCACGCCCTTGTATTGTCACTCGATTGACCTTGTTCGCGGTGCGTGGCGGTAGGTGATGAGGGCCCCGACCGCGGCCCTCGGCGTCTGTCACCTTAGTTCGGTCGGAGTTGGGAGATCCGCCCGCCAAAGGTCGGGGCGTTGTCCGGAGTCGGAGATCCCGCCCGCCAAAGGCGGGAGCGCTATCTCGATCGGATCGCTTCCCTGGCCGGTCGGGGCGGATGTCTTGTGTGGTCGCGCAGCGATTCGGTCGGTGGTGGGCGGGCGCGGCTGTTGGTGGAGATATGCTTGAGGCGGCTCGTCGCCGGGCGTTGGGGTACCCTGTTATTAGTATTCGTCACTATGCGCGAGCGGTGGCCCCTTCCCAAGATGGTTTAATGGTGCCGAAGTCACGCTTCCGGTCCCATCGGCCGGTCACGCACGTCTGAAGACGAAGACACGCCCTCCCAAGGCGGCACCAGCGTCACGAGCAAACCGCGTCAACACTCGTCGAGGATCACGCGGAAGCGAGTCGCCATTTCCGATGAAATACCTAACATACGACCAGCGAGACTACCGGCCCGGCGTGGCGGGCGGTGATGACGGTCGACGGGACGAAGGACGAAGCTCTTAGTATAGGTCACCTCGCCCTTCCCGACTCTCGAGGTAACTGCCCTTCCTCCGTTTAAAGGGAGGGAACCCGGGAAAGGGGAATTCTTCTAGTTAAGCAACGAGCATTCTTGCGCTGAGGCTATTAGCTCGCTCTTGTAAACACTGTGTAACCATCTACACTAAAGGCAATACAACACCACCACACGAACTGGAGTAGGGGGTTCGGCCCGAACCAGTATAAACCTTGTGTCCCCTGTTTGGTTGCGCAGGTTCCCCTGCTTAGTGCGCTCGTCGAGGGCGCCACCTGGACGAACGAATCTCTGGGCCTTGCCCTCCGTACGATCCTTCCCCCTCTTTCTTTGCGGTCGACGGTCCCGATCGTCGACAGACCTTTACCAAGAGCAATGAATGGATTCAAAAAATTTTGTTGCAATTGACACATTCATGAAATAGATCAAAGCTGAGCCTGCAGTATCTATTACAGCGCAAGTTGCAAAAAAAATTCTTTGTGAAAAATATAATCACTAGATTTGGAGTACCTAGTATACTAATTACTGATAATGGATCACAATTCATTAGTGGTCTGTTTCAAGATTATTGTGATAAAATAGGAACAAAGATTTGCTTCGCTTCAGTCGCTCATTCTCAGAGTAATAGAGCAGTTGAAAGAGCTAATGGCCAGATTATGCAAGGTATAAAGAAAAGAGTGTTTGATCATCTTATTAAACTTTCGGGGGCTTGGGTGGATGACCTCTACTCTGTGCTCTGAGCCATTAGAACAACGACCAACAGAACAACAGGAGAAACTCCTTTTCAACTGGTCTACAGATTAAAAGCTGTGTTGCCAAGTGAAATTCACTTGGGATCTACACGGACCTCTATCTATGAACAGGTTAATCAAAAGGAACAACGCGAATATGACATCAACCTTTTAGAAGAAAGTCGAGACCGAGCATTGATAAGGTCAGTAGCCTATCTACAAGGCCTAAAAAGATATTACAATAAAAGAGTTCAACCATGTGTATTAAACATGGGAGACTTGGTTCTAAGGCGTATCTAGAATCAGTCTAATTTTAATAAATTATCTCCCAAATGGGAAGGTCCCTTTACTGTAATATCAATTATGCGATCAGGCTCTGTTCTGCTTACCTTGGAAGATGGGAGAGTTCTATCGAATACATGTAATATCCAGCATCTTCACAGGTTCTATGTATAAATAAGTTATTTTCTTTTCATTTACATAAAATTGTTTCTTTAGCTGTCATTTTTCCTACATTGTGTATTTTTCTGATAACCAACTAGGCATTCACGAAAGCCATTTTTTGACTGATCTCTCTAAGCACAACGTATAAGGTTGCTGGTCGGATTGTAAGATAACATCTAATAGAGACTTTTCTTGTAAGCTAGTTCTTACTGCATTGAAATTCATTAGCATGATTTTATCTCTGGTCTGCTGCTAGTTCATACCAAGTACTATGTGACAGAGTTGGTCGGCGTTTATAAATCTGTTTGTATTCCGAACACATCATTGTTCAGTACATAAACAGTTGGGGGCTAGTATGTGATATACTCAGAGATATATGTACAGAAATACACATAGAGTAAAAATTGACACAAAAAGAGATTTTTTTCATTCATTTGAAACAAAGTCATACATTTTGTTTATATGTAATCTTTACATTGCTCATGTATGTCTCAACAACAGAAGCTACTTATGCATGTTTCCTATTAATCTCTTCTTAAGTGCTAAGCTTTAGGTTGGGCGCCAGTTTCTCCAGTTCGATCACATCCTTGTAGAAATGCCTCAACTTTATGAAGAGGGTACCTACTTGGGAGGCAATCGAAACTTGAAGTGCCTTTTTCACGGTCTGCGCCATGAGGGAGGTTTGCTTTTGGATGGTCTTCATCTGATCGTTTACTCTCTCAACCAATTCCTCAAACGATGGATTTGTAAGTTGTATTCCTTTTCCCTTTAAATCCATCGTGATCTTCTGAAGTTGTTCAAGAACAAAGTTCAGGGTAGAGATCCTACCTCTCTGAACTGTGGCCAAGTCTTTGGTGAAGATCTTCAGTTGGTCGGTGAGTCTTTCCATTTCATTTTTTATTACCGACCTCTGTTCTTCAGCCTTTTTTCTTTCTTCGTCCCAGACGTAAAGTTGACACTTGTTGGCCTTTTTCAAACCTGCAAAGATTGATTTCATAAATTCAGTTTTATCATATAAAATTGAGTTCAAAAAACAAGTCAAAGATTATGTTTTAAACCTTGGGTCTCTTAATCAAAGTTGAGACAATTCAAAAAACAAGTCAAAGTGGATCTAGGTTTTAAGGTATACCCTCCTAAGCAAAAGAAGCAAGTTGGTTGCCCGACAAAGGAAAGAATTAGAGGATGCCTCGATCTTGGGAGGAGAGTTAGGTGCAAGTAGTTTGGCCATTTGGAAAGGAACTACAGGCTCCCACCTCCTGATGAAGGTGAGAGGATTAATACAGATGAATCTAGTCCTACAAATATAGAACCAAAGGCAAACAAGAACACAAAGATGTAGTACCAGTCTTCTCTCTTTATTGATCTTTTTGTCCGTATACTCTTTATTGATCTTTTTGCCTGTAGACGGTTTGTACAATATGCATCCCCTACCCCTCCTTATATTGGGAGATATGTGGTGACTCTTCGATAGAATAAGCAATGAGACTAAACTAGCTAATGGACCTTATGGGCCGGCTAGCCCCTTAATAATACTTTGTTTAAGTAAAATGTCTACACAATCGGACCGACTGTTCTTACGAAGAAAACACACTACCACTATGCTACGAAGGCTCAAAATACTGTTATTCATCTTGGGCTCTCCATGGGACGAATATCCTTGTCCCTGTGAGTGACTGATGGGCCTAGTTGTCAATGGCAGCAATGTGATACAGTTGTAGTTTTGTGAGACTTTTAGCATTTAAATTTGTGGTTTTCTAAAATTTGAAACTAAAATATGCAGTTCTAGTTGTAAAAACAGGTTTGATTGTAGTTAGGGGTGGAAATCAAGCTAAGTCCTCATTTTCGGCTTTTTTTTTTCGAAATTGACACAATTTAATTTAATTTCGACTCATTTCAATGTTTAACCAATAAACAATTGAAGTAATTTTGAACTGAGCCTAGCCTCAACAACGAGCTTTTTTTTTTCAGGCCTAATTGAAGCGCATTAGGCCCAGCCAGCCCATCTAAGGGAGCGCTAAACCACTGGATGATGGGGTCGGACGGCAACTCGGACCTTCAAGGTAAGGACCCCACCTGTTAGTGTACGACTCGATATATTGGCTCGACTCGAGACGCAGTAACGAGTCGCAACTCCTATCCGATTCGCGAGTTCCCCTCCTTTCTCCGCTAGGGTTTCCTCCCGTCGCCGGCCGCCGCCACCTTCGCCATGTACGGCCACCGCGGGTAAGGCCCCCCCCCTCCTACCCTATCTCTACTAGTTTCTCCCCTCTCTGATTTGATTGTTTAGACTAGTAGCCTAGCCTTCCGCTTATTTTCTTCATCGATTCGATTCGATGGTGTCAGTTTGTTGTGCTGGATACAGAGGTGCTTCCTGATGGGATTTTAGCCTGCTAATCTCCCACGCCACCCTATTATTTTAGTAGCAAATCATTGGGGAACCTTTTTTGTTCTCTTTTCGATGCCCAACACCCTTAATATTGGGAAATTAATTGTTAGCTCTGCCTGATGTGCGCCTGTGGTGACTATCTTTGTGAATTGTAGTTTTCAAAACAAGGCGGCTATATGAATTTATATTTGCCATATTATGACAACCTGTTAGTTTGTTCCTGACTTTCCAGATAGCTATTTCTCCTATAAAATGCTAGATTGACCAATTGCCAGTACCTGCTTCCTTTTATACAACAAAAAATGTTTTAGTGCCATTTTTATGAAGGAAAATACCTTACAATTGTGATTTAGCTGTGCACAAAATTGTAACAGAATCATTCAAGATAATCTTGAAATTTGGCCTTAGCCATCTTATCCAAAGTTAACTAAAAGTGGACAAACGAATTGTAGCCGTAAGAGATACCCGAATTCTAGATATCCCATCCAACTGACATCAAGCAAAGAATGCTACCCGCTGTCATCTCATGTCAACCTAGTTTATCATATTCCCTGCAATTAAATCTCATCATTTGGAACAAGTATCCTCTTTCACTGGTTTTGTCCACTTGGAATTAGATATTAACTGTTAAATATAAATTTCAGCTCGATTCATTAAATGCAAAATAGAACAATCATCTTGATGTACTCAAATATAGCTTTTGATTGTTCAGAAATCTAATACCAGTCATAGCATGGGCATCGCTTCTAATCATATGTTGTTAACATTTACTTTATTTTGGTTCAAGTGATGGCTGCTCTATCAATGAATGTAGTTGCATTTAAATTCCGTTTACCTATCAAACAATAATTTATTCTGTAGATTATTTATTTTCTGAGAAACTATCTTTATATTTGGGTTATTTTTATGAAATGGGGATTGAGAGATGGGGGGATATTCTCCTTTTTTTGGGACTGTGGATTATCTGAAGGGCAATGATGGGAGGCGGGGGGGTTTCAGATGGGTACGAGGGATCAAAGAGGCCACGAATGATGGAATCGAATCCATACTTCGCAGTGACAGCAGGGAGTCCGTTGGATGTCTCAAAGAGGGCCAGGATGATGGAACCAGGCCCCCCCTATTTTGGAGCCATGGGCAGCAGCACTGGCGGTGGCAGCGGCGGCTTCTACCAGCCCTACAGCGGCAACTTAGCTGATGGAGGGGTTAACAGTGGCATCCAAAACTTTCCAGGGGTTCGTCTCCGAGGGCTCCCTTTTGACTGCGATGACCTTGACATCTGCAAGTTCTTTGTGGGGCTGGACATAGTGGACTGCCTCCTGGTTCACAAGAACGGCCGCTTCTCCGGTGAGGCTTTTGTTGTCTTCCCGTCAGCCATGCAAGCTGAATTTGCGCTGCATCGCAACCGGCAAAACATGGGTAGGAGGTACGTTGAGGTGTTCAGATGCAAGAAGCAGGAGTATTACAGTGCAATAGCTTCTGAGGTGAACCAGGGCGGTTTCTTTGACTCGGAATACCGACACTCCCCACCTCCTCCGCGGACCAAGAAACCAGCGGAAGACAAGAGCAGCATGGAGTACACTGAGGTGCTGAAGCTGCGTGGGCTTCCTTATTCTGCTACCACGGAAGACATCATCAAGTTCTTTGTGGAGTACGAGCTGACTGAGGATAACGTGCACATTGCATTACGCTCGGATGGGAAGGCCACTGGCGAAGCCTACGTTGAGTTCCCAACAGCTGAGGTTGCAAAGACGGCCATGTGCAAGGATAAGATGACCATCGGTACAAGGTATGTGGAGCTGTTCCCGTCAACTCCGGAGGAGGCCAGCAGGGTGAAATCGCGAGCCAGGCAATGAACAATTCAAACAATGCCCTACTGTGGTTGGCTGGCTGTGAGCTTCTGCATTCGAGTTTAGCTTTCACTCTGCATGCTTAACTGTATCGCTGCTAGGTTGTGTTAGTTTTCGTACCGTTATTTGTCCTGCTGCTACTAGTTGGTTGGTGACTTTTATGATGAGACCCGAACTGTGGCCTAAAAGAAAAAAAAAGGTAGTGTATGAGATGCTGCGCTTGTAATAGTTGCCCTTCCTTGGAAGCACTTGTACGACATGAGGACTCATTAATGGCTTTTCTTCCTTCGAGTTAATTCGGTGGTGTTTTTATTGGGTCCTTTTGGTGAAACGGGGGATGAAATTTAGATGAAAAAATTTTGTTGGGTGGCAGCAGAATTGGCTTATTAGGATTAGGATTAGTCGTGTGAAAAAGAGAATAAATTCTTTCTATTGTTGTTACATTTCTTGGGAACGAAATTAATGATAAGAGATTGAGGCTAACAATATTCCTGAAGTTCTGTATTACTAGTGATGGATGATGATTAGGATGAGACTTGTGAATCAGCAAAAAGCAAAGAAATTAGGTCGCCATGGTGGTGTATGTCATATGGCTATAGCACTGACAAAGTTTGTTTGGCTACTAGCTAGACCCTCTGTTGGATTTGGATGTCGAATTGAAGGCTCGGTCTGCAAGGTGTTCCTTTTGTTAAGACTCTTAACTTGCTAAATTAAGGTACAAAGTGATAGTGCAAGACGAGATTGTAAAAGTTACTTGAGTAACAACGGCGTTACCTGTAGTTGCTACTTCGATGGCATGTTAAGCAATTGCAGTGATCTCATCTATCAATTTTTTAGACGAAGGGTTAAGATTCGCAGCTATAAAGTATATGGTACAGTAATTGTCAACAGTGATAACTGTTTACTACAGTTATGTTAACTTTAGACATCGGGTTCTGATCCCGAGCTCTATGGGCATAAGCCGCCAATGCTGTACTGGTACTAGATACGTATCTGAACATCCTTCGCGGTCCTCTTCAATACAATATCGAAAAGTATCGGTGAAATTCAACATAAAAAATTAATTTTAAAAATCTCGATCTTTGTTCGATAATGTGCGATATTCCCTAACCTTCAAGCCTATAACACAAAGCCCAAAGAAAAGAAAGGCCTATTCCAACCCATCAATCCTAACCTTAAAAATCTCTCCTCTCGTTGCTATTCACTTTCTCCCATCGCAGCTCGCAGCACCCTTCTCCCGCCTCCCCCTTCTACCATCGGCCGTCGACGCCACCTCCCCTTTCTCCTGTCAACTGCTGCCCCTCTCGCCAGCATCTTCTTGCCATGAAAGGAATTGGAATCAATGCGTGCAAGGAAGGGCTTCTCCCCGGTGAACTAACCGAGAGCTAGGGAGGGACCCCACGGTGCGGAAAATGACCCAAGAACTCTTCAGGATTGTAGAGAAATATGTCCGAGGGGATGAGGACAATTTGGCTAAAAAAGGGCTCCTCTCGCAAGCCGGAAGTGATTCCCCTGGGAAGAGGTCAAAGGGGTCCTCCAGGAAGAAGAACAATGACCGGAGGGACTACTCTAATGGGGGTCGTGACTCTAAGGTCCTCGTCGTGACTGAAACCTTGTCCCGCAGGAGCGGCACCTCCAAAGTATGCAAGAAGGGCTCCAAGCCTAAGGCTCATCGTGCGCGCAACGGAGGTCCCAGTGAAAGGAAAGATAACCAAGACTAGGGTGATGGTCACTGGTGTGCCTATTAAAAGATGGGTAGGCATGATATAAACGAGTGTCATCAATACGTCGCCGAGGTGGCAAAACTCCTCAAGCGTGGACATGAGCCACGCTGAGGATCACCACCCTACCCTATGGACGCAGAAGCCATGCCTCTTAAAGTGATCACCCCGCGCCCGCACTACCCCCTGGTGGTCCTCCACTGGGAGAACCCCCACGAGGCGTTGAGTAAGAGCTTCCTTTCTAAGTGCCACAAAGGTAAGTGAACGTCATAATAGGGGCTCAGCCTACAGGCACAAATCCAAGCGACAACAGAAGGAGTACATCCGAGAGGTCAATGTCGTGGGGGTAACCCCTCGAAGTGGGCAAACGTCCCGCTAAGCTTCACCATCGAGGACTTGAGGGCCTAAGGTTTCCCATGACGATGGCCTCCTAGTAACCGCCAGTGTCCAACTATGAAGTTTTCCATATACTCATCGATAGGAGAAGCTCCACGAACATACTACCTTCGCTTGCTCAAGGAATTGTGGGAGTCACGGGGAGGGGGAGGGGCTACCTCCCAAGATCTTACTCCCATCTGATCGCCCTCTCACAGGCTTTGTACCAGGGAAATCTATCCAACTCCTTTTGAGGATCGAGCTCCTCATGACCTTCGGGTTGCGAGAGAACCATCGCACGGAAGCCATCAAATTTGACGTTGTTGGCGTCAATTCACCATTCAATGCTATTATAGGAAGGGTGACCCTTAACCGTTTCTATGCGGCAATTCACCAGAACTACTTATGCCTTAAAATACTAAAACCTCACAGGGTCATCTCTATAAGAGGTGATCAAGACTTGGCCCATAGCCTCTCCCATAGGGTAGCAATCGACTTCGACGAAGTCAAGCTCAAATTCAAGGGCTCTAAGGAGACACCCCTCTCGTCCCTGATAGAGCTCATCAAGAACGAGTTCCCTTTAGAGAGGTACTCCCTAAAGCCTTGCCCTGAGGGGGACCTAAGGAAGGTACGACTCTTTAGCCTGAGTGATGAACGTTTCATCCGAGTTGGGGCTGAACTCTCAGAGAAGATGGAAAGGGAGCTCATCAAGTTCTTAAGGGCCAATGCGGATGTCTTTGCTTGGGCCCCATTTGACATGAAGGGCATTCCCCGCGAAGTGATCCAGCACCGTCTCACAGTAAGGCCCGGGCGCCCCTAGTGAGGCAAAAGCTTCGCAAGTTCTCTCTCGAGCGATGCCAAGCCATAAAAGAGGAGGTCAATAAGCTCTCAAGCGCTGGCCTCATCCGAGAGGTCTAGCACCTGGAGTGGCTTTCTAAGCCCATTTTGGTCAAGAAGTCTGAAGGATCGATATGGCCTAGATGGGGGGTGAATAGGCAATTTTACAAATTCTGGCAATTTTAATTTACTAACTTATTTTAATGAGAGTAACTTATAGCAAGAGTAAAGCAGAATTCAAGCAACAAACAAATACAGCGAAAGCAATAAAAGAAATGATACAGGAAAGACAAAGATTTATCCAGTGGTTGAGTGCACTCTAATCCACGTTGAAGCACTTCTCTTGAAGTTCACTTCTCCAAAGCTAGTCGCATAGCTCTGGTGTTCACTTGGTAACTCTTTCACTTCTCCGGTGAGGTGAGTTTCAAACCTCTCACAAAATCTGATTGCCTTCCACAAACACCTTTGGACAGAGTCACACTATTTTACTTCCTCCAAGTATCTAGGATCACCAAGATCCAAGAGTAATAAACCTCGCACAAGTTCTGTCTCTTGGTTCACTATGCAAATCACAAAACTAGACACTGACTTGGAGCTTACACACTTAGGGAAGTATGAAGATTTTTGTGTGAAAATGAAGCACAGACTCCTTTTTGAGAATGAGAGCTATATATCAATGCCAAAATGTAAGGAGTTCATGTATATACAGGTAGATGGCTTAGGAAATGCTTATATAGCCATTTTGAGTGAATATAGCCGTTACACACTTTCTGATGGCCGTTGGGCGTGTCGGATGTCGAAACAACGAGAAACACACGCATAACGGACTATGTATTAGTGCTTAGCGATACTGGGTATGTGTATGCCGGACCAAATTTCCGAGTTCACGACGGACCAAATATTTTGGTCCGCAGTACATGGGTTGATCAAGAAGATGGTCTGGCATACAACTGAGAGATATATATGAGTATCTGACTAAGAGGTTTGGTCAGTTACACATGACTTTCAAAAGATTTTGCTTAGACATAGAGACTTATGTACGCGGACCAAAATTTTGATCCGTCATACATGGACGAAGCCACATATTTGCGAGCAAAAGACACATGTACTTGGACCAAATTTTTGGTCCGTAATGCATGGACTTAAGAGAAGATAGGTTACGGCGAGAAGACATATGTATTTGGACCAAATTTTTGGTCCGTTATGCATGGACTTTAGAGAAGATATGTGCAAGAACCTTTTCAATTATAGATAAAAAGCGGCTTTTCAATCTAGCAACGGACTTAAAAGAAATTAAGCACAAAAGTTTTGTCATTTTTCGAGTAAAAACTTATTTTAGGTTTCGATCGAAAAGGAACATCAAAGATTTAGTCCGCCAAAACTTATATGCCGAAGGGATCTGGGACCAAATTTTTGGTCTGTGAGGATAGGAAACCTAAGACATCTTTGGTCCGACATCTTGAGAAGCGAGAATTACATGTATCTTGGGACCAAAAAAATTTGGTCAGTCATACATAAGCGTGTTCGACTAAGATATTTTTCAGGAAAGTTTGTTCAAGAATATGTGAATATCAAAGCGAGTAAATTCTAATCTGAATAGCGGATGTACAAAGGAAGTTTTGACAAAGAATAGATTCAAGGTTTGTGAATGAAGAATATAGATAGGTAAAGATATGTTCCGTTTGAACTGGAAGATATAGTTAGAAAAAGATATAGATTGAGTGTCTTTTGCTCCAAGTGATCTGGTTTTGCTTTTGCCTATCAAACTATTTCCTTGTGCTAAGTCCCTCTTTTGAACAGCTATACAAAGACAAAACACCTTTAGTCATAAACTATAAACTAAAGGCCTTAATCTTGTTGTTCCAGCTTATTTCATCATACGTTCCAGCTCACTTTCTTCAGGCTTTGAATATTACTAACTTAGTCATCAATACCAAAATCATAATAATATAACAAATAAATTTGAGGGGTGCCTAGATGCTATCAATCTCCCCCTTTTTGGTAATTGATGACAACATACCTTTTAGTTAGTAATATCTTATTTATTCTCAAAAGCAGAGTTAGTGAATATCTTGTGTGAGAAATAGAGAGTAAATTTGCTCCCCCTTAATGAAAGCATTCATATCAAAGTAGAGAATCCGAGCATATAGTATCTAAAATGTAAATAAGAAATCACACCATAAACATAGCACAGAACAAAAACATAATTAATATCCATATAGATAAGCCAACCTATAGAGGAGAACTAAGTTTTTTTTTCTCCCCCTTTGGCATCAATAGCCAAAAAGGGTCCCTATTTGCGCCTTGAAAAGAATCTTTTGAGCTGGCCCTGAGCTTTGCTTTTCTTTGGAGAAGAGGCATGTTGTTCATCAGTAGCTTCTTGGCTTGGATTATCTGCCCCTTGAGACATAGCTCGATCATGCCAACTTGGATAGTCTGGGTCTCCTGGCTGGATAACCAACAGCTGAAGATCTGACGGAATCTGATCCAAGGATTCATTCATATTGCGAGTTTCAGCAAGGACATCGCCCACATCATATGTGACATCATGTGCTAGGCGGGTATAGTCGAGCAAGGCATCTTCAGTAAATTCAGTTAGATGATCTAATTGGTGCCTCATCCATAACTGATTGCTTGTATGTGATGTTCTTGCAACTTCCACTTGATTTCTCGTTTCTTGTAGTGGTCATCCATCTTACGGTTCATGTCATACAATCATCCTTTATCAGTTTTGAGTAGTGTCAAGTATTGGACTCTTTGTCTAAGGTTTTCTGATTTTTGCTTAGGTGGTCAAATCTTGACATGGTTTCATTATAGAACTTCATTTCTCCCTCATATCTTTGAGCTGCTGCATTCTGATCTTCAATATATCTAGCTTGGAATCCTCTTTGATCGGCATAGTATTGGTGCTCAAAGTTTGAAAACCAGGAAGGCTGAGTTTCAAAGATGTTTACTTGAGCTTGAAAGGTGTTGTCTTGTCCTTGCTCATCATACTTGGGAGAGGATGATTTGGGGTACTGATAGTCAAACAAGCTTTCCCAACCAGGAAATGTATTCCTTTGATCATGCTCAGGATGAGTTGAAGTTGAAGGATAGACAGGTTCATATGGTTGGGGTACTTCAGATGGAATACTAGACCCTCCAGCTTCATTTTCATTTGCTCTGATGCAAATTCTGCGCTTCCATGAACCTTCTTGCTGCAAATGCTTCTTGAAGTTGATGAATTTGATGTTCTTCATCCAAGGCTCTATCAAGTGAGCTTGAAAGCTTTTGAGTAGCAAACATCATCTGTTTTCCATGATTCGCTTCCATAAATGACTTGATTGCTTCTTGAGAGGGTGGCTCGAGTCTCCTTTTTCCTTTTGAATACTAGGTTCTCTGTCATTTTGCTCGATCGGATATATGATGACTTTCATATTCTTGATGATAGCTTTCATAGGGTGATGCCAAAATCACTTTGTTGTGCTTGGGAAAGACTTCTAGCACAATTTTCATCAAACTCATTCTCAGCCTCAACCCTTTCTTCACTTTCTTCTTGGGCTCAAATGGTTGATTTTACGCCACTCTTTGAAGAAACCCAGAAATCCTTAGATTATGACCAGTAGCCTGATGCATACTGTATTTCTTCGGGAAGCATTTGAACTCTTTATTTAGATCATCTTGAGAAATAATGCCTTGAGCCAATAAGACTCCAATGATTAATTGGGCAAAAGGCAAAGAGCTGCTGAATTTTTTATAGATGGCTTCTTCCATCTGTCCAAAGAAATAATCAGGTAGATCTATAGGCTGTCTTGACAGAATCAGGTGTAGCAACCATGCTAAAACTGAGGTGATTCCTTCTTTATATCCAGACTTGGGATATATAGAGTGTCTTAAGATTAAGAGCAGAACCTTGGCTTCTTCTGACAAACAGGACACCCTATTTGGATTAAAATTCTTACTTGAGGTATCTTGGTATATATGCCCTGATACTTGTAAATCTGGCATGACCCCACTTTGTCTCCACCTTCGATGTGGATACATCTTTTCAAAGATCCTTGTCCTAATTGCCTGAGGACTAGAAGCTCCTATTGCTGATTCAAACTGGGATGATCTGATTTTCCTTATTTTTCTATTCATAGTGAACATGATATATTTCCTTTGTTTGTTCACTAGTAGAGAAGCATAAAACTCTAGAGTCCTGGAAACACTCCATGGAATTGTTTTATTTGACATGATTCCTACTAGTCCAGGAGTGGAGTTTATGCAATCATATAACCCAGATGATCCAATAATATTGTTCACTTGATCCCAATCTATATATTGGTGATTTGACAGAGCAGAAATCAGCTTTCCTTTTCCATCTCTTCTGTTCAGATAGGCATTGTAAATATTTTTGTGTAAAAGGGACACAAAATTTTCACCTCGAACTAGCCTTGACTCAGGGAACCAGACCTTTTCACTAACCAAACGAACGGCTCTTAACTTCTTAGAATTAAGTTTTCCCAATTCTTCACTACTAAGAATATCAATCTCAGAGATCAGTTCCATGCTTTCTGAGGATGATTCACTGTCGGGTTCATAGGGATTATCCTCAGAGGATGACTCAGAGTCAACTATCTGCTTTCCTTTTCTTGGATGAGAGGTCACTATTTTTCTGTTTGCTCGAGCAGCACTATGAATATCAGGAATTAGTACTGGTCCATGAGATTGTTCAGACTCATTAATTTCAGACGTTGAATTGGATCTTTTTTGCCTTTTATTCTTGACTTTATCAATAATTTTTCCAATCAAGCCCCTTTTGTCAGGATTCTTTGACCTCATTTTTGCTTTCTGACTTAAACACGGACTAATTGCTCAGACTCAGGACCAGGCTTTCTTCAAACAAAAGAACAGACCTAAAAGGAAGAACTAAATCTAAGCACTAGGTCTAGGGTTTGAGATATGAAGAGACAAAGAGAAGTTCTAAGGAACTTACTGAACTTGGAAGGAGATTCTTGCGCACAATGTCGAACGATCACCGTCGCTAAGATCCGTCAGATTTGCTTGATGAAGAGAGGAAAGAAACTTAGGTTGAGAGAAGATTTTGCAAGCAAGACAATAACAAGGAGGTTTTGATGGAAGAAGTTCTTGCATTGAATGCATTGGCGAAGTAAAGGCTTTGGGAACTCGACACCTTTTAACGGGGTGGTTGAATAGGAGCAGAGGCGATGGGACCCCTTCTTTTAAAGTCTGTTTGAGCGAGCACAGAGAGTCCCAAAGAGATAAGGATAGGATAGCAAAGGTAAGACCTAAAGCAATAGGTAAGATTTTGAACGACTTTTGAAATCGAGAAGAGAACAAGGAATTTTATTTAAGCTTGGTGCAAATTGTTTGAATTTAGATAAGAGTTAAGACTTAGAGGTATTTAAACATGAGGCGGACTTGACTTAAACGGATTTGGACAGGTTACAATTTGGTAGGACCAAAAGTTTTGTACAGATTTGGACGATTTAGTTAAGCTTGGTATTAAGACCAAAACTCTTATTGACGGACCCAAAAGATTTAGTCAGGAGAGCATTATTGGTTTAATGAGATTGGTCAGATCCAAGAAGGAACCCGTAACTTTGGGTTGTTCTCGATCGCATCATGTCTATATTTCGAATATTTTAAAGATAAGAGATATATCTAAGATCACCAACCAAATTCAATCAAACAAGCGATTTTAGTGAATGTTTGAGTCAGTAATCAAGTAAGCTTAAGTATTTCTTTAAACTAAGCTTATCTGAAAAACTCAAGTGTTTTAATATGGACATTTTTTTAAAAAACTTTATTTAAAGAGTCATTTTATCTTGTGAGTTACTTTACTCATATTGTGTAGTCGAAGCGATGTCATCGAACTAGAGCATGAAAGATCATAACGTGCTATGCGACTAGTCGAAGTTATGTTTTAGCGACATACACTTATGAATAGAGTTTACCAAATAAAGTATGAAAGACAAGAAATGACTCAATAGATCATTTTAGAACACCATCATTTTATTTAAATACGAGTCCGGATAACATGATCGGAGGAAATGGGGCGGGACAAGAACAGACACTAGTTTTCTCCCTTACGAGTGCGACCGAGAGCCTCTATGAGAGCATCTCGGCGGACAGGCGGGAAGACTACGAGAAAGGCATCTACTTTAGCGAGTCCTTGGCGACCTCCTTTTCTTACGCCATCTCCTTTAGATAGAGATCAAACTCCTTCCGAGTTCAGCAACTCTGGATTGTCTCGATCATCTCCATAGGGTCTTTTGGCATGGTGAAGAACTTTAGATTAGAGAAGAAGAGAGGATAAGATGGGAATGCATTTTGTGGTCTCTGAACCCCTTTTATAGCCAATTAGATAAGAGAGAAGTAAATGCATCAAAATTTGAAGCGACTTTGAAGTTTGGGAAGATACGGAAAAACTGGGAGTTACGGAAACCGCAACGATTTTTGATAGAAAAACATGCAAGGCTTGGGTAAGAAAGCAAGGGAAGAGAGCATTAAGATATACATGGTAAACAAAAATGCTCTCCCTTGGACTGACATTATCGAGCAATATTTGAAAAAGCAATGATATTTAGTTCATTTCTTAATTTTGAGAATTTTGCCTCATCAAGTGGCTTAGTGAAAATATCAGCCAATTGGTCCTCAGTTCTTACATGACTAAGCATAATATTGCCTTTAGCAACATGATCACGGATAAAGTGATGTCTAATTTCTATATGCTTAGTTACGGAATGTTGAACCGGATTGTTTGCTATTTTCTTTGCACTTTCATTATCACATAACAGAGTACATTATCAAATTTTATACCAAAATCCAGAAATGTTTGTTTGATGAATAAGATTTGAGCACAGCAACTTCCAGCAGCCACATATTCGGCTTCGGCAGTGGATAGTGCTACTGAATTTTGCTTTTTAGAAAACCAAGAAACTAAAGACCTTCCAAGCAAATGACGGCTCACGAGGTGCTCTTACGATCAATCTTGCATCCGCATAATCAGTCCGAGTAGCCTAGAAGCTCAAAGGAGCACCTTTGGGGTACCACAAACCAATGTTAGAAGTAAACTTAAGATATCTAAATATTCTTTTCTGAGACTCAAGTGAATTTCTTTAGGAGCAGACTTGAAATCTAGCACACATACACACACCTTGAACATGATATCGTGCCTAGATGCTATCAAGTATAGTAAAGAGCCTATCATGGATCTAAAAGCTTCGATCTACAGACTTACCTCCCACATCTTGATCAAGATGTGTATTAGTAACCATGGGAGTCTTTATGATCTTGCATTCTTCCATTTTGAAGCGTTTGAGAAGATCCTTAGTATATTTTTCTTGAAATAAAGGTTCCTTCCTTTAGTTGCTTGATTTGAAATCCCGAAAGAATGATAGTTCCCCAATCATAGACATCTCGAACTCTTTGGCCATCATATCACCAAATTCTTTACAAAGAGAAGTATTAGTACTGACCAAAATAATATCATCAACATATATTTGACAAATCATTAATGTTCCATTGATGTCTTTTAAAAACAATGTTGGATCAACCTTTCAGATTTGAAGTCTTTATTGAGTAGAAAATCTCTAAGGCGTTCATACCAAGCTCTAGGAGCTTGTTTTAGACCATAGAGTGCCTTAGATAATTTATACACGTGGTTTGGCAAATTTGGGTCTTCAAAACCGGTGGTTGTTCAACATAGACAGTTTCATCAATGAATCCATTTAGAAATGCACTTTTACATCCATTTGAAAAGAGTGATATCAAAATGAGTAGCAAAGGCAAGAAGGAACCGAATTGCTTCAAGGCGAGCCACTGGGTATAGGTCTCTCCATAGTCCAATCCTTCTATTTGAGTAAATCCTTGAGCTACAAGTCCGGCTTTATTCCTTATCACCACTCCATTTTCATCTTGCTTATTTACGAACACCCATTTTGTACCAATAACATTGTGATTCTTTGGGCGATTGGTTAAACTCGGACTTTGTTTCTTTCAAAGTTGTTAAGTTCTTCTTCCATAGCAATAATCCAATCAGCATCTTCTAGTGCTTCTTCCATCGCTTTATTTTAGGTTCAATACGAGACAAAAGAGTAGTGTTCACAAAAGAAGCTTGTCTAGAACGAGTTTGAACACTCTTCTTGAATTCACCAATGATTTGATCGAGGATGATCTTTAGCAATGGTATGATGGCTTTTGATGAGAACAGGATGATCTTGCTCTTTTCATCTTCTTCTTCCTCTTGTGTTCCATCATGAGGCACTATTGATTGAGTGGGAGTTCATCCTTGTCTTCTTTTGGTCGAATATCTCCACTTCCATCTTCTTCATGGCTTGTGCCAAGCCATCATCTCCTACATCATCTAAATTCTCATGCTCACCTTGTGAGCCATTAGATTCATCAAACTTTACATCATAAGTTTCTTCTACCAGTCTGTGGTATTATTAAAGACTCTATATGCTTTGGATTTAGAGGAATAGCCTAGCATGAAGCCGAGTCACATCTAGTTTGAAATTTTCCTGATGAGTTCTCTTTTTATAGATATAAACTTTACAACCAAACACACGAAAATATGATACATTTGGTCTTCTACCTACCAAGAGTTCATAAGGAGTTCTCTTAAGCAATCTATGAAGATATAGTCTATTTACTGACATGACAAGCGGTATTAATTGCTTGACCCAAAAAGCATCGAGGTTTCATATTCATCTAGCATAGATCTAGCCATTTCAATCAAAGTTCGATTTTTCCTTTCAATAACACCATTTTCTTTGAGGAGTATAAGTAGCAGAGAGTTCATGCTTAATCCCTAATTCATCACATTATTCAATGATATTTGTGTTAACGAACTCAGATCCATTGTCACTTCTTATTTTCTTGATGGGACAATCAAATTCATTTTGAGCCCTTTTTGCAAAAGTTTTGAAGATTTTTCAACTTCACTTTTGTTTGGCAAAAGAACACCCAAGTAAATCTGGAAAAGTCATCAACAATTACTAAGCAATAAGAGTTACCACCAATCTTTGGCATATGAGGTGGGACCAAACACATCCATATGCAGAAGCTCAAGTGGTCTAGTGGTGGACATGATACTTTTAATTGGATGAGAATTAGTTACTTGTTTGCCTGCTTGACAAGCACTACATAGCTTATTCTTTTCAAATTTGACATCTTTTAAACCCACCACAAGCTCATTTTTGAAAAGCTTCTTTAGATTAGACATACCTACATGCCCCAGACGCCTATGCCAAAGCCATCCGAGGGAGACTTTAGCTAGCAGGCAGGTTGAGATACATGAGGAGTTAGATTTGAAATCTACTAAATAGAGATTTTGAAATCTGAATCCTTTGAATATAAGCTTTTCATTTTTATCAAATACAGTTACCCCATCAGAAGTGAAGTTACAATGAAATCCAAGATCACATAATTGAGCAACAGACAGTAAATTGAAGTTTAAGGAATCAACGAGAAGAACATTGTCAATAGAGTGATCGTTTGATATGGCAATTTTACCAAGACCTTTTACCTTTCTTTTGCTGTTGTCTCCAAAGGTGATTTTGTGACTTGGATCACTTTCTCCTTCAATTGAAGTGAACATTCTTGAGGTCTAGGTCATGTGTTGAGTGTAGCCATGCCAATGACCCAATGTCCGCCTCCACTCTTATAATTTACCTACAAGTTCATTTCTTCACTTTAGGTACCCAAATATTTTGGGTCCTTTGATGTTAGTTACAGCCATCTTAGGTTTGAAAGGGTTTGTCAACATGGCCTTAGGTACCAGACGACTTTAAGCTTCTTATTTAAATTTGAGGGCCTACATATTTCACATTTGTTTTGCCTGAAATCTTTAAATAGCATGTAATGGGCATCTACCATGCAATCCCTTTTGGCATGAGAAACATTTGCAAGATAGCAATTTTTGGATTCATGGTTTGATTTATGACAATAATAACAATGAGTGTTTTTCTTGACAAAAACTTGTGTAACGTGACCTGGCCCATTTTATTTGGCGGAAATGACGGGTTTGTAACCCAAGCCCTTTTGCCCAAGTTTGGTCTTTGTTCAACAAGAATTTTGTCAAGAGTAGCACTTCCCAGAAAACATTTTTCTAAGCCTTTATCAAATGTGGCTATCTGAGCTTTTAGATCTTTATTTTCAACTTCAAGCTTCTTAACACAAGAAGCATATTTGCAATTTTCTTTGCAAGCATCAGAAGAGCCACAAGTTAAGAATGAAGAGCCACTTGAGACAGATGTATTACTTGAAGAGACATGACTGGATTTGTTAGACATCATTTCATTTTCAATTTCTAGTTCACGATAGTTGATTTTCAAGTCTTCATAATTCTTAACAAGCAAAGCATGACTTGCAACAAGGTCATCATGAATTTTACAGACTTTTTATGTTCATGCATAAGGTTTTCATACTTGTCTGTAAGCATCCTTTGATCATTAAGCAAGCTAGAGATAGTCTTCTTAAGAGTTCTAGTTGAATTTGTTTTATCATGCAAGGCATTTTTAGTTCTTCAACTAGTTCTACTAACTCATCATAAGAAGGAGAGTCACTCACTTTTCCTCATCCGATCTTGCCATAAGACAGAGAGGGAATAAAGGTGGTGGTGGAGTTGACTCATCTAGAGCGAGTCCGGCTAGCCCTTTGACTTGGACTTTCTTCTTACGAGGATGAGTCTTCACTTTCACTTTCATCATCAGTAACCCATTCTCCTATGTGAGCTTCTCCTTTTCCTTTCTTCATAAATCTCTTAGAGTAGCTTTTCTTGAAGAATTTCCTTTTTGATTTTTCATGAGTCTTTTCTTCTTCATCATCATCCTTATTCTTGTATTTGCTCTTCTTCTTGATTTTGTTGGGACACCGAGCAGCTATGTGTCCTTTTTCATTGCAATCAAAACATACAACATTAGAAAAAGGATTTTTCTTTGAGTAAGAGTTTGACCTTTCTCTGTCTTTGAAGTTGACCCTTCTCATGAGTTTGTTTGCTCTTCTCATGAGTAGAGCTAATTTCTTTACGTCTTCATCTTCATCTTCACTTGACTCATCATCATCTTCTTGGATGAGTCTTGAACAACTTCTTTGGCCTTTAATGCGATGGATTTCTTTCTTGGAGCATCTTCATCAGCCAGAGTGAGCTCATGAGTAGATATCTTGCCCAGTAGTTCAGTTGGAGTGAGCCTTTTGAGATCACCACTGTTGGACAGATAAGTGATCAAGCTGTGATATGATCGTGGAAGCACTCTAATCATCTTCCTGCATACTTCAACATCTGAAATTTTAGTTCCTAGGCCCTTTAGTTCATTTACAATAGGATTTAGCCTAGAGAACATATCATTTGCATTTTCTTGAGGAAGCATTTTGAATTGATCAAATTTTCTCTAACAACATAGTATTTTTCTTCTTTACAACGGAGGTACCTTCATGAATTTCTTGTAATGTTGTCCATATATCATATGCGAAGTAAGATTACTTACTCTATCAAAGACTTCTAAGCTAAGACAAGAAAATATGGCATTTCTAGCTTGGGCATCATATTGCATATTTTGAATTTCACCCGAGTGGGTTCTCCATATGCAGATTGCCCTTGTGTATGACACGAGGAGGCATAGGCTTCTGTAACCCTCCACACATCATACCCAACAGCTTCTAAATAGCATCTCATCCTAATTTTCCAATAAGCATAGTTTGTGCCATCAAAAACAGGTACTCTACCAATACTAACAGTTGGAGAACCATTTCCCTCAGCCATATACCAAAGCTGGTTAAGCTAAACAAGGTAAACTAGGCTCTGATACCACTTGAAGGATCGATATGGCCTAGAGGGGGGTGAATAGGCAATTTTACAAATTCTGGCAATTTTAATTTACTAACTTATTTTAACGAGAGTAACTTATAGCAAGAGTAAGCGAATTCAAGCAACAAACAAATACAGTAAAGCAATAAAAGAAATGATACAGAAAGACAAAGATTTATCCGTGGTTGAGTCGCACTCCTAATCCACGTTGAAGCACTTCTCTTGAAGTTCACTTCTCCAAAGCTAGTCGCAGAGCTCGTGTTCACTTGAGTAACTCTTTCACTTCTCCGGTGAGGTGAGTTCCAAACCTCTCACAAAATACAGATTGCCTTCCACAAACACCTTTGGACAGTCACACTGCTTTACTTCCTCCAAGTCGTCTAGGATCACCAAGATCCAAGAGTAATAAACCTCGCACAAGTTCTGTCTCTTGGTTCACTATGCAAATCACAAAACTAGACACTGACTTGGAGCTTACACACTTAGGGAAGTATGAAGATTTTTTGTGTGAAAATGAAGCACAGACTCCTTTTTGAGAATGAGAGCTATATATCAATGCCAAAATGTAAGGAGTTCATGTATATAACAGGTAGATGGCCTAGGAAATGCTTATATAGTCATTTTGAGTGAATATAGCCGTTACACCTGCTACAGTAGCCGTTGGACGTGTCAGATGTCAGAAACAACAGAAAAACACACGTACAACGGACTATGTATCAGTGCTTAGCGATACTGGGTATGTGTATGCCGGACCAAATTTCCGAGTTCACGACGGACCAAATATTTTGGTCCGCAGTACATGGGTTGATCAAGAAGATGGTCTGGCATACAACTGAGATATATATATATATATGAGTATCTGACTAAGAGGTTTGGTCCATTACACATGACTTTCAAAAGATTTTGCTTAGACATAGAGATTTATGTACGCCGGACCAAAATTTTGGTCCGTCATACATGGACGAAGCCACGATTTGCGTGCAAAAGACACATGTACTTGGACCAAATTTTTGGTCCGTAATGCATGGACTTAAGAGAAGATAGGTTACAAGCGAGAAGACATATGTATTTGGACCAAATTTTTGGTCCGTTATGCATGGACTTTAGAGAAGATATGTGCCAAGAACCTTTTTCAATTATAGATAAAAAAACTGGCTTTTCAATCTAGCAACGGACTTAAAAGAAACTAAGCACAAAAGTTTTGTCCGTTTCCTGAGTAAAAACTTATTTTAGGTTTCGATCGAAAAGGAACTTCAAAGATTTAGTCCGCCAAAACTTATATGCGAAATGGATCTGGACCAAATTTTTGGTCTGAGAGATAGGAAACCTAAGACATCTTTGGTTACATCTTGAGAAGCGAGAATTACATGTATCTTGGGACCAAAAAATTTGGTCCGTCATACATAGGCGTGTTTCGACTAAGATATTTTTTAGGAAAGTTTGTTCAAGAATATGTGAATATCAAAGCGAGTAAATTCTAATCAATAGCGGATGTACAAAGGAAGTTTTGACAAAGAATAGATTCAAGGTTTGCAACGAATCAAGAATATAGATAGGTAAAGATATGGTCCGTTTGAATTGGAAGATATAGTTAGAAAAAGATATAGATTGAGTGTCTTTTGCTCCAAGTGATCTGGTTTTGCTTTTGCCTATCAAACTATTTCCTTGTGCTAAGTCCCTCTTTTGAACAGCTATACAAGGACAAAACACCTTCAGTCATAAACTATAAACTAAAGGCCTTAATCTTGTTGTCCCAGCTTATTTCATCATACGTTCTAGCTCACTTTCTTCAGGCTTTGAATATTACTAACTTAGTCATCAATACCAAAATCATAATAATATAACAAATAAATTTGAGGGGTGCCTAGATGCTATCAAAGTCTAGTGGCAAGTGGCACATGTTTTTCAACTTCACCAACCTAAACAAGTTATGCCCAAAGGATGACTACCCCCTTCTTCGCATCAACCAATTGGTCGACTTCACTGCCTGGTACGAGTTGATGAGTGTCTTGGATACATACTCGGGCTATCATTAGGTCCACATGGCACAAGAAGATGAGGAGAAGACAAGTTTCATCACACCAATGGACATCTTCTGCTACCTACGCATGCCCTTTGGAATAAAGAACACAGGAGCCACCTTCCAACATCTCATATGCCTCGTTCTAAAGGGCTAGCTAGGTCAAAACGTGGAGGTGTACGTTGATGATTGCCGTTATAAAAATCCTCTTGGCTTCAACACATCTCAAGGACCACTGTGAAACCTTCAAGAGCCTTCGCAAGTTCGGCCTCAAGCTAAACCCTGAGAAATACGCCTTCAGGGTAAGAGGGGCAAGCTCTTAGGCTTCCTTGTCTCTCAAAGAGGCATCGAGGTCAACCCGGAGAAAATTCAGGCCATCCTCATGGAACCGCCACGATCTATCAAGGACGTACAACGCCTAATGAGTCGTATGGCGGCCTTGGGGTGCTTCATGTCATGATTAGGCGAGAAAGGGCTGTCCTTCAAGATTCTCTGTGGGCTTGAAGGCTTCCTTTGGACCCTCGAGGCTCAAAGGGCTTTTGAGGATCTTAAGTCATATTTGACCAATCCCCCTTCGTCACTAGCCAAAGTCCCAAGGAATCCCTCCTCCTGTACCTCACTGTGACTCCGATCGTCGCAAGCTCTGTCTTAATCAGGGAAAAGGACAGGGTCCAACACCCCTGTACTACATCATTTCACCCAAACCCATTGGACCATCTACTTCGATGGTTCCATGTGTCTAAATGATGGAGGTGTTGGAGTTGTCCTTATGAGCTTAGAAGGGAAGGCGCTCGAGTACGTTGCACACCTATTCTTTAACCCCACAAACAACATGGCCAAGCACGAAGCTCTCCTCTTAGGGCTTCGCCTAGCAAGAGCTATGGGGATCCGACACCTCCTCATCCTCAGGTACACTTAACTTGTCGTCAACCAGATGGACAAGTCTTACCAATGCCTCGACCCTAAAATGACTAACTACCTCAAAGAGGTACGTAATATGGAACAAAACTTCATGGGGATGAAGGTCCGTTGAATCCCCCCAAAGACAATCACCGGGCGAACCGCTTAGCTCATGCGACAAGCTCCCAAGAACTTCTTCCGCTAGAGGTCTTCCTCGAAGTACTTGATGCTCCCTCCATTAAAGAAGATGCTAACGAAGTATGAAAGCCTGAGCTGACCCTAGAATTCAACAAGATCTCAGCCTCTCCCAAAACATGATCCCAATTATAAAATGCATTCAAGGAGAAATAGAGATGAAGGATACAATGCGGCAAGTAAGGATTAAGAGAAATATGAAGTTGACAGCGGCCGATGGATAGCTTGACTGCTTGAGGAGGGTGTGGGTGGAGGGCTTGCCGTCTCAGAGCCTATGTTACCGTTGCGCCTTAGCCCTCAATTCTCGTCTTTTCCACAAGAACGAGGTAGAGAGAGAGAGAAGAGGTTGATCCTAATAGTCGATAGGGTTTCTCACTTCTCAACTTTGTATGCTATGGGCTGTCACGGACAGTAGTGCGCTATTGTGCTGGCTTGGTGTGCTAGGAACGGATATGGTCTATTGACTTGTGGGCTGAAATTTTTGCTATATATAGGGGGTTTTCCACTGCTTGTTAGGCAAGGCCTCAGGCCATTGCCCTAGTGGCCTAAGGCCTATCTCCGTCCCTATTGGCGTCGAACGCCCTGCTCCCCATGATGAGCTCTAGGAGGATGACGTCGAAGCCATACACGTCCGACTTGATGTTGACCTTGCCACTCATGGCATAGTCGGGCGCGCAGTAGCCATAGGTGCCCCACATGAATTCTGAGATTACATCGAGACCCCATCTCTTCTGTAAAAAAAATCATCGTGGTTCCAAAAATTCTTATGAGGTGGTTATTTTAGTTTTTCGTAGATTTGTCTAGGTTATGCCAGAGGAAAAATGACATCCACCTTGGAGGTTGGTTTTGTTGTCTGAGCATTCTATCAAAATTCACCTGGCATAACATGTAGTGCAGCTTTATCTAGTTATACATATCATGGATTTAATTAGGCATGAAGACTCACATATACAGTGTACTCCACTCCTAACAAGAGACCATCACAACTCTATAAAGCAAGTCATGTCACGATCGGAGTTAAACTGGCCGGTACCATGAATTTAGAGAGGAGGGAGAGAAGGGGGAGGCAGGGCCGGGGTGCAAATGCAAATTCAATTGCAATTGCATATCATGGTTGGGAGATTGTACAATACTAAGATAATCCAGGTCCATGCATACATACTACTCCAGATCTTTTTTATTCTAAAATTTGATTGTCGATAGGTTTAACACTATCTATATTGGCTATATGAAAATCATATAATTAAATTTATCATTAAAAATACTTTCATATATCTAAATTTTTGTTAGTATATCTTGATGCAGAATTATAAAAAGTTAAAGAAGTGTCAAGGAAAAGGGAGTACATGCATACACATGGCAATTAAATGGAGTAACAATTTTTGACCTTGGTCGGGTGTCTGCCGATGGGCGCGACTCCACTCCATCGGGAAGGGAAAGCTGTTGACTAAAGTCCACATTAGCTTGAACAGGCGAATGGCAACAACGTGATACGATGTGATGGCGTTGTCATCATCGTCCATGGAGCTCCACTGGGCTCCCGCTTCTGCCTCTTTGTGCTCGCCACCTCCTCCTCCTGCTTCCACCCCAACACTGCCTCTCTACCTTCTCCATGCTTCTCATGCGTTGCCTCACCATGGCCTCCTCATGCATGGCTTGGTGTGCTAGGAAGGGATATGGTCCCGGATGTTGCTCCACTTGCGTACCTCGAAAGTAGCACGATTGAACTCCCAGTCGTCATCAGAAAGAGGAGGGATCTCCGAGTAGTCATCTTGAGTGATCTTTGGCTGCCCCACGGTGTATGAGAAGCCCTCCACGTTCAGATATAACCATTTCTTCCCAGGATGATTCCAATTGTACTTGGTGGCATGCACCGGGTAGTCACCTTGGTTCTGGACGGTTAATGTCAATGAGCCCAAAGGACCAAACTTCCCATTTGATTTGTGGAGATGGAAGAAGTAATCAAAGGCCGCGATGGCGGGCCTCATGCGTCGGCCCTCGATCACCGTCTCGCACAACCACAAGAACACCCTCACCCTTGCCAGTAGGTTGGGGGAGAAGTGCGGGAGCTCCACAATGTAGTGTCTCACGATGGTCCGGATGAATGGATGCATCGGGAGCCCGAGGCCAACCTCGAACCAGGCCTTCAGAGCGACGGTGTACCCCAGAGGGGGATTGGGGCACTCCTTTGATCCTGACCACAAGACATCCTTCAGCGTTAGGCGGCTCCCGAAGGCCACCAACGCCACCTTCTCAGCTTTGGTAAGAGTCGTGGGCTCGACCCCCACGAGGATCTCCTTGGTTGAGTCATCATCAAGGATTTCAACCTCTTCCTCAAAGTCGACGCCCGTCGGATCCTCCATCCTAATGAAGGTCGCCAAATACTCGTTTTCCCCCTTCTTCACAAAGGAGAAGTTCCAATCCTTGGTCACCAAGATGTCATAGGAGGTACCTGAAAGATGAAGTGTAAAAGATGAGGTCCATGACTCATGAAGGCTTCTTTAATGTAGACATTGAATGATTGTCAATAGAGCACTTTCATGCCCTTGGCCAATGCTCTATGGCTCACTATAGTGTGCCCCATCCCTGCTGCCTGCACCTTGGAACCCTGTGCCTGGGGGCTCGTGCCCTGCGCGATGCGTGAAGGGAAACGCGGTATGCTACGCTAGCACAAAAAAAACTACCGCGCAACCAGAAAGCTACTCGCAAGAAGGGGATCATAGATAAGATTACCACTAGACGCGCAGTTGCGGAATCCTTCGCGCGTCGATGTAGTGGTTCGTCCTCGCCGCAGTCGTTGCGTCGATGTAGTGGATCGTCCTCGCCTCGCCGTGAATCGTCCTCCCCGCCGCAGATCGCAGCAGCGTCACCGCGAGAGTCCACACGCCGAGAGATGGAGCGCGTGCGGCGTGTGCAAGCACCTAGTCGCTCGGCGAGGCGCGAGAGGAGGAGGCTAGGGTTTCAAGTGAATCAAACCTAAACCGTGGAAAGCACCTTCGCGCCCTCCTCCTCCCTCCTTATATAGCCACGAGATGAAACCTAAACCGGGGCCCACCAAAGATGCTAAGCCCACGAGGTTCATTAATTACGGATCCAATCCAAATTAATGCGCCCCACCCATTAAGTGTGTGACCTGCGGGTTCACATACGTTTGGACATGGATTCGGAAAACTCCTTTTCAATCCAATAGTTGGTAGCGGCTTCTTGCAAAGTATGCCAACTCCCAAACATACCGTGATCAAATCGAGCAGAACCTATCAAAAGAACTCATGTAATAATCCCTTTGCCAAGTATATGAAGATTGATCTCAAGGCGAGAAGCATGTCATCCTTTGATGATTCAATCCATCTCTCGTATCCGTGATATATTAATAAGTTGTGATTGACTCCTCAATCACGGCATGGCCATGCACTTTCTTAATCATATCACTCGAGTGGCCTTGTCATATATCTCCGTTTCATTGGAGTGGCAAATTCCATCTTGATCGCCACTTCCTCTCGCACGTTTCATAGTAAACATGAAAGCTACCTTTATAACTATCCGGTTAGGAAGTAGTGTTTGATAGCCCCAAGGAAAACTATTACACATGTAGGGAATATGACAATCTCGTGTCTAAGGATCATACATCTTCTAGGTATGAGATACACGATGACACATAAGAATGAAACATTCTCGCGTTGTCCCATAGCGGGTCTATCTAACCCATGTTCTTCAACATGGTCCACAATGTAGAGATGATATCTCCATATCCCATGATCTATGAAGCATGATCATCGATCACTACATGTCTTGATCTATTCATCGTAGTCCTATACGATGATATCCGATCGTAGATATTTATCGAATTACATCATTAAGTAAAGAGCTTCATAATCAAGTCACATACTTGTTGATCAATACAATGATATACATTCATTGGACCAATAATCATATTATTATTCATAAACATAGTCATGTTACAATCATCTAAATGATTGCCTCAAGGGCATAACACTAACAATCTCCCACTTGCACTTGAGTCAATCAATTAAGTATCTAATACCAATAGACCTTGTGTGCGCCTCATGCTTAGGTTGTGGCGTTGGCTTTGTCAACGGATCGGCCACATTGGCTTCCGTATGTACTTTGCATATTCAGCGTCACCTCTATCCACAATCTCGCGAATAAGGTGAAAGCGGCGAGTATGTGTTTAGACTTTGATGTGATCTAGGCTCTTTTGCTTGTGCAATGGCACCACTATTATCACAATAGATGTCCATTGGACTAGAGACACTAGCGACCACACCAAGCTCTGTGATAAACTTCTTAATCCACACAGCCTCCTTTGCGGCCTCCGGCCGCAATGTACTCCGCTTCATCGTAGAGTCGGCCACCGTGTTTTGCTTGGAACTCTTCCACCATCGCTCCTCCATTAAGTGTAAACACAAACCGGATTGCGATCGAAAATCATCTTTGTCGGTTTGGAAGCTTGCATCGGTGTAACCCTTTGCAACAGATCTTCCTCACCTCCAAAAACAAGGAACATACCCTTAGTTCTTCTCAAGTACTTGAGGATATTTTTACGGCTATCCAATGACCATCACGAGGATCCGCTTGGTATCCGCTCGTGACACTTAGAGCATATGAGACATCGGGCGTGTCTGGATCATGGCATACATAATAGACCCAATAAATGAAGCATATGGAATCTTGCTCATCCTGTCTCGCTCATCAGATGTCGAAGGACATTGATTCTTGCAGAGACTGATGCCATGTGACATTGGCATGAAACCTCTCTTGGATTCATGCATATTGAACCTTTTCAATATCTTGTCAATGTACATTTCCTGACTTAATCCAATTAACCTTTTTGATCTATCTCTATAGATTTTTATGCCCAAGATATAGCATGCTTCTCCCAAGTCCTTCATTGAGAAACTCCTTTTCAATGAAGTCTTAACATCTTCAAGCATAGGAATGTCATTCCCGATTAATAATATGTCATCCACATACAAAATCGTAAATACAAGTGCGCTCCCACTAGCCTTCTTGTAAACACAAGGCTCTTCTTCATTTTTGATAAAGTCAAAACCTTTGACTACTTCATCAAAACGAATGTTCCAACTCCTAGATGCTTGCTTTAACCCATAAATGGATCTTTGAAGCTTGCATACCCTTTTAGCATATTTAGGATCAACAAAGCCTTGAGTTGTATCATGTATACATCCTCGTAAAGATTCCCATTAAGGAAGGTCTGTTTTGACATCCATCCGCCATATTTCATAATCAAAATATGCAACAATAGCTAAAATGATCCGAGACAGACTTGAGCATGGCTACCGTGAGAAAGTTTCATCATAGTCAACTCCTTGAACTTGTTTGAAACCCTTTGCCACCAACCGTGCCTTATAGATCTGAACATTTCCATCTCGTCTATCTTTTCTTGAAAATCCATTTGCACTCAATGGTTTTACACCATCAAGTGAATCGACCAAGTTCCAAACTTGATTGTTATGCATGGATTGAATTTGGATCTCATGGCTTCAAGCCATTTTTGGAGTTTGGGTCCATCATTGCTTCTTCATAAGTCGTGGGCTCATCATTGTCCAACAATAATATGTCATTCCCATATCTAATAGGTACATGGCGTGGCCTCCCGACCCACGTGGGGTGGAGTCTTTTCCACAGGTTGTACAACACTTTGTACATCTTGTGAAGGTTGAGGTAGCTTGAACATATTCATGTGATTCTCGAACTTCATCAAGATACACATCACTCCTCTCGATTTCTTTTGAAAGAAACTCTTTCTCCAAAAGACACCATTTGAGCAACAAAAACTTTGTTCTCGTTTCTTTTGTAAAAGTAATATCCTTTTGTTTCTTTAGGATACCCACAAAAAGCATTTTTCCGATTTAGGTGCGAGTTTATCGATTGTAAACGTTTTACATAAGCCTCACATCCCCATATCTTGAGAAATGACAACATGGGTCTTCTCGATCCATATCTCATATGGCGTCTTCTCAACGGATTTTGATGGGACCCTATTCAAAGTGAACGCAATTGTCTCTAGAGCGAAACCCCAAAGGATAATGGCGGATCTGTTTGGTGATCATTGACCGAACCATATCTAATAAAGTCCGATTCGTCGTTCGGACACACCATTCCATTGAGGCGTTCTGGCGGAGTAAGTTGCGAACGATTCCACATTGCTTTAAATGATCACCAAACTCTTGGCTCAAGTATTCGCCACCACGATCGGATCGTAAGTGTTTTATTGTTTTGCCAAGTTGATTTTGTACTTCGCTCAAACTCTTTGAACCTTTCAAAAGTTTGATTTATGCCTCATTAAATAGATATATCCATATCTCTCAAGTCATCGGTAAAAGTTACAAAATCATGAAACCCACCCCTAGCGATCGAGCTCATTGGTCCACATACATCCGTATGTACTAGGGCCAATAATTCACTTGCTCTCTCACTAAAACACTGTGAAAGGGCTTTTGTCATCTTGCCAAGTAAACAAGATTCACATGTTTCAAATGATTCAAAATCAAATGAGGTTAGAAGTCCATCACCATGGAGCTTCTTCATGCGCTTCTCATTTATATGACCTAGCGACAATGCCACAAAAGGTAGGGTTCAAATCATTAGGCGGTGCCTTTTACATTAATATTATAGATGTGTTTTTCTTGAGTTCAAGGGCGTACAACCCATCCACCATGGGGCAACGACCATAATACATATCATTCAAAAATATTGAACAAACAAAGTTCTTTATTTCAAATCATAACCTTCATGTTCCAAACAAGAAGATGAAATAATGTTTCTACTCAAAGATGGAACAAAATAACAATTATTGAGTTCTAAAACTAATCCGAAGGCAAATGCAATGGGTATGTGCCAACGGCAAGACCAAAGAACTCTTGCTTTATTCCCCACGCCAAGATCCACTTCTCCTTTTGCCAAGTCTCTACTCTTTATCACCGCAACGAATTGCAAATGTGAGCAACCGAACCGGTATCATATACCCATGAGTGAGTGAAGAAGTAGCAAGATTAATTTCTATAACATTAATACCAAGTGGAAACCACATTTCCATTCTTCTTATCCGCAGTACTTTTCGCAGATTCCGTTTCCAATGCCCCGATTTCTTGCAATAGAAGCATTGGGTATCAGGTTGAGGGCCAACTTTAAGCACGAAGCTTAGTTTTGAGGCTCGCGATCTCATCTTGAGCCTTGCCCTTGCCCTTGCCCTTGCTCTTTCCGTTCCCCACCTTAGCCTTTCTCTTTTTGAAAGCGGTTGTTTTCGAACCATCATCACATGATTGGGTTTTTCTTAATGCTTTCCTCATGAGCCTTGAGCATCCCATGTAGCTCGGTTAGGCTCTTCTCCATGCTATTCATATGAAAATTCATAATGAATGGCTCAAAGCTCTGAGGCGTAGACGGAGAATAACATCGTGGCCAAACCGAGGCTAAGGGAAACTCAAGTTTTCCAATCTCCCAATGTAACCAATCATCTTGATCACATGAGGATCGACGGATCGCCTTGACCGACTTACAAGCAAATAAAAGCTTTGAGATACCATACCTCTCAGCTCTTGCTTGATTCCCAAACATGCCCTTCAAGCCCACAATCATATTGTAAGCATCCTGGTCCTCATATTGCTTTTGGAGCTCGAGTCCATTGTGACTAGCATGAGACAGTGACCTCTGAAGCATTAACATGCTTTTCATATTCAACCCTCAAATTATGCGGCATTTTATTTGGTTCATCAGAATTGGATTCTCTAGAACATAGTCCTTCTTTTCATGCTTGAGAACAATTCTCAAAGTTGCGATACCAATCAACAAAATTAGTTCCATTAAGTTTTTCCTTTCCAAACCGATCTCAAAGCAAAACCAGTGTAGCAGGAGTAGGAGAAGGTGCCATTGAACTACAACAAAAATATGCAAAGATTCTAAGCACTATGTTTATGTAAAACTTTTATTAAACTTTTAATTAAAGACACTCCTATTTTATGTCCTTTTATAGACACATAGTGAGTATTCAAGATCCATATTCATTAAACACTAGTGAGCTTTGGCATCCTTGCTAGAAATTTAATGACATAGGTAAGCAACACCTTTGCTAATTACATCATATGTAACTCTTGTTTGTTGAGTATGAAAACAAGTAATGAATGCCTCCATCAACATGACTCATGGCCAGTCAACCCGCCCCAAGGGCTCACATGAGGAGGAGCACTTCCGTATTCGGTGCCAATTAAGAAACCTGCCTCATGTGTGTTTTCCTAGACACCAATTGTCTTGTATAGGTTCCTTCATTATGAAATCAAATCCCAATCACTTATGTCCTCAAGCCCAAAACCGTTTTGATAGCTCGTTTAAATCGCCATTGTTATGCGTGATGTGTCCAACATATCCCTATCATCTATTGAGATAGCCATTGATATACTACTTTGGCGATCATATCAATAACGATCTAAATTCTTGATAGGTGCAACAATTGGATGGACAATTTGATTTAAGATTTTTAACTATAAGGATGAACAAAAATTACTATGAACATAGCATCACATGCAATGAGCATAAAGAAAATAGCAAGGATAAAACACACATCCACGAGAAAATCAAAATAAGTGTGAAATAGCATGGCCCTTAGCATTAAGATCTCCATCATCATGCTTGGTTGTTCACCTAGCCACCTTGCTTGATTTGTTCACCTAGCCATCGTCTTCATCATTATGGATGCAACTCCTTACAACTTTTGATAATGAATTTTACATGAGGGTTTGAAGCATCACAAGTCGACACGCAGTCGTTATACAATTTAAATAGCCTTATGGCTTAACACAGCCATGAGCCATGTGGAAATTACATGCATCACATACACATAGGCCATACTATTTCACATAATTCCTGCAAAAGCGAGTTAAACAAAAGCAACCCCTCGACTCGGTCCGAGGGGCGCACTGGCGTGGTCCTCATTGGCGGTCGTGGCGGGTCCCGCTGGCCGTCCGTGGCCGGCGGGTCGGCGGCGCCGCTTGAAATCTTTTAGAGGCATGTCTTCCGCCATGGGAAAACACCTCAAAATTTCCACGGATCAACCAGATTGACCCAATCCGATCTAATATAATTGGCTTGGTCCCATATGGATACGTTTCAGAAACCCTGATGGCGGTAACCCGACCGGTAAGGGTAACGTCGTACCATGAACGGACTCACCCAAATCAAGATTGAGTCGGTTTGCACTTTCCTCAAACCCTAAATCGATCGATTTCATCGATGGTGCCGTCACCAATTCATCACATGGCTGGGTGAACATGTAATAGATCCAATCTACTAACCTCACACATCATATGTGCAACATCCAGATCACAAAACTATACGAGATGGCTCGATACCATTGAAGGAAGCGGTATGCTACGCTAGCACAAAAAAAACTACGCGCAACCGTAAAGCTACTCGCAAGAAGGGGATCATAGATAAGATTACCACTAGGCGCGCGATTGCGGAATCGCCAGCGCGTCGATGTAGTGGTTCGTCCTCGCCGCGATCGTTGCGTCGATGTAGTGGATCGTCCTCGCCTCGCCGTGGATCGTCCTCCCACGCCGCGATCGCGGCGGCGTCACCGCAGAGTCCACACGTCCAGAGATGGGGCGCGTGCGTCGTGTGCAAGCACCTAGTCGCTCGGCGAGGCGGCGAGAGGAGGAGGCTAGGGTTTCAAGTGAATCAAACCTAAACCGTGGAAAGCACCTTCTCGCGCCTCCTCCTCCCCTCCTTATATAGCCACGAGATGAAACCTAAACCGGGGCCCACCAAACATGCTAAGCCCACGAGGTTCATTAATTACGGATCCAATCCAAATTAATGCGCCCCACCCATTAAGTGTGTGACCGCGAGGTTCACATACGTTTGGACATGGATTCGGAAAACTCCTTTTCAATCCAATAGTTGGTAGCGGCTTCTTGCAAAGTATGCCAACTCCCAAACATCTTGTGATCAAATCGAGCAGAACCTATCAAAAGAACTCATGTAATAATCCCTTTGCCAAGTATATGAAGATTGATCTCAAGGCGAGAAGCATGTCATCCTTTGATGATTCAATCCATCTCTCGTATCCGTGATATATTAATAAGTTGTGATTGACTCCTCAATCACGGCATGGCCATGCACTTTCTTAATCATATCACTCGAGTGGCCTTGTCATATATCTCCGTTTCATTGGAGTGGCAAATTCCATCTTGACTGCTCACTTCCCTCTGCACGTTTCATAGTAAACATGAAAGCTATCTTTATAACTATCCGGTTAGGAAGTAGTGTTTGATAGCCCCAAGGAAAACTATTACACATGTAGGGAATATGACAATCTCAGGTCTAAGGATCATACATCTTCTAGGTATGAGATACTGCGATGACACATAAGAATGAAACATTCTCGCGATGTCCCATAGCGGGTCTATCTAACCCATGTTCTTCAACATGGTCCACAATGTAGAGATGATATCTCCATATCCCATGATCTATGAAGCATGATCATCGATCACTACATGTGCTGATCTATTCATCGTAGTCCTATACGATGATATCCGATCAGAGATATTTATCGAATTACATCATTAAGTAAAGAGCTTCATAATCAAGTCACATACTTGTTGATCAATACAATGATATACATTCATTGGACCAATAATCATATTATTATTCATAAACATAGTCATGTTACAATCATCTAAATGATTGCCTCAAGGGCATAACACTAACAATGCGTGCCTGCACCTCATGCACCTAAGGGCCTCGCGGCAGCGCCCTTGCTCCCGTGCACTCAAGTACCACATGACTATGTCCCTGGCCTACGCGACTAGCACCCTACGCCCCTCGCGTGGCCCCTGGCCAGCGCCCCTGGGGCCAACGCGCCCCAGCACTCAACGATCCTCAGTCGTGCCCGCATGACCACCCGGTGCCCAGCACACCCTGCTCCCGTGCGAAGGCAACCCACTTTTTGCACCCTCACCCCCAAACCTGTATAAATCCCCTGTGTCATTTTCACTCTCGTGGACAACGACCCGTTAAACGGCTGACGTCCACCCTCACACTTATGTTCGGTTTTCACTCCTACGACAAAGAGACAACCTGATCACGTAAACCAACGTAAATAGTGATAAGAGTGTGAGAGTAAAATATGATGAAAATAATATAAAATAGTTAGAGGAATGATTTTAGAGACGAACTACTAGAGATGTTGTCTCTAGTGCTGTCTCTAGGTAAGTTGGAATCCTTAGAGCAAGTACAATAACAAAGCCTACTACTTACTCCATCTCTCATCCATATCATCTAGAGTAAGCAATAAAGACAGCTTGTAATATAACAATCTCTAAAAGTTGTTTATAGATGCTGTGCAATGACTATCTTTTCTCTCTTGTATATAATTAATCTATCTTGTTCCCTATGCCATGCTGGCTCTTGCATAAGAGCCAGCTCTCTTCTCTCTCCTCTTTTCTCACTTTTTCATATAGGACAAAGCTGATATGTACAGGCTAAGAGTAAACTGATGTAGCCTTATTGTACTTGTCCTTAGAGACAAACTAAAAGATAGACTATTGTATGTGCCCTTAGCAACTGTTGGTTGAAATATATGATTAGGGTTTAATGAGCCTTAAAATCTCTAATTAAAACACGTTGGCCGATGGTTAATAAACTCGTGGTTATATGTGGTGGAGTGTAGGGTAGGGGTGCAATCGGTTCGTATAGTTTCCGTCCGACCGACCGATCGGATGTATTCGGATAGTCATTTCGAATAATTTTCGAATTCGGATTCGGTTTCAGATATTTTTTCGGACTCGAATTCGGATTCGGGAGATTACTACCCGTCGGATCGGTATATTCCAAGATGGTTTTCGGATATATCTGAAAAACTTTACTGGATTATCCGAATCTTCTGGCCCGGCATTCACTCGTTCCTTCGGTCCTTTGATACTTCGGTGATTCGGTGGCTTGGCCCAATCAGCAAATAGGCCCATTAGACCATTACAGCGATTGCGTACCAGTACAACCGCAACCCTAACCTCTCACTCCTGAGTTCCCGAGTCCCGACCTCTCCCATTCGGTGCTGGTGTCACGAGACATACACACACCGCCGTCGCCGCTGTCCGCCCCTATGTTCGCCCCTGCCCCTGCCGTCGCAGTCCGTCCCTACCTCTGCTCTTCTGACACCGCCCTCCGCCCCTGAAGGAACTAGTTGGCCTAGAGGGGGGATGAATAGGCAACTTTTTCAAATTTTAACTTCTTAGAGACAATACACTATTCTCTATATGTGAATAGCACAATACAATATATATGACAGAAGCAAAAAGCAAATACAAATAACAGCGAAAGCAATAAAGCGAAATAAAACACAAATGAGACAGAGATTTATCCCGTGGTTCAGAGCCGCACTCCTAATCCACGTTGAAGCACTTCTTCCGAAGTATTGCTTCTCCAAAGCTAGTCGCAGTAGCCCTGGTGATCACTCAGGTAACTCTTTCACTGCTCCAGTGAGGTGAGTTCCGAACCTCTCACAATCACAGTGGCCTTCCACAATCACCTTTGGACAGGTCGCATTGTTCACTTCCTCCAAGCTGTCTAGGATCACTAAGATCCAAGAGTAATAAACTTTGCACAAGTTCTGTCTCTTGGTTCACTCGCAAATCACACAGCTAGACTTCAGCTTGGAGCTAAAACACTTAAAGATGTTGAGGATTTTTGGTTTGAAAGTGAAGCACAGACCCCTTTTGAGAATGAGAGCTATTTTTAATGCTAAAAGGTCAAGGAGTTCATTCTCACTTTTGGTAGATGGCTCAGGAAATGCTTATATAGCCATTTGGAAAGAATATAGCCGTTACACCTGCTACTGTAGCCGTTGGACGTGTCAGAGTGTCAGAAATATCAAAATATACGTTTACAACGGACTAAGCAACAGAACCTAGCGATACTGGTCATGTGTATGACGGACTAATTTAGGACATATACGACGGACCGAAATATTTGGTCCGTTGTACATGGGAATTTTAGAGAGTTTGGTCCGGCAAAGGAATGAGTGAGTCACATGTATGCCGAACCAAATTATTTGGTCTGTCATACATGGGAATTTGTAAGATCAGTAGCTAAGGACCTTATTTGACAAGAAAAAAGTTTATCCCAGAGATTTGCTTTAGTGACGGACCGAAATTTAACACAGGAAGATTTGGTCCGTCAACAAAGAAAAAAACTTCGAATAAGAAAGTATGTCTATCTATAGATATAATAATTAGAATTCCAAGGTTTGGTCCGGCAAAAGGCTTATTATCTGAATGAGTGCCAGACTAAAAAATATTTGGTCCTCTACAGATGGAAAACTGAGAAGTTTTTAGTCTGTCGAAAGAGCATGATTTTATATGTATGCCAGACCAAATTCTTTGGTCTGTCATACATAGAAAAACACTTGGTTGCAAGATGTCTTCAAGGAGTTTTCACCAAGGACTTAAGTATGTGAAAACAAGAAGTTTGGTCCGATCAGAAGATATCTTGATACGAATATAGATAAGGAAGATTTTCAATGCTGGACTAAAAGAGCTTTTGACTGAGAAAGGATTTTGGCCAAGTATGCAACAGACTTAAGAAATGGATAGCTGAATTTGAGTCCGTCGCATATTTAGATTATTGAAATCAAAGAGGAATTTGATTCAAAGAGAAATGACTAAGAGTCTTTTATTCTAAGCAATCTAATTTTGCCTTTGCCTTATGATCCAATCCACTAGCTTGTGCAAAGTCCCCCTTTAGACAGTCAAACTGAAAATAATCCTAGCTATTTGACTTGAATCAACTCCCAAGTCATAAACTAGTAACAGAACACCTTAATCTTGTTAGTCCAACTTGCTTTTCCATTGATTTTAGCACCAGCTCTTCAAAACTTAAGCATTATTAATTTAGTCATCAACACCAAAACTAAAATAAAACTTGATAATAAAAATTGAGGGGGCCTAGATGCTATCAGCCCCTACCTTAGTGGCTGAGCCCCTCCAGCGGCCACCTCTGCCCTCCAGGCGCCAGCAGCTAAGCAGAGCCGAGCAGGCAGGCTGGAGTGCCAGACTAGTGCGACCTCGGCGACGCGGCGATGCCATCTTGTCGACTCGGCGTGGTGCTCTCTCCTGCAAGATCTCATAATCCAAGCAACCAACAAGGTAGCAATTAAAGCTAATTGTTTGGCAAACACCTAGGATTTCAATTTTAAGGATAGGCATTAGCTTGGGAATAGCTAGCACTAGTAGTATTGCATCGGAAAAAAGGGCATCTATGCTTGGCAAAAATTTATAGATATAGTAATTACTAATTAGTACTTGCTTGCGTTGAAACAATGTGGCATGTTTTCGTTTACATGAGGAATTATCCTACCCCAAATGGAGAAACGAAGGTGCTTGTGTACTAGTGCATGGATTACATTGTATATTTTCTTGGTTACTCTTTGTTCTATCTACTTGTGTGCAACTAGTTATTGTGGATGACTCGAGCTGAATTTTTCTAATTATGAACCCAGAAGAGAGGAAAAGAGGAACCTACTGCAGCACCCTATGATCATGTCGGGATAAACTTAAAGAGCTGTACAAATTAAAACACAGAAGGGATTTTACCTTGTAAACCAGAGTATTAGTTTCACAGCTACCGTATATACTGATGAAATGATAATTGGTAAGTGCTTTAGATATTTTCCTACCCTTACCTTATCAATCATCGACACAAACGTGCAACAAATGATGGAACAAATTGCAACAAATCATCGGCTTATATGTTTTTGGTGAAACAAGAGAAACTACCGCAATGTAACCTCAGTTAGTTGCATAGTTATTCAAGAACAATTTGGTTAGTTTGTAAATGACTTTTTAGACTGTGATAATCTTCTTGTGTGTTGAACTCATACGGTTGGTTAATCATTGTTATATGTATGCTATATGAAGTATCTATTATCGCGCGATATCCGACAAAAAATATCTCATACCGTATCGATTCCGCTCCGTATTCACTTCGAATTCGTAACCGATATTATCTGCGCCGTATTCGTATCCGAATTCGAATCCGACAAAAAATATGATTTAGCATACGAAAAGAATGATATCCGACCGAATCTGAGCCGATTGCACCCCTAGTGTAGGGTAGAGACGGCCAAACGGGTCGGCCTGAGGCATGGCACTGTAGCCTCGGCCCGAGCACGGCACGGCCCAGCCGTAAACGGGCCGTGCCAGCACGGACCACTCGCACATCCCGTACTTGGGCTGGCACGGCGGGCCGACCCAGCCCGGCCAGTTTAGCCCGTTTAATTTGAAAAATAGCCGTTTTATAGCCGTTTGAGGCTTAAAAATTCAAAAAAATCCTAGTTTTTTCCCTATAAATAGGTGGTTGCCCCCCTCATTTACACACTAGCAATCTTGCATTCTCTTCTAGTCATTCTCTTGTGGAAATTCGTTTGCTCTTGGTGGTAATTTGGCAAAATTCAAAATAGTTTTGCCAAAAATCCGAAATTCGGCTTCCAGCTTATGTCAAGAAGTCAAGGTGATAATTGTGATTTATTTTTTTGTTTTGCTAGTATTTTAAATCATATTTTAGTATTAATAGTGTAATTATTTCTTGTAGTTTGCTTTATGGAGCCCGGGGATTTTCCGTCGTTCTTAGCTTCTGATTTCGGTATTTCACCCGAGGAGCTTCTTGCATCATATCAAGCCCAAGAAGCTGCAGGAGCTGTGCTATCCTCAGGCTCTACAAGTGCTAGAGCGTCGGCAAGCACTAGGGCGAAAAGAACAAGACGCAGTACATCGGGAGTCTGGGAAGATTTCGAGCAGATTTTTGAGACATCAAACGACATACAGAGCATGTATGCTGTTTGTAAATATTGTAAGCATAAATTAACTACGAAATCTTCAGGTGCATGCTGAGAGATGTAGAAAAAAAGCGGGGATGGCTTTGAGACAAGCGCAATTTGCGGTATAACCCAATGATGCTGATGCACGAATCGGGTCTACAATCGTAAGGTAGCTCGTGAATCTCTTTGTCGTTTAATCGCTTCTCAAAATCTTCCTTTAAACTTTGGTGAGTCAGCTGCATTTGAAAGCTATATTAGGACCGCTCATAATCCTAGGTTTTCTGCAGTTTCTAGACAGACAACAACTAGAGATTTGATTAAATATTATAATAATTGTCACAATAACCTAAAAGAAAATTTTAGTACCTGTACTTTTTCTGTGTCTTTGACATCTAATATATGGAGTGGTAGAGTTAAAGAGGATTACCTTAGTGTAGTTGCTCATTATGTAAATGATGATTGGCAACTAGAAAAGAGAATTATATGATTCAAATTAATTGATGTAGCATACACTGGTGAAAATATTGCTGATTGTATTATAAAAGTTGTGGAAGATTTTGGTCTTAGTGATAAGATTTTTGCAATAACATTAGATAATGCTTCTGCAAATACTTTTGCCATGAACATTCTTACTCCGCTTTTCAATCCCTATGCTGAATCTTTCTTATTATATCAACGTTGTGCTTGCCATATTATTAATCTTATAGTTAAATCTGGTTTGAATAGGTTAGATAAGTATCTTGAATCTTTTCGTACTGCAATATCTTACTTCAATTATTCTAATCAACGAGTAGCAGCATTTAAGACTTATTGTATTGCAATGAATGTGCGTCCGCGTAAGTTTGGTTTGGATATGCTTGTTAGATGGAACTCTACTTACTTGATGCTTAAGAATCTCATACCATATGAGAGCACATTTTATGTTTTAATTAACACGCACTGTCGTACATGGGATGGTCAACCGCTACTCACAGAGCAACATTGGTATATTGCTAAATACTTGCTATCATTTTTAGAACTTTTTTTTTAATCTACTGTTGCTTTATCTGGAGTTTATTACGCAACCTCTCCTTTAATTGTGCATCATATTTTAGAAATTGCTACCCACTTAAAGAGCCACGAAAATGATAATATCTTGCGTGAAGTTGTTTATGCTATGAAAACTAAATTTTTGAAATATTGGCAAGAAATTTCTATGTTATATGCATTTGCATTTATTTTAGATCCTACAGCTAAAGTTCGAGGATTCTCTAATGTTCTCTCACTTCTAAGTGATGCAGTACGTACTGATTATTCTAGTTATTTTTCAAATGTCCGTGCTAACTTATCTCAAGTTTATGATAAGTATGATCGGAAGTTTTCTGGAGTTCGCATGCAGCGACCTTCACCAGCACCCACAACAGGTAAGAAGAAAACCGCTTGGGGAAAGATATGGGATGCAGGTGGCTCTTTCTCAAGGAGTTCGACTACAACAACGACAAGTGCGGACACATCAAGTGGTGGGGAGCTAGCTGCCTATCTTAACAGCGACACTGTCAACTACCAAGAGCAGCAAGAGGAGGATTTCAGCATTTTACAGTGGTGGCACGAGCACAAGATAATATATCCGGTGCTTTCCATATTAGCACGGGATGTGTTAACAGTTCCTGTCTCTAAGGTTTCTTCGGAGTCTACTTTCAGTCTATCCGAAAGAATAATCGAGGAGAAAAGAACAAATCTGACAAGTGAGATGGTGGAAATACTTCTTAGTGTGAAAGATTGGGAACAAGCTGATCAACGAGCTCAACATACTGCAGAAAATGCTGAGTTGGCGGAGACGTTCGAAAATATTTATCTAGATATTAAGGAAGAATAATTGTAATCTTCACTTTTTTTCCTGTATCAGTGAGCTATAGGGTGTACTCTTTTTTCTTTGCCAAGGTTTTCTCGTGTTGAGTTTTTACTTGGCAATATTTTTAACGAGGCAGCTAAATATTAATAAAGCTCATTATTTAATTAAAATTATTTGTCTCATTTTAGAATTTATCTCATATTTTAGTTTTTTCTTAATTTATATATATTTAAAAAGTTTTTCTATATCCTTTGAGTTTTTCTAATTATTTTAAATTTTTCCTATTTTTCTGAATTTTTTCATAGTTTTTCTCCATTTTTTTCCATATTTTTTTATTTTTCTAATTTTTTCTTTTTTTGAATTTTTCTTGTGCTAGCAGGCTAACAGACCGACTCGACCCGTTTAGATCCGTTGGACCCGTGCCGACACGGCACGACCCGTTAGCCTTGCGGATCGTACTTGGGCCACCTTCCCGGCACGTGGACCGACAAGCACGATCCGTTTAATAACCGGGCCGAAACGAGTCGTGTCTAAACGGATCATACCGTTTTTTAATCGGGTCAGGCCGGACGGTCCGTTTCGCCCTCTCTACACTGTAGGGTAGCAGAAGAAATTCCGTTCGTCTTCCGCAGCTAGCCTTCGTTTCCGCCCGGAACACAAGAGCAGAGGAGAGAAGAGACCAGATCGCATCCATGGCTCTCAGCCTCCGCCGGAAGCAGCTAAGTAAGCACCATGAATTGGCATCCCCTCCATTCCCACAACTCCGCAAGCACGGCGTCACCCTCTACCGACGCCCCAGCCGTCTACTTCCTCCGCCCCACCCCCGCCAACGCCGACCGCATCGCCGCCGCCTTCCTCTACGCCTCCTTCCACCTCAACTTGTCCTCCTCGCTCCCCCGCCCCATCCTCGACCGCCTCGCCGCAGCCATCTAAGCATGTGATATATCGCAACAGTGTTGCTTGGGCATCATATCAAGGAGAGGTCGCTGGATGGATATTGCGACTGCGAGAATGATATGCTCGTCAAGGGCTCCGTCGACCGGAACACGCTGCTGAGCCTCCTCGGAGGGAAGGGCACCAAGGAGGACAAGCTCCGGCTGGCTGTGACCTACCTGCTGTCTTTCGAGACGCGGCCACCGTCCGAGCTGGAGCCTGGAGCAGGTCGAGGCGGCCCTGCGGGAGTCTGAAGTGGACATGTCCGCGTTTCAGTATGTGAAGAGGGTGAAGTCGTCGAACACGCACTTTGCTGACTCGTCAAGCACGGCAAGCAACACTGTTGATTGGGCAGAGAAGCTTGATTGTCTTCATGATTGGTGGTGGGAATTATGTTGAGTACAGGAGCTTGATGGAGCGCTCGCAGTCGCAGCCATCTAATAAGCATGCATGTGATGTATGGACTGGAGCGACAGAGATTCTCAACGCCAACGGGGTGGAGTTTAGTCAGCAACTCACAGAATTGGGGCAGAAAACGGGGTTGGGAGGTGGCGGCAGCAGCAACCCGTAAATAGGCTCGGTGGGCTCTTCTTTTTGACGTTAAGGATTTGATTCAGGCTGCAGAGCTTACCGCCCGGTACCAAATCCCCCAAGCCCAGGTTCAGATCAGCTCTGCTCTCTCCGGGTTCGTTTGTTACCAATATACATAGCTTCCGTTCTATACTTATTAAAACTCACATACGATCGGTCATCTGCATGCCATCTTCTGTTTACTGGGGAATTGTTTTAGCGTAATCCTGTGCCTAGACTCGCTAAAACACAACAGTTCCGAAGAGCTTTTGTATAGTAGTACAATTTCTCTCTCTCGATTGACTATGGTAGTAATAATGGTGGGAAATGTTTTGTCTATCGCCCTTGTGGGGTTGAAGAGTATCTGTCTGCAATCAAATTTGGATTATGGATTTGTGTGCAACGATTGATTGTCAGTCAGTCAGTCGTGGTACGAAGCGTCAGCAGATAAACAAGCTCTTGGTTGTCAATTTGTCATTGCAGCAAGCAAGGAGATCCATTTCATCGTGAGCTGCCGATGCTGCTGCTGTCGTGAGTTGGAAACTTGTGCGCGCGCTCTGCCTGAGGCGAACACAGGAATCGGACCTTGCTTGGCCTCTCTAGTAGGCCTGAGCCATCGTTGTAGACAGTTTTTGTCCTTGAAACTTGCATCTTTGGCAATGCTAAAACCCGGGCAATGCCAAAACCTGGGCAAAAATTCTTGGATTGTCCACGCATGGTGTTAGATTTCTTTGATATTATCAACAATTTTTTGGCGTTACCAAATTTTAGCTTCAAGCCAAATGGTGGTTAATTTTTCAGGGTATTACCAAATTTTGATAAAGCGAGTCGGGGCTTCTGTGTTCGGTCGGTCGTCCGTTGCATGCTTGCTTGCGGGGCTGAAGCATTAGTTGGTTCACAATACATACATGCATTAATTGATTCATATTGGCAAGGTATCGTACGTTCGCTACATAACATAGAGAAACATTCGCATATACGAGTAGCAATCAAATCGAATTGAGATTGAAAAAAAAACCCCGACAGATAGGCTCGGTTTTGGTTCCAAGCAGGAAGGAGATGCAGCAGAGCGGTACCAGAATAAAAAGGAGAGACCAAAGCAAAATCACCACCGCATACATGCGTGTCCGGTTCTCCACAATAAACTCAGGGAAGTCCGACGCTTTAAGAAAGCAAAGAATTCCGAATGGAATGATTTTGAATATCGATTTCTTGGTAAAAAAAACCTTCGCCCAATTTTGAATTCACCCAATTTTGAATTGTCAAAGCAAGAGCTTTATGTAAGAGTGGAAGCTGCAAAAGGTGAATTAGGAATTTATCTGGTAGGAGATGATAGTCTTTTCCCCTTAGAGATGGAAAATCTGTCCACCCGGCTGTCTGTTTTAGCTTTTAATTATAACCCTAAAAATAGAATAAAAAACAAACAGCTCGATTCTAGAATACGATACTCACAATCCAGCCTACCCATACACACTAAATCCACAATTCACTTCATATGTACTTTTGAATTCCAGCTTTTAGAGAATCAACTTCTCTACAACCACAATTCAGAATCAACTTCTAGAGAATCCAAAGCTAAAACAAACAGGCCCTCACTCATCAGCAGCTTCTGAAATGAAAATTTAAGCAACCAACTGATCATCTATCTAAGACAAGCCAGTTCAATGTCTGGCACAAAGCTAGTATCGACTATGCCAGTATATACAACAAACTCACCTGCCGAGTAAATAAACTGTTCATGTTATTGCTAAAACAAAGTAGGAGACAGTTGCAAACTAGTGCAATTGGGCACCATATACTAAGCCAGAACGCCAATTGGAATTGCTCCTCCTCTTTCATCCTTTTTCAATAATTTTTGTCGTCCAACTGCATCTTCTTCAATAATTTCCACAGCAATTAGCAGCAAACCAACATCTTGTGTATTATTGACTCCACACGGAAAGCTGGTGAAGGCTGTTATGGTTTTGGTAACAAGACGAGTAACAAGCAGGCAGGCAGGCTCTGCTCTGGACAACTAAAACAACATATACATCCGGACGAATGAATCCCTAGGCTCAGCCATCTAGGCATGCTTCCACAACGACAACAATAGTATTAGTATTCGGCCCAGCATTGCAGATTTACCACACCCAAGCTTAATATAGGCCCTGTTTGGCAGAGCTCCAGATCCCAGCTCTACCTCAGAGTTGGAGTTTGTAGGCTAAAATAAAGTGAACTAAGTTTATATTTTTAGTCTAAAATGTAAATAAGATGGCCCATCTAAACACTCTTAATGTACCCACAGCTCCAACTCTATAAATTTCTGGAGCTAAGAATACCCTGCTCCACCAACTCCACGGATTTTGGTGGAGCTGGAGCTGTCCCAAACACCCCCATAGTGTCACGAATCCAGACAAAAACTTGCAAGGCACCATAAAATAGGTCATTGTAAGCCAAAATTCCAACCTTGTCGTTGTCTACTATACATTTTGAAAGTAATTATCGCCTCAACCGCCAGCGAAATATATAAATTCACTTTCTAAATAAGTTGCAGAATTAATGTTAACAGCATCGTTGAGTTCCCGCAAGGAGCCCGTTCTGTTTGAGCTCTTGTGAGTCATCAGCCGGTGTACCATTGATCCGTTGAGCGAGAGCCCTTCCACACGGGACTCCCGGATCATGAGTATGTGAGATCAAACAGGATTAGAACTAGTTCAAGGCTTTTCTTTTGGGTGAAAAGCAAGATTGTTACGTGAATTATCAAACCAATACCACGAACAAGTCTCGGAAGGCCCGAACTAATCTAAAATTAAAGATCAAACAGTGTTAGAACTAGTTCAAAGTTCTTTCTATTCAGCAAAAAGCAAGATTGTTATGCAAATGATCAAACCAATACCACGAAACAAGTCACGGCTGGAAGGCCTGAACTAATATAAATTAAAGAAACAGGCTATCCTACAGGGCATATAGTAACAGTTACTTTCGCTTCCAGGAATTTATATTTCCAAAATTAGAACAAAGCCCAACTCTAGATATTGAAACTGACACAACCTCCAGTCAGTTCCTATGCAAACTCGAGATACCTACATCGAACGAAAGCATCCACCAACCTTCAGTTACAACATAGGTAATAAGGTTATTTCTCTACCATTATCACAACATTTGAACAAGCCAGAGATCACAAATTAGTCCACGATTCCGGGCTCTTGCATTGTAAGTGGCAGTACAATAGGTTCACATAGGTGCCACGACAAACAAAGAAATCTAAATATAACATTCCCAAAGTAATTATGAGTCCATATACATCTAATTTATGAATTTCCATCATAGTTGCACTTTGCAATCAGGAAATGTGGAATAACAGTATAGCAAAACAACCAGGCCTCTGAGATTTCCTATCTATCTAAAGATAGAAGGTTTGCTTCCATGGAAGGAAATCTTCATGAAGACTTGTGATGAAGATTTCCTATCTATCTAAAGATAGAAGGTTTGCTTCCATGGAAGGAAATCTTCATAAAGACTTGTGATGAAGATGGGAACATCAAATGAGTGTAAAGAAGAAAACTGAGATATGTATGCAAGTTAGAAAACCAAACCATACACAACATCATGTGCTGTACTTTCCAACTAAGGTTCTTATTGACACAAGATCCCCTCCACCCATTCATATTCAGTAATCGTGACAAGAAAACATTGCGACCAGCGAGAAGGAACTTTACACCGTGGTGGTGCTCACGGTAGACACGAGAATCGATTGTAAGGCGAAGATACTGACCTATCTTTATCCCTAGGATGCATACTGTGGTGCCCCTGCCGCCATCCTAGCAACCTGAGCCTGCTGCTGCGCACTGTTCACCTTGGTGCAGAGGACACGTTGGAAAAACTGCTCCCGCGCCAGCGCCCGCACGCTCCTGAGGTAGCTGTCAAACGGCACGGATCCTTCCTGAACGGCCTTGTCGAGAGCGTAAATGGTGTCCTCGAGCGCCAAATCCGCAGCCGTGCACTCGAGCATCTGCCTGGACAGCACATCCGCCGGCTCCATGGCCTCCTCCGCTTCGGTGTTGCCGGTGGTCCCCTTGGTATTCGTCATGACCCAGGCCTCCATGACGTCGGTAGCCATCATTACGTCCTGCAGGCGGCGCTCGAGCGCCTCCTTCTCGTCCCCCATCTTGCGCACCCCATCGGCCACCACCTCGCCCCTGCCGCGCAGCTCAGCCTGGACGGCGAAGAGGGCATCGACCTCGGCCTCACGGGCGGTGCGCAGGGTGGCGGCCTCGGCGTAGGCCATGTCGACGAGCTTGGCGACGGCGTTGCGCCTGTAGACCTCGGCGGGGTCCTCGGTGGGCGGGGCGGGCGGCCAGCTGGGGAGGCCGGGAACCTGTAGGAGCGAGGGGCGGGGCAGGGGCAGGGGCAGGGTCGACGATGGGAGGGGGGTTGTTGCTGGGGCTCCTGGTGAAGAGCGGTGGGTCGAGGCCGAAGAGGTGGGAGAGGGATCTGATCAGGTCGACGAGGTTGGAGGAGGAACACCCAGGAGCGGAGGTAGGGCGCGTTGGCGACGAGGCCGGAGCGGTCGACGAGGTGGTGGTGGGGCTTGATGAGCATGTCGCGGGTCGGGGAGAGGAAGACGAGGGGCGGGGAGCGCGGGTAGGGCTCGGGAAGCCAGATGACGGCGGGTAGGTTGTAGGAGGCTCCGGCGTGGAGGATGGGGATGGTTCCGTCCGCCTGGAGGAGATGGGCGGCGCGGCCGTCGTTGTGGGTGAAGAGGGCGGCCTTGGGGTGGAGGGATGGGAAGGCGTCGGCGAGGGCGACGAGGTGGTTGCGTATAAGCCACTTGACGTCCTCGGCGTAGGGGAGGGAGGAGGGGCCGCGCTGGGAGAGCGCCGTGTTGAGAACTGGTGCGCGTACTGCGCGCCGGTGGCCGACGGCGACGGCGAAGGAGGAGGAGCCATCGGACTACTAGGGTTTCTTGTTGGGGGAGGAGAGAAGATGGGGATGGGCGAGGGAGGACGCAAACAGGCTAGTGATGGCAAGATGGGCGGCAGCGGCACGGCACTGACTGCGCCGATGGGCCGGGCCGGTTCGTTTGTAACAAAAAAACAAATCACAAAAAAATGTTATAAAAATTAGAAATTAGAAAAGGTATGAATAAATAAATAAATATTCAGAAAAAATGGGAAAATTTTATAATAATTAGAAAAACTTTTTTAAATATATGTAAATTAATAAAAAGCTAAAATATGAAATAAATTCTAAAATTAGACAAATAATTTCAATTAAATAATGAGTTTTATTGACGTTTGGCTGCCTTGTTAAAAACATTGTGTCGGCGTTTTCGAGCGCCGACAAGTAAATTTGTAAGTCTAAGGGGTCGCGCGTTCCACTCCCTGAATGGTTAGACTCGTGAGTCCAAGATGTATACTGGTTCAGGCTGAAAGTCCCTACTCCAGTTCGGATGGTCGTATTGTATTGCTTTGCACGACGTTTTACAGATGAGGGCGCTAAGTTACCTAAGCTCCTCCTGTTCTTATCCCTTTCTCCTCTCCCCTAGAGTCGTTAGTCCTGCCTCCTTTTATACAGAAGGAAGGGGCAGGTTACATCGAGAGTCGGGGGAAGGGCGAGGCGACCTATGCTAGGAGCTCTGGTCCTTTGTCCTGTGGACTGGTCGCCACACGTCTTGCCCATCTTTGGGTCGGTAGCTTTGGTGGTCGGGAGGTTAGGTATTCTTGGAAATAGCGTACTTGCCCTCTGTGATCCTTACGAATCTTTGGCGTGCGGTGTGTGGCGTTAGCGCCTCGGGAGGAAGCGTGCGTTAAATCTTGTCTGTGGCCGGTTGATGGGTGGAAGCTCGACTTGGCGATCACCAAACCTTCTAGGAAGGAGCCACCGCCCTTGTATGGTCACTCCGATTGACCTTGTTCGCGAGTGCGTGGCGGTAGGGTGATTAGGGCCCGACACGCGCGCCCTCGGCGTCTGTCACTTTGGTTCGGTCGGTCGGGAGATCCGCCCGCCAAAAGTCGGGGCGTTGTCGGTCGGTCGCTTCCCTGGCCGGTCGAGGCGGATGTCTTGTGTGGTCTCGAGCGATTCGGTCGGTGGCGGGCGAGCGCGCTGTTGGTGGAGATATGCTTGAGGCGGCTCGTCGCCGGCCGTTAGGGTACCCTGTTATTAGTATTCGTCGATAGCCCGAACTCGGCGATTTCGGCGATTCGGTTGGGGTTGAACTTGGATGAGTGGTGGCGGGTGCAGTCGGTCGGTCGGCCGATCCGGTTAAGCGATTCATCGGTGTACCCGACGGATCCGACGGCACGCCTCGAGCTTGGCGGGGCATTTGAATCGCCAGAGGCTTTTAATCGCCTCATTGCATGCCGAGCATGGCTTAGTGTGCCCGCCGTTCGCCTTCTTGGCGCCGGGTTACAGTGCGGGGCAACCGTCAAGCGGCGGCATTTACTCGAGGCGGCAGATCTCCCTTTATCCGGCTATATAAGGGCATGCTAGAGGCGATGGACCCTTATACCAAAATCCTCCTTTTGATCCTTGAAATGGAGGCATCCTTTAGTCTTGACTTTGGTGATGGCGCCTTGTAGAAGAAGAAGATCCTTTGGCGAGCTTTGGTGAGTAACGACCGAGCGATGGTCGAGCTCGGGAAGAAGCTGCGGCTTGTGATGTAGTTCTTTGTTGGCGTCTTGCTTGAGGTCGTTCAGGGTTTAAGGTGGTAAGGAGGCCCTTCTTGAGGCGATGGTGCGCGGCGCTGCCGTTGTCGATCTGGCCGCGTCGATGTCGTGAGCAGCGGCGTGCATGCCATTCCGTGGCTATGTTGGCGGCCTCGTCGACCGGGCAAGGGCCTACCAGCAGGTCGTCTCCAACGACCTCAGGTCCGCCGATCCCAAGGTCTGTCCCGTCGACCAGGCAAGGAAGGGCCTACCGGTGGTCACTTCCAGCGACCTCAGTCCACCGATCCGAGATCATCCGTCGACGAGCAAGGGCTGCGGGAAGTTTGATGCGGATATGTTCCTGCCGTAGTGTAGGGTAGGTATCTTTTTTTTTTTGAGCTCGCCAGGTACCTCATGTAATGTTGTGTAAAGTTTGAGTCTACTGGCATATAATGAAATCTTCTTTTATGAAATGTCTTCGCGATGAGTTTGCTTCGATTTTAATCGTCGTGGATAGACCAAGGCCTTGATCGGCAGGAACAACCGCGAGTGCTCGTTTAACGTCGTAGCTAGGCGGCGCCTTGGTCGGCGAGGCGGCCGGATGCCTCTGTGAGGTTCGGGTGTCGAGTGCTCGTTTAACGTCGTAGCTAGACAGTGCCTTGGTCGGCAGGGACGACCCAATGCCTCTGTGAGGTTCGGGTGTCCGAGTGCCTTGGTGGCGAGGGCGGCCGTATGCCTCTGAGAGGTTGGTGTCCATTGTCTTGGCCGGCGGGACGGCCGGATGCCTCTGTGAGGTTCGGTGTCAGTGCTCGTTAACGTCGTAGCTAGACGGTGCCTTAGTCGGCGAGGACAACCGGATGCCTCTGTGAGGTTGGTGTCCGCGCTTTGGTCGGCAGAGACGACCGGATGCCTCTGTGAGGTTCGGTGTCCGAGTGCTCGCTTAACGTCGTAGCTAAACGAGTGCCTTGGTCGGCGAGGATGACCCAATGCCTCTGTGAGGTTCGGTGTCCGATCGCTTTAGTCGGCAGGACGGCCGGATGCCTCTGTGAGGTTGGTGTCCGAGTGCTCGTTTAACGTCGTAGCTAGACAAAGTGCCTTGGTCGGCAGAGCGACCCAATGCCTCTGTGAGGTTGGTGTCCGATCGCCTTGGTCGGCGGGACGGCCGGATGCCTCTGTGAGGTTCGGTGTCCGAGTGCCTTGGTCGGCGCAGGACGGCCGGATACCTCTGTGAGGTTCGGTGTCCGAGTGCTCGTTTAACGTCGTAGCTAGACGGTGCCTTGGTCGGCGAGGGCGACCCAATGCCTCTGTGAGGTTGGTGTTATTGCCTTGGTCGGCGGGACGATCGGATGCCTCTGTGAGGTTGGTGTCCGAGTGCTCGTTAACGTCGTAGCTAGATAGTGCCTTGGTCGGTGGGGCGACCCAATGCCTCTGTGAGGTTCGGTGTCCGAGTGCTCGTTTAACGTCGTAGCTAGGCGTGGCGCTCATTTACCGTCGTAGTGGGCGTGAGTGCTCGTTCTACCGTCGTAGCTGGGCGTGAGTGCTCGTTCCGTCGTAGCCGGGCGTGAGTGCTCGTTCTACCGTCGTGGCGGGGCGTGAGTGCTCGTTTATCGTCATAGGTGGACGTGGGGCATCCTTCGAGTCCTCGTCGGGCGAGGGTAAGCTGCGAGAAGAATGGCCACCGTCTATCCACATGTATACCCCATCCGCAGTGTGGGACTGGAGGGTGGCGGCGCACATTTACTGCGTTGGTTTGAGCGCCGTGCTCGTGGAGCCAATAGCGGGTAGTCGAGTGGGTCTGGGAGGTCGCCCAGGGGACCCTCCGAGCGGACGGTCCCAGTAGGGTGTCACAGCCTGCTTTGTGGGGCGACCCATAAAAACCTTTCTTTACTCAATCCGTATGGACCACGGGTCGTCAGCCAACCCGAGCACGGTGGTTGCCGCTCATTGATGAGCTCGGGAGAGTGTGAAGTATGGTCTCGGACGCAGTAGAGGTGATTAGGCCGTCGGCCGACCTAGCGAGGGCCCAGTGGGGCTCACCTCATACCGCCCCTTGCTCAAGTTTCTTTGAGGCGGCCTTATACCCATCCAGTGGGGTAGGCCTTTTGAACCCACAACTTCTCATTGGGCCTGGCGCAAGCCACAAAGCTTTGCGAGTCTTGGGGCGCGGCGCCCGATGGGCTTCTCGCGCGCCGAACAACTGTTCGGCCTAAAGCGAGACCAAGAGGTTACGGGACACGTTGTTTGGGCGGCGTCTTTATGGCTCTTGTCGCTGACATGACGAGGATTAAAAGGAGTGGTATTAAGCCCAGGAGTTACGGTGGCGCAATAGGCGAGGTGGACGCGACGCCGTTTGAGGGTGCACTGCTTTCGGCGGCGTTGCTTGTCCTCTATCATCGCCCGTTAGGGTGCTCGGGTGATCACGCTTTCTTGCCTTCTTTGTCTTTGTCTACGAAACAAGAAAAGCACCAGAGAGCCAAGGAAAGAAAACCCGACCTTTCTTTCTCACCTTCGATCGCCTCTTCGTGAAGATGTCGTGGCGGAGTGCTCGCGCCAAGACGGTAGTGCTTCGGCTTAGTGAAGAAGGGCTTCCTCATGCCGCAGGACCTTCCGTTGGAGGGTGCCGCCGGGCCGTCACCCGCGCCCGTGGTGACGAGTCGTGGTGCCGCCTCGTTCTTCAAGCGCGGCTTTGGCTGCCCGCACCCGATTCGATCCGTGTGCTGTCTCACTACAAGGTGGAGGTGCACCATCTCAACCCCAATGGGGTCCTCCACATCGCCATTTTCATCACGCCGTGCGAGGCCTTCTGGGATCGAGCCGCATCGGGCGTTGTGGAGGCACTTCTTCCGGGCAAGGCTCGGAAAGGCAGCCGTCGGACGCCGTGGCGCCACAGGTGGCTCAGCCCTCGGCCGCCCGGTCGAACGCGAGTACTGGAGGTAAAGCGCCCTCGTCCAACAAGGGTGGCGTTACAGAATGGCTCTACGTTGAGCGTAACGCCGGCGCCCCTCGTTTCACCGGCGAGCTTCCCATGGCGGAGGCGGTGGGCTAGAGGCGCCGAAAGAGGAGAAGAACAAGTGGCCACGATCGTGGGCGGTCGGGGCTCAAAGAAGCGGGGCTCAGGGGCGTTGTTGTCGCGCGCCTTTATGGGGATCTGCGCGCAACCCCTTGTGCCTGAGCCCGCCCCTTGTTCCGGTATCGGGCCGTCCGGCCGGCGAGGATGGTAGAACAGAGTTGGCGCGTCGAGGTGGAGGCGGGTGGTGGGTGTGCTGGCGGAAGCACCACGGTGGCTCTGGTGGCCACGGAGCCATTTCTCGGCTCCCGCCAAATCTGTAAGTCGGTGAAATTTCTCTCTACTTCTCTTTTCTTTGTCCCTAGCACTTGGTCCGCCAAGCATTCCTGCATCCTCTTAGGGGCTCACGGGGATGTCATCTGGCGCCGCTCCGGGGATAAGGAGGTGCGGCCGCCGGCGAAGGCGGCGGTGACTCCTCCGCAAGAAGCGGAAGGTGGAAAGGAGGAAGAAGAAGCATGAAAGGCAGTGGCGCTGCCTTGGCGGGATGTGTCGGAGACCACGCTGTGGGGACAACCTCCATCGGCGGCGGGGCGCCCGACCATCCCTATGGTGGGTTTTCTCGACTGCCGTGGCGGCGGCCGGCGTGGACCGGTCGGCGACACCACGGGTCCGTGGCGCGGATCCCAGCGTGGGTGATCTTGCGCTCGCGATCGTCGCGGCGCCTCGGAGGCGGCCGGGAAGCGACCACCGACTGCCCCTTGGCGGGGCGGCAAAGAGCGCGCGTGCCGCGTACCCTTCGGCCTTGTAAGTGTCTCTTTTATTGGAGCATTTTTTGGCAAAGCCGCCCGGCGACTCTTGAATCTTTGTAACGTCACGGCGCCTACAGGCGTGGCCGTGGGGCGTCTGCAGCGACTCATAAATGCTGGCGCCGGTGATTTGGCGACTCCGATCGGTCGGTGGCGGTCGCGGTGTCGGCGTCGAGCGCGGTCACCTTCGAGGGCGGCCGCACCGAGGTCGAGGCCGAAGAAGAACTTCCGCCACCTCCGGCGGGGACCCCACCGGACGACGTGATCGTCCTTTCGGAGGATGAGATGAGGGTGCCGCCGCGTCGCGCCGGCCGAGGCGAGGTGGTGGAGGTGCTCGACCCTTTGTCGGGAGGTGCCGACCGATGCCCCTCGGTGCAGTCGCCGAGGGGTTTACGAAGGTTGACCTCATCGCCCTTGCCCATGGTGCTTTGGACGGCGGCGTCCCGCCCGAGCGGGCGAACGAGCGTCTTGCCGGGTGTAGTCCGGGTCGGGCGTCATGGGTCGATCGGAGGAGAGCGAGTGGGGCGCGCCGGCAAAGCGCTACCGGCGCCAAAGCGAGATAGAAGCGATCCGTAAAGTCGCTCTTGCTCTGGAGTCTTCCACGGCGGCGGGCACGATGGTCGAAGTCGGCGATCACCGAGTAAGTCGGTAGAAAAGCTCGACTCGTTGCACATTTTGATAGTTCTTCCGTGCGACTAACGGAGTGTCCACGTTTTCGCGGCCTGCGGGCTCGCCGTGCGCGAGTTGAGCTCTGCGGCGCTCAAACGGATCGTGGCGAGTGCGGTGGAGGAATGCGATCAGTGCGCCTAGTCCAGAGGCCATGGACATTAGGCGGTCGAGGCGGTGGAGATCCGCGGGCTTGAAGAGGCCACGAAGGCCCTTTATGATGGCGCTGGGAGCCAAGGTCTTGAGGCGAAAGTGGTGGGCCGGAGTCCTCTCGACGAGTCACCGAGGCCAAGGATGCCGCCGTTGCGCGGAGGACGCGTGACGCGAGCAACACGCTGCGACCGAGCGAAACCGGGCTCGGGGATCTTGGCCGAGTTCGTTCGTGGCGATTGCTCGAAGGCCTGGTGGTGAGGACTTCATCTGGCGAAGGCGGAAGGCAGTAATTTGACCAACTCTGCGGCGGTAAGTGTCTCAATTCTTCAATTAAGTGCGGGGTGCGACCCACGGGTGAACTTATCCAAAATCGCCGCAATCTGCGAGGCGCGAGAAGAATCGGCGTCGCCGTGGGGCGCGAGAACGGCGGCAGATGCTCGCGGCGTGGCGATCGTGGCGGGGCGAGGCCCGGCGGCGTTGAAGGTTGCGGAGGATGGTCGAGCCGAGATGGGCGCCGGCGGAGGCCCTTCGCAAGGCGGTCGGAAATGCAAACGCATCCTTGGGCCGGGCGGGCCGAGTGCCCTGCCCGTCTTGGCGAGTGCGGACCGTAGAGAGGCGGTGATCATCGGTCTGCGCTTGGAGCTTCGTCGGGTCAACACCGTCTCGTACTCGACGGCATCGACCTCGCGGTGGTGGGCGTGGCGTGGCGGAACGGACCGACGAGGAGATCGGCAGTTTGAGCTCTGGTCGAGCCGCACGCCCGGAGATCGCCGACCACATCCGCCGCAAGGCGCCTCCGAGAAGCGAGGCGCCAACTCTCCGTCTCGCCGCTGGTCGCCCACCGGGAAGAATAAAAATAGTTAGCTTTATCCTTTTTAGATTGTAAAGGCGCTATGTAAACAACCTTGAATTTATCAAGTTCCAAAATCGCCTCTCGTCCTCTTTCGTATTTAGGGTGAGCGTTTGACCGACCATAGCCTTAAGGACGCGAGGGTCACTTATGCGTAGGTTGGGTCGTTTTGGGAGGAAGCGAGGTGGATTGGAGACTTGGCTATCAAATGATTAGGCGCACTTGTGAGGATAGGAGTGTTCTAGACCGCCAGGATCTTTTCACTTGGGCACTTCCTTCTTCCGCGAAGTGCTACTTAGCAACCATAGCATTTGGGGCGTGGTAGTAACACTTGGGTTGAGAGGGTTCTGCTCGAGATGGACATCATGACGGTCGGGTCACGTACCCTCATAAGCGCGTGGGATAGGCGAGTTCGTGCGGGAGGAGTGTTCCTGCCGACCCAAAGGTCCTCCACTCGGGTACTTCCTTCTTCCGCGAAGTGTTAGCAACCATAGCATTTGGGGCGAGGTGTAGCACTTGGGTCGAAGGGTTACCGCTCGGGAAGGACCTTGTGGTCGGTTGGGTCATCAACCAGCATAGCGCCGGCCAGGGAGCAGCTTGAGCGGGCGCGAAGGGCGCCCAGAGTCGTCGCATGGCGACAGTGCTCGGAAGGAAAAAGTAAAGAGCATGCTAGGAAGAGGAAAAGAGTTTAGGGATAGAATCGCCTTAACTTTTCTATATTCCATGCATTCGGAAGGATGCGCCGTCGGCGTCCTTGAGTCGAAGGTGCGGTCGAAGGATCATGACGACGGTGAAGGGCCTTCGAGGCGGCGACTTGTGCTTATCCTTCTTGGTTTGGACCAGTAGCGAGGACCGGTCGCCCGATCGAAAGACCGCCCTCGAACTGGCGGTGTGATAACGTCGCGGTGCTTGTTGATACGGCCGATCGCGGGATGGCCCGTCATGCGCCTCGTCGGTGGTCGGCGGCGTCTTGTTGTCTGGCGAGCCCGAGCCTCCTCGGCTTGTAATCTTGGCGCCATACTCCGGTGCATCGGCAAGGCGGCCGGACCGTATACCATGAAGCGGTGTGAACCCGGTCGCCCGGTCGGCGTGGTCCGCGAGACTCCGAGGGCGGAGGTAGCTCGGTCACCTAAGCGCCAAATGAAGTGCTTGAGCGAATGAAGATCCAGCGGCAGGCCCTTGAAGGATCATGCCGTTTGCGCGCTCGACCTAGCCGTTGGTCGCGGATGGGCCACGGCGCCCAATCGACGCGGATGTTGAAGTCATCGCGAGAACTCGAGGAACTCCTTTCCGTGAAGCTGCGTTAGTTGTCGGTGATGATGGGTTTGGGACTCGAACGAAAGACTATGTCGCGGAAGAAGATGGCGCTTGTGCCGGCGTGGCGCTCACGACGGCGGCAGCTTCTATCCATTTGGTGAACTTGTCCACCGCGACGAGCAAATGGGTAAAGCCCCGGCGCTTTCTTGAAAGGCAGGCGGATCGAGTCCCCAAGCGCAAAGGCCACGTGATGGGGATCGTGCGCAAGGCATGGTGGCGGATGTATGCACGGCAAAGTGGCATCCTTCGCGGTCGTCTGATGTGCTCGGCGTCGGACATGGCGGTCGGCCAATAGAAACCTTGCCGAAAGGCCTTTCCCTGAGATCGGGCGCGCGTGGTGACCGCAAATTCATTGTGTATGTCGTCCGCCAGATTGTTTCCCTTGGTCGGCGGAATGCACTTTTGGAGGACCGGAGCTCCTTTGTAAAGGTGCAGGCCGACCGGGGCGAAAGACTTTGCCGGCGAGGCGCCGGGCCTCGGTCGGGTCGGGAAGTGACCCGTCCGATCAAGCGATCTATGAAGGGCTTTCTCGGTCGGACTCGGTCGCTAGCGCAGCTGCGGCTCGACCCGGCTAAGTCTCGCCCGGCCGCGGCGGTTAGGCGGCCGTGCTAAATAGGTCGGGGACCGTTCGGCCACCGAGCCCAACTGGATGGAAGGCGCGAGGAGGTCGTGACGAAGATCCGGCGGGACCGGTCTCTGCTGGAGGCAGATTGGCTAGGTAGTCGGCGTCGCTATTGTAGCGTCGGTAGCTATGGTGGCTTCGAAGCCCTTGAACGCGCCGAGCCCGCGCGCTTCTCGGCGAAAGACGGAATCGTCGAAGGTTCGCGAAGGTCTCTTCGGTCGGGGATAAGGTCGTCGGCCTTCTTGGTCTTTACGACAATATCGTCGGCGTACACCTCAGCGTTACGGCCGATCGGTCATTGAAGCACGTTTGCATACATCGTTGGTATGTAGCGCCCGCGTTCTTTAGGCGAGCGGCATTGTAGCGTGCGAGAAGGCGAGCGGAGTGATGAAGGAAGTCGCGGTGGTCGGACACCCTTAGCGCAATCGGTGGTAGCGAGTAGGCATCGAGAAAAGAGGGACTCGCACCTGCGGTGGAGTCGATGACTTGGTCGATCGGGGCAAAGGCGGATCCTTGGGACACGCTTTGTTGAGACTCGTATAGTCAACGCACATCCTCCATTGCCTATTTTCTTTTTACAAGTACGGGGTTGGCTAGCCACTCGGGGTGGCGCACCTCTTTACGAACCTGCGGCGAAGTTTGGCGATCTCCTCCCTATGATCCTCGCGCTTCTCCTCGTCGAGCGCGCGCGGCGTTAGGCGGCCGGCTTTGAGCACAGTTGGATGCTCAAGGAGTGCTCGGCGACTTCCCTTGGGATTCTGGCATGTCGGAGGACCTCCATGCGAAGGCGTCTTTGTTGGTGCGGAGGAGTCGGCGAGCGCTTTCCTATTTAGCGGAAGCGTGGCTCCGATCCGCACGATCTTGGTCGGATCACGAGGATCGACCGCGACCTCCTTCGTGTCCTCGGCGGACTTGAAGGATCCGCCCCGACTTCTTTGGACTCGGGGCGGATTCGAGGCCTCCTCTTGAGGTTGTCGAGCTCGGCGACGCGATGATCGCCGAGGCAAGCTCACAGCTAGCTGCGCTCGCGGTTGTAGGCAAGCTGGAAAGATGATGCCGCGGTGATGACTCCTCGTGGCTCGGGCATCTTCGACGAGGTGGCGTGGTGGGGACCGCCATGAACTTGGCGTAACACGGCCTTCGGTGGCATGGTAGGCAGGAAATCCACGACCTCAAAAGCGAGGTCTCGGTCGCGGAAGTTTCTTGGTTCCCCAAAGGTAGCAGGCGGTCAATGCCGAGTGGATGGAACTGGCGGCGGGAATGGCGCCATGGAAAGGCACCTTCTTTGGGTCGGAGGGTCGAGCGGGACCCCATAGCGTCGGCGTCTCGGCGTAGAGGATGTTGAGGCCGCGCCTCAGTCCGCCGACACCTTTGAAAGGCGCTTCTTCCCACGACGGGGCGACCACGGGGTATCTCCCGGTGTGGGGCGTGGTCGGGGTGATCGGTCCGATCAAAGGTGATCGGGAACTCGACCACCGGAGGTATTGGGGGCGCGTGGCGCGGCGGTATGGACCTCGCGATAAGCGAGCTTGAGCCGGCGCTTATCGGCATAGCAGCGGTCCTCCAAAGATCATGAGGCGGCCGTCGGGTTGGGGAACTCGTCGTGCGCCTTTTTCTCTGCGACCGCGGGCGCGTGAACTCTTCCTTGCCACGCGGCGTTGCGGGGACGCCGGAAGGTAGCGCCTCGGGACCTCGCGATCCGGTACTTGTGCTTGACGGAGAACCCGTGGTTTGGGCACGGGCCGTCCATCAACTTCTCGAAGTGGTCGGGCGCGACGGTCGGTCGTACCTGCTGCTTGGCAGGGCGGTCGACGGTGGCGACCACTTGGGTCTCGCGGATCGCTTCCGTGCCGCTTGGTTTGTCGGAGCGGTCGGCGGGGACCCGATTTGACGCCGGATTCTAGTTGGGCCTTTCCTCCTCAAAGATGGCCCCGCGGCCTCCTCGCCGGGGCGTGGTTGAGTGGCGATATCGAGGAGCTCCTTGGTAGTTCTGGGCTTGAGGCAACCTAGTTTGTGTACCAAGGCCTTGCAGGAGGTGCCGTAGATGAATGCTCCCACGACATCGGCGTCGGAGATGTCGGGGAGCTCGTTGCACTGGCGGGAAAACCGCCGGATGTAGTCCCGGAGGGTTTCCTGGCTGCTGTTTGCGACCCTTCAGTCGAGGAGTTTCGTGGCGCTTGTAAGTGCCCTGGAAGTTGCCGACGAAGAGGGCCTTCAAGTCGGTCCAATTCCTGATGGTTTTGGCGGGCAAGTATTCGAGCCAGGCTCGGGCTGAGTCCGCGAGGTAGATGGGAAGGTCTTGGATGATGAAGAGGTCATCCGTTGCTCCTCCCGCCCGGCATGCTGGCCGTAATCTTGAGCCAAACACAGGTTTGTGGCCCGGTGTATTTGGCAATGTTGGTAGGCGCCGGAATCTGGCGGGAAGTCCGCTGGCGGATCCTGGCGAGAACGCTCGCGATCGGGACCGTCGGGGCTCGGCTGCGGTGGTGATGCCCGCCGCCGGTCGTGAGTGGCGGCCTCCTCGCCATCTTTCTTCGCGCCTCAAGGGTAGCGCGAATGTCATAAACATCACCGAAGCGCCGCGCGCCGGGGCGCGAGGCTGGTGTGGCTCGCGGTCGGCGCCGCTGTCACCGGACCAACCGGCTCCGTCGGCTGATGCGGGCCCGGTGGCGAGGTGGCTCGGGCGATAGGGCCGGGCGTGCATGTCTTTGAGCGGCGCGCGCTCTACCACCCGGAGGTTTTGGTAAGTGGCCTTGGCCTCGGGTCGATCGGCTCGGGAGGCCTCGAGCGGCGTGCGGCCGCGCCACGTTTTTTGCGTGGGAAGAAGCGAGGACCGTCGGACTCTTCCGCTGCTTTGGGTGTGCTGACGCAGCGGCGCGTGCGTCGCCGCCAGCACATGCGGGTCTCGAGCTCCTCTGCTCCAAGTTGGCTCGAGGTGGTCGAGCTCGACTCTTCGTTCCTCCAACTCTTTGCATTTGTTGTTGGAGCTCGGCGGCGAACTGGCGCGCGCTGATGCCTTCGCTGCTGGTACTCCTCCTCCTGCGCTGAGCGCGCGGATAGGAGGTCCGTGGCGCGGGGCCACGGTCAATCGGCCGTGCCCGCCATGTTGCACTCGCGAGTGCCGCTGCGACGGTACTCCGTGTCGAGCGGGTGTCATGGCTAGAAGAGTCTTCCGGCCCGGCTCGTGGATGGAGGCGGCATGTAGCCACCATCGCCACAAGTCGCGAGCCTACGGGGTGACATGGTCACTGCCGGGCCTCGGAGTTTTCGCGGGCGTGGCGGAGCACTCCTCGGGTTCGGCCGGGGCTGGGCGCCTGCCGGAGCTAGCGAAATCGCCGGAGAGGCCTTGAGCTCTCGTGGCGCTGTCCTCCGAGGCGGCGGGGGCAGCGTGAGCCCTCTGCCGGGTGATGGCGAAGTCGAGGAGCGAAGCGGATCCGGCTCCCGGCGCGATCATGCCGTCGCGATGGGTGGATGCCATCGGAGACAAGCGGAATCGGAGATGGTGAAGAAGACGCAAGGCCCCCTACAGCGCGCCAGCCGCCGGCGTTTTGGCGCCGGCAAGTAAATTTGTAAGTCTAAGGGTCGCGTTCCACTCCTGAATGGTTAGACTCGTGAGTCCAAGGTGTATCTTGGTTGGTGAAAGTCCCTACTCGATTCGGATGGTCGTATTGTATTGCTTTGCACGACGTTTACTGAGATGAGGCGCTAAGTTACCTAAGCTCCTCCTGTTCTTATCCCTTTCTCCTCTCCCTAGAATCGTTAGTCCCGCCTCCTTTTATCTGAAGGAAGGGCGGGTTACATCGAGAGTCGGGGAAGGAGGCGGCGACCTATGCTAGGAGCTCGGTCGCCGTCACGTGGACCGGTCGTCACACGTCTTGCCCATCTTTGGGTCGGTAGCTTTGGTGGTCGGGAGGTTAGGTATTCTTGGAAATAGCGTACTTGCCCTCTGTGATCCTTACGAATCTTTGGCGTGCGGTGTGTGACGTTAGCGCGCCCTCGGGAGGGAGCGTGCGTTAAATCAGTCTGCGGCCCGGTTGATGGGTGGAAGCTCGACTTCAAAGTGATCACCAAACCTTCTAGGGAAGGAGCCACCGCCTTGTATGGTCACTCCGATTGACCTTGTTCGCGAGTGCGTGGCGGTAGGTGATTAGGGCCCGACACGCGGCCCTCGGCGTCTGTCACTTTGGTTCGGTCGGTCGGGAGATCCCGCCCGCCAAGGGGAAGTGGGGCGCATTGTCCGATCGAGTCGGAGATCCCGCCCGCCAAAGAAGGGAGGGCCATTGTCGTCGGATTCGCTTCCCGGCCGGTCGGGAGCGGATGTCTTGTGTGGTCATGAGCGATTCGGTCGGTGGCGGGCGCGCGCGACTGTTAAGGTGGAGATATGCTTGAGGCCGCTGGCTCGTCGCTTCGGGCCGTTGGGGTACCCCTGTTATTAGTATTCGTCACATTGCTAAGTAAAAATTCAACACGAGAAAACCTTGGCAAAAAAAGAGTACAGCCTATAACTCAGTGATACAAGAAAAAAGAGAAATTACAATTAGTGATACAAGAAAAAAGAGAAATTACAATTATTCTTCCTGATTATCTAGATATAGATTTTCAAACGTCTCTGCCAGCTCAACATTTTATGTAGTATGATGAGCTCATTGATCAACTTGTTCCCAATCTTTTACAGTAAGAAGTATTTCCACCATCTCACTTGTCAGATTTGTCTTCTCTCCCTGATTATTCTTCCGGATAGACTGAAATCAAACTTTGAAGAAACCATAGAGACAGGAACATGTTAACACATCCCGTGCTAATATGAAAAGTACCGGATATGTTACCTTGTGCTTGTGCCACCACTACAAAATGTTAAAGTCCTCCTCTTGCTGCTCTTGGTAATGGACAGTGTCGTTGTTGAGATAGACTGCTAGCTTCCCACCACTTGTTGTGTCCACACTTGACGTTGTTGTAATCGAACTCCTTGAGGAAGAGCCACCTGCACCCCATATTTTTCTCCACGCAGTTTTCTTCTTACATTATGCGTCTTTGGTGGAGGTCGCTGCATGTAAACTCCAACAAACTTCTAATCGTACTTAGCATAAACTTGAGATAAGTTAGCACGAGCATTTGAAAAATAACTAGAATAATCAATACCCACTGCATCACTTAGAAGTGAGAAAAGCTTAGAAAATCCTCCAACTTTAGCTCTAGGATCTAAAATAAATGCATATAACATAGGAATTTTTTGCCAATATTTCAAAATTTTAGTTTTCATAGCATAAACAGATGCACATAAAATATTATCATTTTCGTGGTTCCATAACTTGGTAGCAATTTCTAAAATATGATGCACAATTAAAGGAAAGGTTGAGTAATAAACTCCAGATAAAGCAACAGTGAAATTATAAAAAAGTTCTAAAAATAACAACAAGTATTCAGCAACATACCAATGTTGCTCTGTGAGTAGCTGTTGACCATCCTAGCTACGATAATACGTGTTAATAAAAACAGAAAATGTGCTCTTATAGGGTATGAGAGACTTAAGCATAATGCGTGTTGATAAAAACAAAAAATGCGCTCTTATAGGGTGTGAGAGACTTAAGTATCAAGTAAGTAGAGTTCCATCTAACAGGCATATCCAAACCAAACTTACGTGGACGTACCTCCACTCGTTGATTAGAATTATTTAAGAAAGATATTACAGTGCAAAAATGTTAAACATACGGGTCTAACCTCTTCAAACTAGATTTAACTATAAGATTAATAATATGGCAAGCACAACACTAATGTAATAAGAAAGATTCGGCATACGAATTAAAAAGCGGAGTAAGAATGTTTATGGTAGAAGTATTTGCTAAAGCATTATCTAATATTATTGTAAAAAATTTCTCTGTAAAGCCAAAATATTCCACAACTTTTACAATACAATCAACAATATTTTCACCATTGTGTGGTACATCAATTAATTTGAATCCTATAATTCTCTTCTCTAGTTGCCAAACATTGTTTACATAATAAGCAACTACAATAAGGCAATCCTCTTTAACCCTACCACTCCATATGTCTGATGAAGAAGTATTGGTATTAAATTGCACTTTTAGCTTACTATGACAATTATTATAGTATTTAATCAAATCGCTAGTTGTTGTCTGTCTAGAAACTACAGAAAATCTAGGATTATAAGCAGTCATAATATAGTTTTCAAATGCAGATGACTCATCAAAGTTTAAAAGATCTTGAGAAGCGATTAAACGACAAAGAGATTCACGAGCTACCTCGGGATTGTAGTCTCAGCTACATACCGTACCGTTGGGGTTGAACTGCAACTATGTCTGTCTCAAAGTCACCTCTAGATTTGTGATTAATTTGTGCTTACAATTGAGAGCATCTAGGCCCCCTATTCTTTTTATTATACTTATTTTGTAGGTTTTGGTGTTGATGATCAAGAAGCATACGTAGTACAAGCTTAGAAATGCTATTCCTGAAGAACAAGGCTAAGGCTTTTATTTGTAGCTTTGACTTGGGAGTTGATTCAAGTTATATAGCTAGAATAACTGTACTATTAAGAGGGATTTTTTTTCATAAGACATGATCTTGGTTCATATGCAAAATCGCTAAGATTACTTGGAGCATAGGTCTTTTCGCACTCCTCTCTTTAAAATCCAAAGTTTTATCTTATCAGTCAAAACAATTCCTTCTGAACCAAACTTCTTTGAAATCTGGCGCTAAAAATCAAGGTTCAATTTCTAACCGAGTGCACACCATGTACGCCGAACCAATATTTTCGGTCCGACGCTGAAAATTAACTTTACCAAGAGTACTCCAAGTACGCCGGACCGACTTTTTTAGTCCGGCGTTAAGCGTTCTTCTTTGATTCTTTTTTAACCAAGTATAACTATTTTTCGTCGGACCAATCTGAATTCTTTTTAAAATATAGTTCGACATAAGGTTATATATTCACTCTAAATAAAATTCTAGTCTGTGTTAAAATTTATTTTTAACCAGAAATATGAAGTCTGTTACAGACTAAAATTTCTATGTACGCCGGACCGACTTTTTTGGTCCTGCGCAAACTTGCTTCACTCTCATAAAACCAGTCGTTTTCTCTTGTACGCCGGACCAACTTTTTCGATCCGGCGTCAACATAGCTTGCCTGGCTGAATCAAAACATATGCACGACGGACCGATTTTATTGGTCCGACACAAATCTTCTTCTTGCCAGTATAAACCTCTGCTCTCTTCACTCTTATGACGGACCAATTTTTTCGGTCCGGCGTGAACATGTCTTTCTGAGTTCAACATTGCCTCTCAAACCATGTACCCCGGACCAAAATTTTCGGTCCGGCGTGTGTGTAGTTTGACTTATGGTTCACACTCAGTCGAAATTCTTTCTCAAAAGTAGCCGTTGACCTACCCCATCTTCTCCACCAAACCCCAACGTGCAAATGGTAAGTGTAACGGTTATTTCTGTTCAGGGTCTATATATAGAATGCCTGTGTTCACAACCATATACAGCTTTGCACATTCACATCTTTTGAGATCCTAAACATTCTTGAAATCATTCAAATCATATACAACTCTTTGATCTTTAGAATTTCTAAGCTTCATTCCATCAAAGAGTTTTGAGCTTCAACTCAGTGAAATCACAAACATCATTCTGAATTTATAGAGTACTTGCTCCAAACTAAATCTAGTTGAGTCTAGCTCTTGAACCAAAAGACAGGGCTTGTGGATAGTCTATTACTCTTGGAACTATTTGTTCCTAGAGGTTGGAGGAGTTGTTGGTGCGACTGTCCCAGTGATTGTGGAAGGCCACCATTCTTTGTGAAAGATTGAGACTCACCTCACTGGAGTAGTGAAAGAGCTAAGATAGTGGTAAACCAAAAGCCCTTTGAGATTGGCTGTTTGGTGGAGCAATACTTCTAAGGAAGTGCTCTAACGGGGGCGTAGGAGTGATCTCCGAACCTCGGTGAAAAATTCCTGAGTTCCCCTGTTTCTATTCTTTTAATGTTTCTCATTCGAATTTCCTTTCTTACAAAGTTTGCTTACTCAAGTATTGTGCTGAACTTTTGTACTAAGTGCTTCCACTTCTATCCTTTTATTGAAAAAAAGTTTTTAAATAACTTTAAAAGTTTGATAAAGTTGCCTATTCACCCCCCTCTAGGCCAACTTGATCCTTACAACAATATTTACAAATAGCATACATGCTCTGAACATCGTCTGATGTCTCGAAAATCTGCTCGAAATTTTCCCAGACTCCCGATGTACTGCGCTTGGATCTTTTTACCCTGATGCTTGCCGACGCAGTAACACTAGTAGAGCCTAAGGATGGTACATGTACTGCAGTTTCTTGAGCTTCATAGAAGCTTATCGGGTGAAATCCCAAAATCAGAAGCTGGGAAGGACAAATTTTTACCTTGATTTCTTGATAGAAGCCGAAAGCCGAATTTTGGATTTTTGGCAAAACTATTTTGAATTTTGCCAAATTACCACAAAGAGCAAGAGAATTTTCACAAGAGAATGAAGAGAAGAGAATACAAGTTTCTTTGGTGTGGAAATGAGGGGAGCCACCTTATTTATTGGAAATTTTGTTGGGATTTTAGGAATTTTTTTGAATTTTTTAAAGCCTCCAACGGCTATTTTTCAAATAAACGGGCCAAATAAGCTGCGCTAGCCGAGCCATACCGTGACGGCCCACCGTGCCGAGGTGCCAGCCCAAGCCCGAGCCTCGTGACAGTCCGTTAGGCAAAGCCCATTTGGCCACCTCTACAGACAGCAAGCAAGAATAGATTCTGTTTGGTTTCACCGAAACCCGAAATGAAAACCAGTCAAGTTTCATTGAACACAAAATTACCAGTAACTGACCAGTTAACCAACCAGTTATTTTTCACGCTGATACGCGACAAGAAAGATTGCATGTTGCTGTTTCGAATAATACAATTCATCACCTTCGCTCAAAAACTTTGATTAGCTTCCGAACAAGCATACGATAACATTTTCTTGCTAGCATTTGAAATTCCAACCTTAAATCTAAAATATTCGAAAACAGATATTTCTTTACTGATCCGTGACCGTGTTACCATTGGGTTTTACTGCTTCATTCATTCATCTACTAATAAGAGTTCCATTTGATATAACTACTACAGTTCCAATTTTACTACAGCCAAGAGGCCTTCAAACCCATCATAAATAAAACAAAACAGATTACTAGCACGGCATTGGCACGGATAGATTCACTAGTCTGAGCAAGTCTCAAACCTCGAGTATAAATAAATCCTCCATCCTCAATCGCACATCAACTTTGTTTCAGATGCTGCCATTCTCTACTAGCACGGAGTATGTATATCCCCTTCATCTATATTTTCCTCCCCCAAGCCTTCCCAATGTGCTACTTCTAATCCCTGCCACAAAAAGATGTCCATACATAGAATCATTCTCAACTCGTAGATCACCTCTCCATCAACTCTAGCTATATGTTCTCTCCAGGTGGCAGCTCAGCTATCTTTGGGGCAGAGCCCAGCACTCTTTCCATGTCAAACCGCACCTCAATATTGCGGATGCTGTACCCAACAATCATCAACCAAAACAGCAAGTTGGCTAGCTGATTAGCACTTGTTTCTGAAACTGTTGTCTGCACTCAGAACCAAAAGAATAATGATATTAATTAATGTAGCTTCTGTAGAGATTCAAGGTGTAATGCCATTTCAAACTTTATGGAATGCTTGAATTCTCCAAGTGATTCCAATTAGCTAAGCTTCATACTAGTTATTGAGTTATCTTTATCCACAAAGAATCTTGAATAGAAACCAAAAGGGAGTGCAAGAACACCTAATCGAGCGGCTTTACTCAACAAAATGCAAGCACACATGATTCTGACCAAAACCAATAGCATTAACACACACAAATAAAAGATGGCCTTACCTTCATTTGTGCAGGGTCAGAGACAGCCAAAAGACGCTTTATGAATGCATTCATAGCAAAAATGACATCCTCACCAGCACTACTCGCCAGTTCCTACAGAGGTTGAGAACAATAAATAAATCAACATGTATATAAATCAACAAAAAAGAACTGACTAACCAAGAAGAAGGATTCGAATCAAAAGGCCAGGTTCAGTATTACATGTTTCTCTGGTTCTTAGGACGAAATTAGGTGTTTCTTGAAAGAGAAATAAATATTAACGGAACTCCTAAAAAAAGCAGAGTTTATTTAAGGTAATGGAATCAAGATATACCTTTAAATTTTGAGGTTCTAAAGTTTTTAGATATTCCAAGAGTTCATTACTTCCTTGAGATGATTTCTTAGCGACTTGATGGCTCAGCTCCTCGATTTCTGCTTCAAGCAATTCTATATATTTTACAGCATCAATTTTTCTGGTCCAGTGGCCTTGTTCCATCGAATAACTTCTCCAGTAACCTTTTCTGGGTTCCAGGAGCGTAATCTGGTGAATCCTAAAAGTGCCATGCATGCATATTAGACAACCTCCATATGAAACCAAACGACTACGGTTATATGCAGCACATTGGGGATCCATCTTTACCTTTTCATGAAAATTACTATTTATGAGAAGTTGAGAACTAAAACAGCATAGAACCATATGATATTATGATGTATTTTTAAGAACACTTTCAGAATGGTCAAACACCAGGAGTTTAGAAAGTTGATGGGCATGATTCTGGAAGATAGGACAGTCAAGGAACAAAAGTAAGTACACCAGTCAGTCAATCAACCATATCACAAGTATCACATTGTAATGTTAAACAGCAATGAGCAAATATGGTGACACAGTGTGCTAGTAGAAAACAATATGGACGCAGTTTCTTCTGTGACCGGTGATAAAAGTCAGGCAATTATATGTTGCTGAGGACAGCCATCATACAATTAGTGGCAACTGGCAACATCTTATAGTATGCCTTGATTTTTACTGTAACCCAATCTAACACAGAAAATGAATATTGCATCTCTCCTTCCATATGCCTTGTTAAACACTAGATACCAAAGTAGTGACTGAAAAAAAACCAGTAATTATGATTGCTGAGTTGATTTTCTTCTCAAACAACAGAATTTAGCCTTCCATATGAGATAGTTATCCACTCCTCAGATAATGACAACTCATCAGAGCAGTAAGGTTGCCTATGAAAAAGCTCTTGAATCAACAACACCACTCTAAAGAATGCACTAGCATCTCTCTCTTTAAAGTGTCTAAAACAACAGCAAATATACAATGTCATGCAAAATAAGATAAACATTAAGAGTTTAATGAAGCACAATAAATACCAAAAAAACATGACATTTTCCACTCAAAGACTTTGAACTAATGCAAGTTCAGAACACTTGTTACTCCTTAGTAGTTTTCAGAGTAGCTTTCAGCAGATCAACAAAAAGTAATGCACCTCAAGAAATAGGTTTCCATGACCAGCTTTCTCATCCATATTTACTAAGCACGTACTATATCGTATCAAGGATAATTAATTAATTGATCAATATACACAACATGATTAGGATAACATTGCTGTGTACTCATTTAAACAGGTTGAAATATCAGCACAAAAACCATTTAATCATATATCCCTCTTAGAAGTAATATGCCAACATTGGTGGGCAACTACCTTCTCTTCTTTTGGTTCAGGAAGAGCAATATGCTCCAAAGTCTGTTGCAATTCCAGACGGTACTGTGCATTCCTGAACATGTATCCAGTCATCAGAACACTGTACATAAGCTGAGCCAGATTTTCAGCAACCTGTGTTGATTTAAAAGATAACTAAACATGTCACAACTCACAAGTTCACAGTTGAAATGTACATATGCTCTGTGCAAAAAAAAATGATATAATTGCCCTAAAAGAAAAACAAGCATGAAGAATTGAATAGATGATATCCCATTACCGTTGTGACAGTTACAGCAAAAAATTGAGGTGGCAGATTCCCAATCATATTAGTCACTGTTTGGCGCATGGCATCAACAACCTTTGAGGAGAACAATATACGAGCAATGTCAGTATAAGGATATTTTGAGAAACCAACAGTATTTCTGGGACAAACTATGTATCTGAAAGCAGATACCTTGTAAGGACAAGTAAAAACTGATAAAAACCTGTGATGGAGCTCTTTTTATGAAGAGTTCCATAAACTCTGGCTGGACATTTTTTACGTATTCCAGAAGAATATCCCTGCGGTTCTTCGGCTGTAAGTATGAGAATAACACATAAGCATAGCTTTCAAATACGGCTTGATGTTAAAATAATATTATATCTATATAATACTAAATATGATAAGAGACATGGGGTTAAAATGAGAACAAAAGATTGCTCAAAATATGGACGAAAGGTTGTACTTATCATCAAGTTGGTTTACATATTTCCATCGACGCAATTGCACACCAAGTTCAACGCATCTAACACAAAGGTTCTAACTTGAAGTAAGCGTGACAGGTCATGCATTTGATATATCAGGAAATTACACATTGGAAGATGCAGATCAAACTCAAAATTCTATTGTCCCCAGTGGTGATACAAGAATGGTGTTTTTGTAGGGTGATCGTTCATCTGTTCTGTGGACTGTGCGGTGCTTGCCTAAGGCTGGGACCCACCCTCCGTTAAGTCCCAAATCTCCCAAAGTAGCGATGCTCCATGCATCAGAACAAGCTCGGTTTCTCCGACATTTCCTCGAGTGGTGCACATGGAATTGAGGGTCCGTGCCAATCTTTTTTGGTAAACCACAGTGTCCACACGGTTTTTGAGAATTTCCCCTGCGTTAATGATCATGTATTGTATCCAACAATCCAGTCTTAAAAGCTGGCTAGGTTGTTATTGTTGTTGTTAATCCGGCCATCTATGTTCTGTCTTGAGAATCGAGATGACATTTGTATTGCATATATTATTGAGCTTATTTGGTACTACAGATATGAGCCACAAGCCCAAAAGGCAAGAGGTACGATGCAATCCCGAGCAGGGGAAGGGGAGGGGAAAGAAGAAGAAGAAGCAGGAGAAGGAGATAAACTAAGTGAGGGCAGGAGGAGGGAGGGAGGGGGTTGGTTGGTCTACCAGATTGGTGCCAGTCCCATTGGTTGGCCTGGCGTCGCCTTCCCCACCATAGCCAGGGGAGGCACCGTTGGGATCCCGCGAATCGGCGGCTGCGCGCGCGAGGCGGAGGCCGACGAGGCGGGTGCGGCGCGCGGGGCAGGAGACGAGCGGTGGTGCGGACCAGCGCGGTTGGGACGGAGGCACCGGCAAGCGGGGAACCCTGGAGGTAAGGAGGAGGGACGGAGACATGGCGGCGGCGGCTTTGGGTGCAGTCCAGGCGAAGTCCAGTGAATGATGGATAACAAACACCACCAAGAGGTTCCAGATCTGCGCTTCATCTGCTGCCTGTGAATAGGTGTTCAAACGGCCGGCTCGGCACGGCCGGCTCGGCACGGCTCAATCCGTTTACCGCGCGGCGCCATCCGTTTAGGTCTGATTAATAAACAGTTGTGCCATGTCAGCTCGTATGTCGGGGTGTCGGCTCAAACACAACTCGGCAAATTTACAAGACTAGTATAGTGTCCTATCTTCTGGTTTCTTTTTCCCAACACGTAATATATGGTCATTTTCTTTTCTAGGACGTTTGTTTCCTTTTCCTTAATTCCAGGATATTTGTTTCTTTTCCTCGAGATGATCTTTGGAGGTGGGGGAGATCTGTTGTGGCCACGAGGATGAGTTAGACACATTAAATAATGGCCATCGGATGTGGGTGAGTAAAGTCGAGAAAGATCGAGAGGTTAATTTTGATGGAGGCAAGTTTAGAGACGCTTTGGGTGCATGAAGGTTGGACCATCTCTAGTGGGGTGCATTATTTGGGGTGGACGTAAAAAAAATGCTTAGGTGCATTCTAAAGGGGTATAGATGTGTGCGGTTCGATCCAGGTGTCTTCGGCCGATAGATCAAAAATCAGACGACCATTAAGCACCAAAAAATTAGAAAAAATATAGAATTTGTTTGAATAAAATTAAAAAAATGAGAAAAAGTTAGAATAATTAGAAAAACTCAAATACTTTTTAAAAATATATGTAAATTAAGAAAAAGCTAAAAATACGAAATAAATTTTAAAATGAGACAAATAATTGAAATTAAATAATGAGCTTTATTGATGTTTGGTTGTCTCGTTAAAAATTTTGCCAAGTAAAAACTCAACACGAGAAAACTTTGGCAAAGAAAAAAGAGTACATTCTATAGCTCAGTGATATAGGAAAAAAATGAAGATTACAATTATTCTTCTTGATTACCTAGATAAAAATTTTCAAATGTTTCTACAAGCTTAATATTTTCTGTAGTGTGTTGAGCTTGTTGATCAGTTTGTTCCTAATCTTTCACAGTGAGAAGTATTTCCACCATCTCACTTGTCAGATTTATTCTTCTCTCCTCGATTATTCTTCCGGATATACTAAAAGCAAACTCTGAATAAACCGTAGAGACAGGAACTGTTAACACATCCCATGCTAATATGGAAAGCACCAGATATGTTATCTTGTGCTCGTGCCACCACTGTAAAATGTTGAAGTCCTTCTCTTGCTGCTCTTGGTGGTTAATAGTGTCGCTGTTGAGATAAGCTGCTAGCTCCCCACCACTTGTTGTGTCAGCACTTAACGTTGTTGTAGTCGAACTCTTTGAGGAAGAGCAACCTGCACTCCAAATCTTTTCCCACATAGTTTTCTTCTTACTTGTTGTTGGTGCTGGTGGAGGTTGCTGCATGCGAACTCTAGCAAACTTCTCATTATACTTAGCATAAACTTGAGATAAGTTAGCACGAACATTTTAAAAATAACTAGAATAATCAGTACCTATCGCATCACTTAGAAGTGAGAGAACATTAGAAAATCCTCCAACTTTAACTCAAGGATCTAAAGTAAATGCAAATGGATATAACATAGGAATTTCTTGCCAATATTTCAAAATTTTAGTTTTCATATCATAAACAGATGCACGCGAAATATTATCAGTTTCGTGGTTCCTTAAGTGGGTAGCAATTTCTAGAATATGATACACAACTAAAGGAGATGTTGAGTAATAAACTCCAGATAAAGTAACAATGGAATCATAAAAAAATTCTAAAAATAACAGCAAGTATTCAGCAACATACCAATGTTGCTCTGTGAGTAGCAGTTGACTATCTTGGCTACGATAGTGAGTGTTAATAAAAACAGAAAATGTGCTCTTATAGGGTATGAGAGACTTAAGCATCAAGTAAGTAGAGTCCATCTAACAGTCATGTCCAAACCAAACTTACATGGACGTACCTCCATTGCAATGCAATAAATCTTATATGCTGCTGCTTGTTGATTAGAATTATTTAAAAAGATATTGCAGTGCGAAAAGTTTCAACGTACTGGTCTAATCTCTTCAAATCAGATTTAATTATAAGATTAATAATATGACAAGCACAACGCTGATGTAATAAGAAAGATTCGGCATACGAATTAAAAAGCGGAGCAAGAATGGTCACGACAGAAGTGTTTGCTGAAGCATTATCTAATGTTATTGCAAAAGACTTATCTGTAAGGACAAAATCTTTCACAACTTTTACAATACAATCAGTAATATTTTCACCGGTGTTTAATTTGAATCTTATAATTCTCTTCTCCAGTTGCCAATCATTGTTTACATAATGAGCAATTACACTAAGGTAATCCTCTTTAGCTCTACCACTCCATATATTTCATGTCAAAGGCACATAAAAAGTACATGTATTAAATTTCTCTTTTAGCTTACTACGATAATTATTATAGTATTTAATCATATCTCTAGTTGTTATCTGTTTAGAAACTGCAGAAATCCTATGATTATGAGTAGTCCTAATATAGTTTTCAAATGCAGGTAACTCACCAAAGTTTAAAGGAAGATCTTGAGAAGCGATTAAATGATAAAGAGATTCACAAGTTACCTCAGGATTGTAGTCCTAGTTACATACCGTACCGTCGGGGTTGTACTGTAGCTGCGTTTGTCTTAAAGCCACTCCCACTTTTCTTTTACAACTCTCAGCATGTCTCTTGAAGTGCCCCGTTCCACCTAAAGATTTCACAGTTAATTTGTACTTACAATATTTATAAAATAGCATATCTGCTCTGAACGTCGTTTGATGTCTCGAAAATCTGCTTGAAATCTTCCTAGACTCTCGATGTACTGCATATTGATCTTTTTGCCCTGGTGCTTGCCGATGCATTAGCACTTGTAGAGCCTGAGAATAGTACAGGTATTACAGCTTTTTCAGTTTTATAGGATGCAAGAAGCTCCTCGGGTGAAATCCCGAAATCAGAAGCTAGGAAGGACGGAAAATCCTGGTACTCTATAAAAAAATCGCAAGAAATAATTACGCTATTAACACTTTAATATCATTTAAAATAATAAAAACAATGAAAAATTAAATCACAATTCTTACCTTGATTTCTTGACAGAAGCCGGAAGCCGAATTTTGAATTTTTGGCAAACTATTTTGAATTTTGCCAAATTATCACCTATAGTAAGAGAATTTTCACAAGAGAAGGAAGAAACAAGATTGCAAGTTTACTGGTGGGGAAATCAAGGGGCTGCTACCCTATTTATAGGGAAGATTTTGGGATTTTTTTGAAATTTTTTTCTGATTTTTTAAAACCTCCAAGAGTTAAATGGCTATTTTTTCGAATAAACGAGCTAAACGGGCCGTTCCGTGCTGGGCCTAATCGTGTCGTGTCGTGCTGTGCTGTGCCGACCCGATCGTAAATAGGGTGCTGGGCCAAGCACGCCACGGGCTCACAGGCCATACCGGTACAGCGTGTTTACGACCGGGCCAGCCTGTGCCTAGGCAGTGCCAATAGTGCCGAGCCTTGGGCCAGCCCGTTAGGCATAGCCCATCTGGCCATCTCTACCTATGACGGATGGTTGGATTTTTTTCTACGAAAACAGCTGAATGCCTATGTGTTGCAACAAAATACAAATAAACCACAATATAGTAATATTACGAATTGATCGTGGGTAGATATTTGAGCTCATCTATTGGCACTTGTTGATAGAGAATTTTTAGGGACATTGCATTTGTCCGTTGATAGATTGCTTTTTCTTTTTTTTCAAAGAAGGCACATGTGAGGGGCGTGGAGTAGAGAGATAGATTAATTAATTTATATTTTGTAAGAGAGTTTTAGAAAGATCCACATGTCAACGTGTAATCGTTTTGTGAGAGGAAGAGAGATAGATTGTTTTTTGTATTTTTTGTTAGAGATTTTTAGAAAGAGTATATAATTCTTATGTGAGAGGAGAGAAAAGAGAGACAGACCAACCACTATCGCTAGCTTTTCTCCGACGACATGTTTCCATTTCCATCGACTCTTGAGTAGGGTTCACAAAACCGATTTAAAACCGCTCGAAATCGCGGTTTTCGACCGTACCGAGCCGGTTCGATATTCCAAACCGATCAGTAAACCGGTCTAATAAAAAAAAATCAAAAAAATCGAAAAAATTTATGCGAGGTAAAACTGGTCGATTTTCGGTCACAACCGACAGTTTTCGATCAAATCGACTGGTTTTAGGTCAAAATCGTGTGGCCACGCCACAGTGGTTAGCACCCACCAATTGGCCGATCGATTTTGTTTTGATTTTTTTTCAAAAATTTTGAATTCTTAACCCTTCGGTTTCTAACGATTTTTGACTCGATGTTTTTTATTTTTGAATTTCGATTTTTGAATGGTTTTTTCAAAATCGGTTTTGTAAACCTGCTGTTGAGTTTACATCCGATGGCCAGACAACGAGGGATGGAGCAGGCGGTTCCTTCCAAGGTTTTATTGTGAAACAAGTTAGAACATGCAGCGGTAAAAGAAAAAAAAACACTAGAGAAATGAGAATACCAATAATAGAAGTAGTGATTCATGCACCGTGGTGCCTAGGCTTCTAAATCCATATGCGTAGACGTGCTTTAAGATTCACGACGATTAAAACTCTAAAAATAATAATCTTTAGTTTAAGAGTAAATTTTATAAAACTTATAGGTTTTAGTTATTATTTTATAAAACTATAGATTTTACGAGAACTTATGTTATCAAACTATAGATTTAGAATTAATCGTTCCCTATAACGGACCTAACGGTATGGATCCATATGACAGTCTTATGCGTCACTATTTCCCGTTTCATTCGAGCGTGAGGCTACCATATTAACCCACACTGTCAGATCCATTATAAGAAGGTCATGAATTCAAAAGTAGTTCAAACTAGTTTGAATTGAGTTCAAAACTCTTATGTAACAAACATATCAAGAATATAGAGCATTTCATACCTAACCTCCAAATTTCATATTGACCTTACACGTTTATCAGGCGGTTCATGATGTGGACGCTTAGACACGATGCCTCATGTAATTTGCCAACAACAACAATAATAAATATAGTAAACTGAGATAGCTTTATTAATATGACCGTCCTGATTGAAACTCTACGAGTTCTGAGTCCAAACTTTTGGATGCGCAGAGGCTGGCCACCATGCCCTTATAATATGACCCAGTTGCTAAAGTTTCCAAATTTTGCTCCTAGTCTTCAAACTGGAAAAAAAGAACATTTTTTGCTCCAGTCTCCAAGTGAGAAGAGGCTTGACTCGGGACTCGGGACCGTACAGCAGGAGCTATCAACAAAACGTGGATGCTCTTGTGACAGGTACAAACTCCATTGAAAATTCTGTTCATCCCTCGATGTGTTGTCTACTATAATATATCATTATGAAGCAAAATGATGTATATATATGTGGGCTAACATGGTTTGCAGGGCTGCTGAGGGGGGTGATCTTTGGCCAAGAAAATGTGAAGAAAGGGTGCATCAAATGACTTCATGCAGGTCTCACGTGTTAGGGGCATCAAAAGACGAAACGGGAGATCTTTGTAGGGCTCTTAAAAGTCTATGTTAGGGATTTCGAGAAAATTAGATTTTAGATTTATGTTATTACATTAAAATTTTAGTATTATATGAAAATATCTATGGTTTCTTATATCTTAAAAATAGGAGGAAGTTGTAACACTCTTGATAAGCTTTTCATAGAGTCCAAAATCACCTAAATCGGACTTCAGAGTAAAAAGTTACGATCCTTTTTTAGATTGAAATTTCCGGCACTACCGGTGTTGGGGGCCGGTACCGTCCCTTAGGTCCGGTAGTAATATTCTAGAGAGTGTAATTGTTGGATTTTCCTCGAGATTTTCAAACTCCAGCACTACCGACGTTTTAATCCCAGTACTACCGCAGGTCGGTGGTACCGTAGTTCATGGTGCGGTACTTATTTTTCAGAGAGGTGATCTGGAGTTTGATCTGGGATTCAATTGTCAGTACTACCGGATTTTGTTCACCGGTAGTACTGAGGTACTGTAGCAACAGCTAGTTCAAATGAATTTAATGCCACGAACTAAAGGTTATAGTGGAGGTCGGTACTACCGGACTTTGCATGCCGGTAGTGGCGGATTTTGCTAATTTTTGTGCATTTCGCCCCAACGGCTAGTTTTTGTTGGTGGGTTATATAAGGATGGCTTGTGTTGGCTTTAGGGTATCTTAGCATTCCATTTTCATTCTCTTAAGCTAGTGCAAGCCTCTCTACTCAATTGTGCATGTATTGCACTTTGTGAGCAAAAAAGAGGTCTCTAGTTGCATATGTTGTATCTAGATGTGAATTGAGTATCCACTTTTGCATGTGTTGCACTTGGTGAGGATCAAGCAAGAGGCTTAGCTTATTACTCTTGGTGTTTACCGACACCTAGACGGCGCGTCATGATCTAGTAATCTTCTCAAGAAGCTTGTGAGAAGGTCTGGTGTGTTGTGAAGGTTGGAGCCTGCCTACCCGGAGGAGGAAAGAGCTACCACTAGTGGATTTGAGATGTTTGGCTTAATTCGTAGAGCCAGTCCAATTCATTTAGGCTTACCTCAACATGGATTAGGGGAGACTAGTAAGTCTCCGAACACCACGGTAAAAAGATTGTCTGTCATCTTTTGGTTTGCTTCTTATTGCCCATTTACATTTTTGCAATTTACATTTTTAGAATTGAATCGCTCGCTTATCATTCTAGGATTGCAAACTTTGACATAGACTTTGGTTGCTAGTTCATATAGTTGAGACTAAACAATTTAGACCTTAATTGGACAAAATCATTTGATTTCCACATATAAACTTGGTTTGATCAAAGAGAATTTAAAACCGCCAATTCACCCCCTCTAGTCGGGCTCCTTGACCTTACATCGGGTTGACATCAATCACCAAAGGGAGGGAGGTTGGAGAATATAGTCCCCCATTATGTGTTAATGGCAGGTTTTGGTGATTAATGATAATGGGTTTGCGAGATTAATATTTTCCTTGAGTTAGTGAAATATGTTAAGTTACGTGATAATGAAGACTTTGGATGGTGTCACCTGTTGATGGTTATCAAGTGGTTATTAAGTCAAGATTTGGGATTACGGATGGTATCATGTGCTGATGGTCACCAAGTTAAGATCCCAATACGAAGGTAGTTCATCATGTGTTGGTGAACAAGATAAGGTTCTGGACTTGGAGAGAAGATAATCGTCATCAAGTGAAAGCTCCAAGTGGATGCGCAAGACAAATGTATAACTAGCATAGGCTAAGGATGTATTCCTAGTCATCTGCTAGTCTCGGTGTTTAGTCGAGAGACCGAATTGTTAGTATAGGTTGTCATACTATTAAGAGAAGTCCTATCAATTAGTTTGAGTCTAGTTATGTGTTGATAGCTCAATGTCACTTGCATCAAGCTCTTTGTGGCATGATGCTATTCTTTACGAATGTGTTTTGCTAATAGATGAGTATCATGCATCTAATCCTTGTAGCCTGTGACTACGATTTGCAAATGTGTTTAGCAAATAGTTGAAGTCCACGCATCTAATTCTTGTGGAATTTGACTAATTTGCAAATGTGCTTCGCAAAATGGTTGAATTTCATGCATCTACCTTTTGTGGCATGGAACTATAATTTGCAAATGTGTTTTGCATATGATTGGAGTCTATGCATTTTGCTTGGCAATCAATTCTTGACTTAGTCTCTTTCATTTGAATGAAAGCTGCGTTGGTGAGGACATGTCTTGTGTTTGGTGAGGATATATCCTATAGGAACCGAGAACACTGACTACATGCCCGCCTTAGGGAGAGGACATGTTCGCCCAAGCCATTTTTAGCCAAATGGCCTCTAAACCACACTTAATGCACTAGCTATTATACTGGGGGGACATGTCTGGTCAATGGGGAGGACAAGTCTGAGTCTAAGCATTTTGGCTAATTTCGGTTCGAACGTCTAGTTTTTAGTGTGTGGAATATAAATAACCCCTTGTGGTTGGTTAAGAACAACTCTTGGCACTTCATTTTATTCTCTTGTGTTAGAGCAAACCTCTCTACTCAATTGTGCATGTGTTGCACCTTGTGAGCAAGGAGAGAAGAATTCTAAGCGCATGTGTTGCATATAGAGGTGGATTGAGCATTCGCTTGTGTATGTGTTGCACTTGTGGGAGTCAAGCAAGTGGCTTGGCTTGTTACTCCTTGTGTCTGCCGACACCTAGACGGTGTGTAGGTGTCATGATCTGGTGATTTTCTTAAGAAACTTGTGAGAAAGTTAAGCGTGTAGTGAAGGTTAAATTAACCTACTCAGAGGGGGGAAGAGCTATCACTAGTGGATTTGAGGTGCTTGCGAGTCCAATTCGTGTAGACTAACCTCAACATGGATTAGAAGAGCCCAGCAAGTCTACGAACACCATGTCAAAAATAGACCGAGTCATCTTGTGTGGTTTGCTCTCTTGTGCTTCACATCCTTGTATTTTACTTTTCTAGAATTAAATAGCTTGCTTGTCATCGTAGGATTGCAAACCTTGATTTAAACTTAGGGTGTTGGTGCTTTTAGGTAAGACTAGAATATTTAGCCTTTAATTGTGCAAAACTGATTTGATTTACTCTTCCGCATGTAAAACTCGATTTGGCCAAATATAATTTTAAAACTTCCTATTCACCTCCTAGTCAACCTTCTGAACCTTATTGCTGCCTAAGGGTGTTGTGCTTCTAGGGACTGTCCCTATTGATTCTTCTTCCTCCTTCTAGTAACGAGGGCAAGGCAAGGAGCTAGAATAAAGAGGGAGAGAAGGGCGCAAGAGCGTTGCAATGAGAGACGAAGGGGAGGGGAGAACTGGGTAGGAGGGGCAAGGGTCTCAGGGGATTAGGCGAGAACGAGGGCATCGAGCTCACGTGGCGGTGCAAATAGACTGAGAGGAGGGGAGGAGAACCCACCGCCACGACCACTACAATCATGTTCTTTTTAAGTAGTAAATATTTGTGGAACTTGATAGAAATCAGCGAACTTTAAAAATCAGTAAAATTGTAGGTCTTTAGCTTGGGAAGAAGCATATGTCGCGCAGGCGATAGTTAGCATCACGTTGTGCACATTTGATTGGCGTGGGCAACTGTAGAATTACTCTCTCTTTACAAAAATATAGGACATATTTTTTTAATTATCTTGTCCATAAATATAAAAAGTATTTCACATTTCAAATACAAAATTAGCATGATATTCCTTCTATACCCCTAATGAATATCCTGCTTTACTTTACATGCATACATTGAATATAGTGATTAGAGATAATAATTAGGAGTAATTTAGTCATATTTAATGTCTCCTTGATCTACATGCTAAAAAAGAAATATGTGTTATAAGTTTGGCCGGAGAGAGTAATAGAAATGATGTTCATTGTCGGGGATTGGTTACCCCTGCGTAGACAGCAATCCGCTGGCTCGACCTCGCCCGGTTGAGGAGCTAGCTCGCCAGCAAGGTCAGGTTCGGAGGACCTGGTCGGGGATGCAGAGCCGACGGTTACCGAGTCAAGGGGAGGCCTGAAAGGCAGAGTGGGAGAGAACAGTATGTTTCGAGGTGTGAAGTGGGAGAGAGAGGATGTGATGATTGAGGTTTTGAATAAGACGACCTTTGCATTTTGAATTTAGATCTTTTTCGTATTCAAACTAGCGGCTGTTGGATAATTAGGCATATTAATGATGAACCTATTCCGAAAATAAGATATGACGATAATTGAAGCTAGAACAGATGAAACAAATAAACTAGACATAAGCAATATGACAATTGCAATGTGTATCTCATCCATATTATTAGATAAACAAAACATAGATGAGGTTTGTGTGCGTTACCGAGATGACACGAAGACGTGGCCGAACTGGTAGCAGATACCGATGAAGATTAGAAGGCGATGTAGGCGAAGTTGACCGTCGGTGAAGAAACCAGCGAGCAGTCACGTGAAGACGCTTTTCAAAAATGTGATTCGCCCTCTCCGGTGTAGGATCTCAAGGGTGGACGTTTTGAAGACCTACTCTCACAACAGTCGGTGCACGCCGGTGAAGGGACGGGGAAGACAGGGGCAGCGCAGTACTTCGGGAAGGCAAAAGGTTCGAGAGGTTGATCTGATATCTGTTCTACATATATATAACAGAGAGGATTGTGGAGCAAGATATGAGTTGGTTACGAATACTGTGTAATATCCAGTCCACGATTCGAGTCAGTTACGGATAAGTTTACACAGTTAATACCACGTTAACATAACCGTATTTACTACTTAGTCCCACGCTGCAAATATTGCAAAAGAGAACTTCGTCTGCGCAAGCCATCGAACCCGATTTCGCTGTACCATTCACACGCATGTCACGTACGCGCGCCGCCTGGCGTGGCGTGGTGTGGCGAGGTGAGGAGCACGTGTGTTCTCTTCTTCTTCTCATGCTCAAGCATGGTGAAGGAACATTTCCTTATAAGGTGGTCTTCATCCACCTCCACTAGCAATATGAGACTATTGCAATTTCACCTCTCTTCCATCTAGTGGGTCTTTGGGGTTTTCCAAGAATTATTTGTGAACTAATGGGCCTCTAGCCTAATAATTCCAACAATCCCCCACCAGATCCCAAAGGTCCCATAGGTCTTTGTCTGTTCCAAAGTACTGTTTTTATACTAGCTTTCGGTGACAATGGACTATACCTTGAATTGCACCTGGACTTAAAGCTACATTTGTCTACAACTTGAACAATGGACTATGAATTGAATTGCAAGTTTTGTGCAGACAAATTTCACTTAAGGCCCTCACTGATACTGGGCTACCAACAGTCTACCCCTCGGGTGGAGCGTATAAGTATACTCCTTGGCCTCTTCATGAGTTTTTTAGAGAGTACCCACGTCTCACGGACTGCGACCAACAGTCGGACTTATATAGGCTTGTTCTTTCAAGAATGCTTTATGGGACAGCATCTTTGTTTGTATAAAAACCAACAGAACACATTAAGATCGTAGTCAACCTACCTCAGATTTTAAGAGTACGACATCTTTCACGGAGTGGGATGTAGAATGTACTCTTCTTTAGTTAATCCAACAGCTTGTTATTACCCAGGTACTAATTCACGAGATCTCTGATCACATAGCTTAGGTTACCACTGTGGTTAACTATTTGGTAGTCTGATTCCCATCTCGCTTGATGCACTATCTACCACATTTCGTGATAGACCCTTTATAAACGGATCTACCAGATTCTTAGCGATTTAGATAAAATCCAAAGCTATCGCTCCGGAGTTTCTCAATTCCCTCACAGATTTCAACCATCTTTTTACGTGTCTTGATAACTTCATGTTATCCTTTGCATTTTTCACTTTCACGATAACCGTTTGATTATCACAGTTCATAAGGATAGCTTGCCGGTATCGGTTTTTCAACTGCCGGTAAGCATCAAGAGCTCACAAAGCCATTTTGCTTCGACAGTGGCTGTATCAAATGCTGTGAGTTCTGCTTCCATGGTTGACCTCGTCAATATGGTCTGTTTACAAGACCTCTATAAGACAACAGCACCACCAAGAGTGAATACATACCTACTCGTGGCTTTGAGCTCATCAACATCAGATATCCAATTAGAATCACTATATTCCTCAAGTACACCAGGATACCCAGTATAGTGAATTCCATAACTCGTAGTACCTCTCAGATAACGCATTACTCTCTCAAGAGCATGCCAATGATCAACACCCGGATTAGAGACAAACCGGCTCAATTTGCTGACAGCAAACGAGAAGTCAGGCCTTGTAGCGTTAGCTAGGTACATAAGTGAACCAATAATCTGAGAGTATCTCAGTTGATCTCTAGTAATTTTTCGGTTCTTTCGAAGAATTATACTAGTATGATAAGGTGTTGAAGAAGGCTTACTGTCCATATAACCAAAACGGCTTAAGACCTTTTCCACATAATAGGATTGCACAAGTGTAATCCCATCCTCACCTTTGATCATCTTGATGTTCATAATTACATCAGCTTGTCCCACATCCTTCATATCAAAGCTTTAGGACAAAATCATCTTGACCTCATTAATCATATCAAGATTTGTTACAAATATAAGTATGTCATCCACATACAAGCATAGAATAACTCCCTCACCCCACCGTAGTGGTAGTATACACATCTATCAATTTTGTTTATAGAGAAGCCTTCAGATGTTAAAGTTCTATCGAACTTCTCATTCCATTGCTTGCGTGCTTGCTTAAGGCTATACAAAGATTTCAGCAACTTACACACTTTGTTCTCTTGACCATTTACTACAAATCCATCGGGCTGTTTTATATAGATTTTCTTATCTAACTCTCCATTAAGGAAAGCTGTCTTAACATCTATTTGATGAACGAGAAGACCATTAGAGGTAGCCAAGGACAGTAGTACACGTATTGTGGTCAATCAAGCAATGGGTGAATAAGTATCAAAGAAATCCTTGCCTTCTTTTTGGGTGTAATCCTTGGCTACAATCCGAACATTGTACTTCTCAATAGTACCATCAGGCCTAAGCTTCTTTTTAATACCCATTTGTATCCAACTGGTTTACAACCATAAGGACGATATGTGATTTCCCAAGTTCTGTTAGTGAGAATGGAATCCATTTTACTATGGACCACATCCTTCCAGTAGTCTGCATTAGGAGATGCATATGCTTTTGAAATGATCTTGGGAACATCATCCACAAGGTACACAGTGAAATCATCACCAAAGGATTTTATGGTCCTTTGTCTCTTGCTCCTTCTAGGAGCATCACTATCATGCTCCTCAGGATTTTGTTCATGTGTTTGTTCAAAATGTTCAACTGGTATGGCAGGTTCAGGAGTTGAATCATAAGCCTGACTAGGAATGCTATGCATATCCTTCATAGGAAATATATTCTCAAAAAAGTTGCATCTCGAGACTCCATTATTGTACCGACGTGCATGTCAGATACCTCAGATTTAACTACTAGAAACCTATAGGAAATACTGCAATAAGCATATCCTAGAAAGACACAATCAACAATTTTAGATCCAAATTTGCACTTCTTTATTATCGGCATATTAACTTTCGCCAAGCACCCCTAAGTGTGCAAGTAAGATAGTGATGGTTTTCTTCCTTCCCATCCCTCATATGGAGTTACCTCACTATTCTTAGTGAGAACTCTATTTACTTGAGGTCAACAAGGACTCCCCCACCATGCCTTAGATAATCCCGCAGTGTCTAACATGGCATTAACCAAGTCAGTCAGGGTGAGGTTCTTCCTTTCGGCAACCCCCGTTGGATTGGGGCGAATAGGGAGGCGTCCTCTCATGGATGATACCATACTCTACACAGTATTGGGAGAAATCATTGGAGAAATACTCTTCACCACGATCCGACCTAACTCTTTTGATTTTTCTTTCCCATTGATTCTCAACTTATGCCTTATAGATTTTTAAGTAGTCTAAAGCCTCATCTTTTGTTTTTAAGAGATACACATAGCAAAATCTAGTCGCATCATCAATTAAAGTCATGAAGTATCTTTTTTCACCTTTCGTCAACACACCATTCATCTCATAGAGATCTAAATGTATGAGTTCTAATGGTGTCAAGTTTCTTTCCTCGGCTGCCTTGTGAGGCTTGCGAGGTTGCTTAGACCGCACACAACTTTGGCACTTAGAACTTTTGACAATGGAAAATTTTAGAATTAATTTTATACTAGAAAGCCGAGACATAGAACCAAAATTAAGATGACATAATCGTGAGTGCCAAACACTTGCCTCACTACCAATAACATTGTCACAAAGACGATTCACAAATTTATTACAAACATTCTCAAGGGAAAAGCGGAACAAGCCTCCGCTGTCATAGCCTTTACCAATAAATAGTCCATGCTTTAATATGACTATTTTATTCGACTCAAACACTAGCTTATACCATTCTCTGCAAAGAAGGGAACCACTAACGAGATTCTTGTTGATTGAAGGGACATGCTGCATGTTCTTTAGCCACACAATCTTTTCCGAAGTAAGCTTCAGATCTACCGTACCAACACCAAGAACAGAAGCATGTGACCCATTTCGCATCAACATGGAGGAACCCCGAGCAACCTGGTAAGAAAAAACAATGATACATCAGCACATACATGAATATTAACCCAGTAGTAATCCACCAATCGGTATATTGACTAGCCGAAAGAACAGTGAGTAAATTACCATACCCAGGTGTCTCTTTCTCGGTATTGCCAATAGTCACATTGACAGATTTGGAGTTTTGTCCCTGCTAATCCTTTCCTTGTTTGCGGCTTGGATATTTCTTTGCCCAATGTCCAATCTCACTACACACGAAGCAAGACTTGTCATTTTGTTGTTTCTTCTTCTTAAAGTTGGTGGTCTAAACAACTTTTCCCTTTGACTTGAACTTACCAGAACCAGAACGCTGTACAAAATTGGTGCTGGTTTGTCCCTCAATCACCTTTGGGTGCACATCCTTCGCCTGACCTTTCTCCTCAACATCAAAATACGCAATCAGACTCTCAATAGAGATTTTTTGCCTCTTGTGTTTTAGAGATGTGGCAAAATTGCTCCACGAGGGAGGCAATTTGGCAACGATGCCACCAGCCACAAACTTGTCGGGTAACGTGCACTTGAGGTGATCAAGTTCCCTCACAATGAACTGTATCTCGTAAACCTGTTCAACTACAGAACTGCCATCAACCATTTTATAGTTATGATATTGATCCATAACATACAGTTCACTGCCAACATCCGAGGCACTGAATTTATTTTCAAGTGCCTCCCATAGCTCCTTTGCATCTAACATATGCATATACACGTCGCAAAGGCGGTCTGAAAGAAGACTAAGAATACATCCTACAAAAATTGTGGTGGCATCCTTGAAGTCCTTTTCCTGCTCAACAGTAAGGGTTTCTTCAGGTTTGCCAACCGCAACCCATTAGACGTTCATAGCTGTGAGCCACAGATCGAGTGGCTCGCGTCTGCCATCTCTTAAAGTGAACACCGGTAAATCTATCCAGTTCTATTGCCTCAGTAAATCCAGATGCTTTCATCATATTCAACTTGAAAAGCCTATAACGTTTTTGAATTGTTGGATAATTAGGCATATTAATGATAAATCTATTCCGAAAATAAGATATGACGATAATTGAAGCTAGAACAGATGAAACAAATAAACTAGACAGAAGCAATATGTCAATTGCAATGTCTATCTCATCCATATTATTTGATAAACAAAACATAGATGAGATTTGTGTGCGTTACCGAGATGACGCGAAGACGTGGCGAACCCCAGCGAGATGTCGATGAAGATCGGAGGCGATGTAGGCGGGCGGCCGTCGGTGAAGAAACCGTGACGATCGCGTGAAGACGCTTCTCAAAAACGTGATTCGCCCTCTTCTGGTATAGGATCTCAAGGGCAGACGTTTCGGAGACTTGCTCTCCCAACAGTCGGTGCACATCGGTGAAATAACGGGGAAGACGGAGGCAGCGCAGTACTTCGGGAAGGAAAAATGTTCGAGAGGTTGATCTGATATCTGTTCTGCATATATAACAGAGAGAGAATCGTGGAGCACGATACGAGTTGGTTACGGATACCGCGTAATTTCCACTGCACGATTTGAGTCAGTTACGGGTAAGTTCGCACAGTTAATACCACGTTAACGTAACCGTATTGACTATTTAGTCCCACGCTGCAAAAAAACTGCAAAAGAGAACTGCGCATGAGCAAGCCATCGGACCCTATTTCGCTGCACCATTCACACGCATGTCGCGTGATGAGCGAGCACGCGTGTTCTTTTCTTCTTCTCATGCTCAAGTATGGTGGAGAAACCTTCCCTTATAAGCGGTCTTCATCCACCTAATAGGACTTTGGGATTTTCGAAGAAATATTTGTGAACTCTCTCGCCCAATAATTCCAACTGCGGCACCTACGTGACGTGCGGATACCATTGCGATCCAGAGGCAAATACTCCTAATACTGTACACCGTATAAGTGTATAGATATACTCATGTACCAGTACTGGTTGGATGGATGAGCTACCACCGTCCGTCCGGTTATGCTCGTCCTGTCTGTCTGCAGTCTGCGAGACTGCGACACACTTACGCTCCAAATTGAGTAGTACTACACACTCACAAGCATGCATATCAATTCCAAAGCAATTAATTGACTCGATCCAATCCTACTTGCAAACAAGGAAATGAAAGCTCGCACTGTCTCAAGTTCTTGTCGCACCCTGTCTGTCGTCTAGTAGCTGCGAACAACCGCTAGCTAGAATGCCAGGGAATACTTACAGTAGTAGACATTAGACTAGAGTAGGCTCCGGTAACAAACTGAAACACTGGCTAGCCTGGCCCGGCTTCATAACATTTCTTACACCCCTCTCGAGGAACCTGGCAACTCCAATCCATGGATGGTGGTGCTCTTCTAGCTTCTTCTTTCCCCTCTCGATCGATGATCCAATTATACAGCAGCTAGAACTGAGTGGATGAAGTTCTTTTGATGGAGCTCTTGGCTGCAGCCTGGATCAGTGCAGCCGTCTCCGTCTTGAGCTGCGCGCAGTGCATGCATGTATACATATACATTCATACATACTCATGGAGATGGATTACTACTGCTAGTGGTAATAACATATCCTAATGTAAAATTACTGTATTGTTTCCATATAACTATATGTATATTTAATTTATATCCTCTCCATATATACATTGAATATAGTATTTAGTGATAATAATTAAAGGTAATATAGTCATTTTTAATATTTTTTTTGTCTACGTGTCAGTAAGAAATACTACCCTTATAAACTCGGAGGGATGGAGAGTATAATGGAATAGCTAATTAGCATAGCCAGTGTGCATGCAAATTCTAATACAGTGAAAAAAATTACCACAACTTACCTGTTTGCACTGCCTCTTGAGCTTGAGGTTCTCATCCACCAGGCGACGAACCTCCTTCTCCAGCTCCTGCACGTACGCCTGCAAAACGCACGCGTCGAAAACTAGCTGCTGTTAGCCACGAGTACAAATTAATTAAGGAATTAGCTACTCAATTAACTAGCTTGTTAGTTCAGAACAGATATACGTATGGGCATGAATCAACTGCAGTAGCGGTGGCTGGGTTGTGACTGTACCCTCTTCCTTGCCCTTGAGCGGAGCGCCGACTCCCTGTTCTTCATCATCCGGATGTTCTTGCGCTCCTCGCCATCGCCGCATGAGCAGCTCGTGATGCCCACCTGCAGATCCAGCTCGAGCTCCTCCTCCTCCTCCTCGCCCACCCAGGCACCGAAGCCGACGCTGACGGCCGGGCAAGGAGGAGGCAGCTGCTGCAGACGAGCAGCAGCAGCAGCAACGTTGACGACGGCACCTCCGCCAGTGCTGCTGTTGGCGATGGAGAAGAGCGAGCTGCAGCCGCTCAGGCTCAGCTGCGGGCTGCCGTCGCCGCCCTCCTCCGACATCGACAATAGAGTTTCAGTTTCCTCTCTTCTTTTGCTCTGATCTGCTTGTGTTTAGCGGAAATTAAAGCTGTGATGGACTATGCGATGTTGCTATGCTGGTGGATATATGACGACTCGGATGCGATTGGGTGCAGGGAGGGCAATGGCCCGATTCCCGTTTCACTGTAGAATTCCTCTATCAGGGGTTGAGGATGGTGAAATCTCTCTAAGAAGGGTTTATCGGAGATAATGTTGTTTTCGTCGGGGATTATGGGGCCATGGCCGTTTCTTGATCTTCGTTCCCGCGTTATCACTAATAGGTGGAAGCAAATGATAATTCTCAAAAGAAAAAAATATATATGTGCGGTCATTATTAATAAACATGTTAAATATAAATTACTCTGGTGATTCACTCATACTTCAATCACATATGCACCATTACTTTAATGATTTACTCATGTAGCATATGATCGTTCATATAGTATTTGCAGGGATTAGTCTTCGTTAGTGCTCCGTAAAACCGTAGGGAATCGAGGATGGAAAAATTAAGCCCCGTGTACAAAGAGAGATAGAGAGGAACAGAGACAACGAAAATTTTGGTTATCAAGGATTAGAAATGGAAGGATGCTCCCTAAGGCGATTTTCCTGGGAGCCATCCCTAATTGGGTGGGCGCGTCTGTACGGCAGGAAAGAATCTCGCATGCTACCAATGAAACGGGCGTGTAATTCAATCAAACCCGAAATGTTGGCCTCTACCTAGGGATGAAAACGGGTCGGATACGGGCGGATATTGCTCTTCCCGTATCCTAACCCATATTTTTTTTCCCGGATTCGGAACCGGATACGGGCTAACCGGATACGGATACGGGTTCGGGTTATTCGAATCTGGATCTGAGCGGATATGTAGCGGATTGGTCGGAAACGGATAAAGATATACGGATAATGCACACATATTTAGAGTAATATATATTGAATTAAAACCATACGAGTACATGACTATAGTAACAAATTATATATCAATTAAATTCAACAAACATCTAGAAAGAATATGCTACTTGAGGATCAATAGAACCAACTAATTGTTAATGTAAATGGGTCGAAATGGAAAAAAAATGATAAAAATGGGCTGGGCCTTGCTGATATCCGAATAGGAAAATCCGAATATCCGATCCGATATCCGAATAGGAAAAATCCGAATATCCGGATCCCGTCCCGTATTTACCGGATATTGGATGCTCCGGATCCGATCCCGAATCCGGGTTCAAGTATCCGAATCCGGTTCCGGATCCGACCGGATAGTAAAATCCGATCCCGACCGGATCCGGTCCCGGATCGGACGGGAGATATCCGACCCGTTTTCATCCCTTCCTCTACCTCAGTACCTCACAGTTACAGATCGATAGGCAATAAACAACTAGGCCGGCAAGATAGCACTCCTAGATATGCGAGACAACGAAAGCAAAGCAAATCTACTTTGCACATTCTGCTGGCCAACCAGCTGTTATCGATTTTTCGAGTTCAAGTCCCAGACCAAAAACTTGGGGCCGAGCTATGAAAACCAGGCACGGCCGGCCTACCCTCCTTTGATCTTGTTGGCATAAAAAAAATTAAAAGTACGGTTTATCGGTAACAACACATTGGACGAACATCGGGTTTTGAGGTTCGAGGCGTGCCAACCGATTTGATCCTGCAATCGGTAAGATGAATATAAAATACGCTCAAAACCGATCTATTGAGACAATCGGCAAAAATCTAAACAGCTAAAAATTCGATCAAATTTAGAGTAATGATAAGTCTAATTAGGCGTGTCGGGGATTGGTAGCTTCGGTACGCGAAAGCACCCCCGAACTCGTGGCTGAGTCCCACGGGTTCGAGGGTGTGCCTCCGAGCTCGAGCGTGGACCCAAACGAGCTAGAGCATGGGCTCCCCGAGCTCGGGTTCTTGTCCAGCGATCTCGGGCTCGGGCAGGAGGTTGAGCGGCACTCTGATTCTTCTCCCCCGCGATACTCTTATCCCCTACGCCCTCCTCCCTCGTGACTAGGGTTGAGCGGCGCCCTCATCCCCGCGATTGAGCCGGCTGCGCCCTTCTCCCCTACGATTGAGTCGGGGGTGCCTTCCTCCCCTGCGACTTCATCCTCCCCTACGAGATCCGACGGCGCCCACCGCCCCCGCGACTCCCTCATACCCTACGAGATTGTGAGACCCTGTTCTGATGAACAGGAACCTCCATGTGATTACTGTGCTATTCCCTGGATCAGTAGCTAGCACTCACATGTTTACAACAATTGGAATCACAACCACACCACAAATAATTACAGCGGAAACTAATATACAAAGAGAAGCTTACAAGGCAGAGGATAGCAGCAAAAGAAGCAACATCTTGTAGTTTGCCCATCCGACCCGCAGGCAACTGACAATGCATAAACTCCAGATAGAACACGACGAAGAAGATCCCGCAACCTGCGACGAGAAGAGACTCGAAGCCTCGCTAACTCATCCACCTAAAATAATAATTAAGCAAGGGTGAGTACTTTACGTACTCAGCAAGACTTGAACAAAACCTATAATATATGCAGCCATTTCAAAGGAAAGGCTAATACGATTAATTTGCATAAAGCGAAATTGAATTGTAAAACAAGTTATCATTTGCAAACGGAATTTATAAAAGCAAGTTGATTGATAAGAAATATATACAACAGTAAGTAATACTCACAGTCCTCCATGACGTGAGTTCAAATAATCCAAACCACAAGGTCCATCAATGTCAGCCCTTCGATATAAAGCAACAGTTGCTAAAATAAGTTCAGAACATACCCATTTTAGAAAATACCAAAGACTCTAGCATGGAATAACGTCACCAAGTGTCCTTGATCGAGGACGCGGCTAATCGATTAGATTTACACTCTGCAGAGGTGTACACTTTACCCACAAGGAATGATCAACCCTTTTTGCCAGATCAATTAACACATTTCCTTTGGCGTGTCGGCAAGGAGATCATACAAAGCCGTTACATTATCTAGACGTGGCTTTACACCAGCCCGGGACGTTAACCCTCGCCCTGAAAATAGAGACACTCACCCAAGTCGTGGATCCACATTTATCACACCCAACACCACGTCTCTGTCCATGGCAAGGCGTACACCGTTGCATTGGTATGTAGAAACCCCTACAGACAGACCTGACCGAAATGTCTATGCAATCTCCCGCCTTCCATAAATGCAAAGCCACATCTAAACAACTTAATAGGCTAAGACCCGCCCATACAAGCCCTCGTGGTTGCACGAAATCTTGGATCTACCGTCCCATTGCTCGGTTCTTAATTCGACACGGGCGATACTTCACCCTATACTACGTGCAAACCCGTCTGCACATCCGGCTATTGCCAATAATCGCCCGCATCAAACCATAGTTTTAATTTGGGGTTTTTAGCAAACTACTAGCAACCATTTTCCCAAAAAGGACCATTTAGGTTCCATATAAAACATTTCAGGAAACAATTTTAATCATGATCATCTACCCCACAAAAGCTAAAGCATGGCTAAGCAAGGATAACATGATCGCATATACCCAATTTGGCATTAAGTAATGTCTAGCCCTATTCTATGGTTATCAAGGTTCACATGTGCATAATTATCAAGGAGTTTCATGAGTCAACAGGTATATCTACCATTACCACAAAATAGCAAATTTTACATAATTAAACGCATGCATGAAACAATTTGTTGAACAAAAGGAATATAAAATACTGGGATCAATATGGTCAAAGGGGCGCTTGCCTTGCTTAATCATTGCTTACGGGGAAGACGAGGTCGCAAAAGATGAAGTCGACGACGGAAACGGCGACATCGGGTTCTACACGTCGTTCAACGGAAATAAAGCAAATAACAAGCTTTAATAAGGGCAAAAAGAAAACAGACAACAAATCAAATAAAGATTCACTACAGAAAACAGGAATATTTTAGGGTTTGAAATAGATGATTTCAGGACCTCATGAAATAGATAATTACACATTCATATAAATAGCGACTTTTATGGAGAACAAACACGGTTTCTCTTAAAGATTATCTATTCTTAAATTACGAATTCAAGAGGCTAAAATTATGAATTCTTACATTTATAACTTTGAATTATAGATGCTAAAATTATTTGGATTAAAAGGGATTAAGATATTAGACAATATGTTGCATGATATGCACGAATAGATCTTGACTACAAACGATTTGCATGAGAAGGTTTCATATACGCTAGATCTGTTAAGCTAGGTTACTGGATTTATTTATGGTTTCCAAGAAGGTCCTGGTGATACAAATATATTAATTACAGATTTCTTCATTGTTTCCGAGTTCGCTTATTCACAATATGAAGTTGAGAAATCACATTACTTAAGGTTATTTGGCTAAAAGGATTTATATGCAAAACGTGATGAAATAAGATCATTTCTTCGAAAAAGGTTAGCGTATACTTTGAAGAACAGACTGAAGCTGATTTCATAAATTTTTGGGTTTGGACGAGACATTATATTCATTGTTGAAAAAGCTTATATGATATTAAAGGTTACGACAACCATAATTTTTAAGGGTATTGAACGAACAGGATTTAGTTGAAAAGCAAGTTGTAAATAAAATATTTTTCTAGAATATGATAGTACATATCCCAAATATCGTTTCTAAACTGATCTTCATAATTTTTGCACTTAGACGAGGTATTCTATGGGTTGATGAAAATGCTTAAGTGTTTCTAACTTTACACGATAAAGGTTCGATTTCCGATTTAAATTTGCAATTGCACTTTATAAGATAATCTATCCATTTTTCAGATATAAACCTAGGATGACTATAGGAGCATTTAAAAGTTAGTTTCGTGATATTTGGCTTTTATCCAAGATGTTTTCCATATAAACGATCACTAGGGCCTAATATGGACTTAGTTCAAACTTGTATAAACATGAAGTACTTTTGCATAACTAGTAAGGATATTACTTCTCAAGATCCTAGGTCTTAGTTTTGTCAAATTTGATGTTTATTTGTGAAAGTTATAATTATTCAAATTATACAAGTATTGGAAATTCAATTATTTGGTTAAGTGTTATTTATAACTTTGTTATAATGATTTTTGTTGAATCATTTAGTTTGATCACATTAGATATTTAGAACCCAATTTCTTTTCATGATTTTGCTCTTCATTAACTATACATGTATACCTTTTTCTACATATACAAGGCTTATGTCTTCATGCAAATTAAACTTGTGAATATATGGTATTTCATTAAAACATTTTAACAGTGACAAATTACTCATTTTAATACCAATTCATGACTGTGTACAGCTATTAGATACTCTTCATATGCATGTATGTATATATTGGTACTAATTATCATATGCACTATACCTATACATACACCTTTTCCATTTGAATCATCTATTATTCATAAACAAGTCTAAACCAAGTTCATTCCTTAATCATTTCAGCATAATAAGGTAGGCTACTGACATACAAGTGCTTAGAAATAAATCTTATTTATTTTAGAATTTCTTTTATACAATTATTCATTTTTGATTATTTATTCCATTGAGAATAACCCTTTAATGGAAAATGATTCAAACAAAGTTTAAATCTAAATATTTTTGTATATTTGAGTTCCTGGAAGTATAAGGATTCTAATAAAATTGGTTTCATTCCATTTCGAATTTTTTTACAACATTTTAATATGTAGCCTATCTTTAAGTCTTTTATTCAAATTTGAATTTCAAATTAACCCAGTACTGTTTTTCAAAATGTTTTTGCATATTATGGAAGCACTTGATTTTAGATGATTTTAGAAATTTGTTTCATTCCATTTGGAGTTACAATGCAAAAGATATAGCTAATTGAATTAGTTAGGTTTCTAAAAATCAAAACAAAATTCAAAATACGCTTTCTGATTGAGATGGCACCTTTTACCGGTTGCATTGAGGGACAACGCGCTGGCTGACAAATGGGACCCAGTTGCCAGCGAGAGCAGAGCAGAGCTCCGGCTAGGGCTGGCCGCCGGCGACGAAGGAGCGGCGGAATCGGCCGGCCGAGGGCACCTAGAGCACCAGCTGGTCACGGCGCACCCGATGGTGTGGAGTTGGTTGTTGCCAGAGATAGCCGGAGTGAACTGCCTCAGAGAGGGGGCGGCGGCAATGGCGAGAGCTCGCCGGAGAAGAAGAAGAAGTGAGTCTCGGTTCAAATGGGTAACATTTTGAGCATCAGTGAGTCAGTTGAGCTACATTTTGGCGGTTGATTCATCCGAAGAGGCACCGAGTTGGGCCGCCACCGCGCGCCTGAGCCGAGGAAGAAGAAATGGGACGCGGCGGCGCTACAGGCAAGAAGAGCTGAAAATGAGGCTTGTGAAGTGATCAGTGGAGCATTAGGGTGTTATTTACTCAAGGAATTGGAATACTTCTCACCAGACTAGCTCATTCACCAATTTCCCCTCTTTTGGGTTCATGCGGAAATGGCGGTTTGCAAAGGAGCAAGAGCTTCGGCTTTTGTTGGTCTTTTGGTTGTGCGGTTGTGGATGGTGCCGAATGCTCCTAGCGATGATCTAGCGCGAGCTTCCCTGCGGTCAAAAGCTCGTGCGTGCTATCTCAGCCGGTGAGGAGAGGTGCTGGATGGCCAAGGCAAGGCGTGGCAAGACTGAGCAGGGGCGGCGAATTGATTCGGTGAACCGGGGAAAGATCAGAAGAATCGGGAGCTCTTGATCGAGCGGCCCGTGACTTTAACCGGAGCGGAGGGCGCGGCACGAAGGAACAGAGGGGAAGGGGCATGGCGGCAGTGAGTCGAGGACAGATGTGGCGACGATCGAGCGTGGCCATGGCCTACTGATGCGACGACTCGGCGGGGGAAAACTCGGCCACACAGGACAGAGCAGCAGCAGAACTTCGGCTGATGAGAGAAGGAAGGAGATGGTGGCTGACAGTGGGGTCGGGACCACCGGACAGCGAGAGGAGGACTTCTCTGGTGCTTCCAGTGAGTTCTCGCGTTCACTGTGACTGGGGCCCACATGGCAGCGATGGAAGATCAGATCTGATGATAAGGCTGACCGGGACAAGCTAGTACTCGCATTCATTTGGCCTTCAAATCAAGTTGAGAAATTGTGAAACTTTTTGAATGAGGGCTACTGGTAGTTGTTAGTCTCCAGTACAAATTTGAGAATAAAATACCTTATGGTTAATTTATAAAGATTCTGACATTGTGCATCACCCAGAATTTTCATTTCGGATTTTGATTTAATTAAAGGCGCAAATGGTATTAATTATTTTTAAAACTTTTTATAAGAGTTCTATTTAATATATTTATGCTCCAATAAAAATTTCAAGTTAAAATATTTTATATTTATTTTATAATAATTCTGACATTCTATTTTGCAGATTTTCCAAACCTCTGTTTACGAATTTTTAGAAGGTCTAAACGACATGATAATTTCCTGAAATTTTTAATAGAAGTAGATTATTATCTGAGGGTGTTATGGTAATTTTTATGGCTCCAGATAAGTTTCGAAGAGGTTCTAAAAATTCTGACTTGCACTGTTTTTGGTCAAAAGAGATGTCTTTTCAACTCATTTATTCATATTCATGTACATAAAAATATTATTTGTTGGCTTAATTCATCCACGGCATGCTTAGAGTTACCATGGTAAATTTTTCTAACTTTTACTTTTACCATTTTACCTTTTTACCATTTTCCATTTACTAATTCTATTTGTTGGATTTCCATACAATACAAAAATTCAAGAAAATTCAATTAAGAACCAATAAAGCCAATAAAACTTATAAATAAATATTTTCAAATTTAACATATTTATTTTTATATTACTTTATTTTTCGGGATATTACAGAGATCCAACGGCGCCCTTCTCCCCTGTGACTCCCTCATCCCCTACAAGATCCAGCGGTGCCCTCCTCCCCCGCGACTCCCTCGTCCCCAACGTCTTTGCGACGAGGGAGACCGTCCTCCCCCACGACTCCTGCATCCCCAACGCCTCCGTCTTCCCCCACGAGTCCGAGCACCGCCGTCCTCTCCCGCGCCTCTGTCCTCCCATCTCTGAGTGCCAGCATCCTTGGTCCTCCCATCTTCGAGCGTCGTCCGCGTCATCAACTCCAAGTCTACCCCGCACTCTCGTGACCTCCACCGCCATCCTCGTTCCCAACCTCAAGGTACGATTTTTGGTTTTCAGTACAAAATTAAATTTATCTATGTTTTAGATTGCACAGAGTATAGATGAACTTCTCCTAAAAATTGATCGTCTTTAAGTGAGTTCAGTGGGTCAATCTCATACGGGATTTCAATTAGACACTTGCACATGCGATGAACGGCTGTTAGATCGAATTCCCACTTTCTTCCAGGGATTGAACTCGTTCTCGATTGTTTCATAGCGCTACGAGGAAAGAATTAGTATTGTCTTGTGTTCTATGGTCCTGTTTCCTTGTAAGAATCACAACATCTGAACTTAGGGTGAGAATTTGATTCTGGTCTTGGCAAGAACCAAAGTTAGCTACCAGAATTTGATTCTGGTGCATCTCTGATAATCACGATTCTTCCATCTGACTATTGTTTGAGGGTTTAATGTGTAAATCTTTTCTTTTTAATTCCTACCCAAACTAGGATTAACTAGCACTAATCTTGTCATGATTTGCTTTGGCAGGTTAATGTCGGGACCCGAATATGCAAATCCGGACCCTCTGTGTATACTGCACTAGTCCAGGATCATGCTAGTGCACACAGGCTCAACATAAGTAAATATCACAATCATACATAGCGAAAACATTAGGAAAGACATCATATGATATATACTACTAGTTAAATGACCTCAGGGTCCACTTACATGACTATGCCTCGCAAGGCTGAATAATATATTAAACTGCAGCGGAATGAAAACGTAGACAACCCCTCAGTATACCACAGTAAGCTCGACAAGGCTTGCGCCCTAAACATTCGTCTCCTCTTGGAATCTTTCCTCCAGCATTGATGTAGACTCTTCAACTGGTGAGGTTATTGTTGGCAAGGGTGAGTACTTAAAGCACTCAACAAGTTGTGCACAGAATGCAATTCTATGTAACTATATGCAAGGCTTATTCCAAAGGATAGGCTATCATGGCTATTTTGCAACAGAGCAAACATTTACGAACAAATACAATAAATAGATTGTAAAGGCGGTAAAACAAATAACAATAATGATAGATTCAACTTTTCTCAAGTAAACCAAGTTTCCAATCTTAAGTCAAATTCCATCTTCCATATGGCATTCTGCCATCCCAACCAAGTTGTTCATTTTAATTAAGCTAACCCTTAACTGTAATTCCCGAGCATTGCTCAATACCATGAGCACGGCTATCCGAATAGTTTCACACTCTGCAGAGGTTATGCACTTTACCCACACGGCATGATATTCTCTTTGCGCTGGCCATTAGCACACTTCCTTTGGTGTGTGCAGAAAATCATGACAAAGCCTTTACAATGCTCGGCTTAATCCGGTACTACCGTTAAGGTTTCAACACTGGTGGGTCGAAAACCACAACCGGGGCCCCTCTTGCGCCATGTGAATTACACCATAACTCGGGAACTCACACCACCAATGATAGTACCGAGTTAAGGCATTACAAATTAATCACTAGGTGTCCCATTACAACATGTGGTTGCATGATTGACTCAGTCAAAGGCTTGCAAGGTTAAGTCCTTAGTGTGATCAAGGCAAGACATCCACATACCCTCGCCCATTGGGCCCACCTTGGCATACTCGCCTTGCCACTTGCCCCAATCTAAGTGATTATCACCCGATTGATTACCAAGCACCACGTGCCATCAACAATTCAACATCGTTGCGTGACATGACTCGCCACAACAACTCAATCTCATCGTGTGATTCCACATGACACACAAGTTCATAACATTGTTCCATATTCCATTAATCAAGATTAATTATCAATGATTCTGACACATGTGATGGCGTGGCATGGCTAAGCAACTAATACGGACTAATCCTCCAATGTTGATCATAATTATTAACCAACTATATTGAACCAATCTAGGGTGACAATGAATCATGGCATACAATGACAAGGTAGGGTATAGATCAATCTGGTATAATAGCTAAGCCCAATCTATTTTGAAACAATTGTATTTTTGAAATATATGCAATATTATAAAACAAACATAGCAATTTTATAAACATGGGTTCAACATGATCAAAGCACAACTTGCCTTAGAATAGGTCCTGATCTTGATCTGAAGCTTGCTCTTGAGTTGTTGGATCTTCCTCCAAAGCGTCGCACAATTCAACGTCTACACGCGTATCGAAGAAGAAAAGCAAATAAATACCAAAACAGAGAGCAATTGAACTCCAAAAATCAAATAAAATCCACCATTAAATAGATCTCAATTTTACAAATTTTTAGAAATTTGAATCACTCAAATCGAGTTACGATGCAAAAGATATAGTCTTTTGAAGTTTAAAATAAATACTGAAATCAGGAAATCAGAAATTCGAATTTAACAGATTTGTTTTTATTCTGAAAAACCGGTTTATGACGTCAGCATGACATCAGCCCTGATTCAAACCAATCGGACGACGCCACGTGTCGGCATATAGACCGGTCCACGGCGTTGGGTTGGTTCACCGCAGACGCGGTCCATGGCGCCTCGATGCTTGCGCCGACACGCGGCAAGTCACGATTGGTTGCAACGACGGTGCGATCTAGGCGCGCAGGTTTGATCGGACGGCTACCGATCTCACGCGGCGTGGCAAAGCACACCCGCCGCGGATCTAGATTTAACGATCGGCGCTTACGAGGCGTTCATTGTTCTTGCGGCGTCGTGGCACGATCTAGACCCTTCACGGAGATCCGGCGGCAGAAGCTTCAGCGTGGCGATGGCACGCGGCGGCGCAACTTCACCGGACGTGAGAACGGCGACCTCGGCTCGGCGTTCGCGCAAACGGCGATGACTCTTCACGGATCCGACGCGGCGCGGTTTGGCGATCTCGATGGTAGCGGTGACGGCGAAAGATCAGCGGCGGCGAAACCGAAGCGAAAACCACGCGGCAAGGACCTCCACTCCGCGAGCTCCTCGGCGAGCAGCGGCGACACGAGCCTCGGGCTTTGGAAAAGATGCGCGCGAGGTAAGGGTTCCGTGCGCGTCGGCGCTTTAAATAGTCTGCGGAAGGCGTGTCGGCCGGACTCGAAGACGGCTCGTGGCGGCGGACTCGGCGACGACTTCGGAAGACGACGCGGCTTCATCGGGACGTCCACGCGTCGCTCAATCAACGGCCCTGGCGCCAACGACGCGGCGAGATCTCGGCCGTTGGGTCTCGATCAACGGTCGGGATTTCTTAGGCCTAGGGTTTTGGCGAAGTAGGCGCGACGGGCTATCTGGGCGCACGATTGCATGGGCCGCCCGTTCGCATTCTGCGCTTTTTCAAAGGTTTTCTCAATTAAATTAATTCCGAAATTCGTTTTATTTATTTTAGGCAATAAAACTATTAGGAAAAATCCAAGAAAAATCTCAAAAATACTTTGAGACATTACGGACTCAAATAAAATATTTTTGGCAAAACTTTATTTTAACTTTGCCTGATTTAAATAGATTTGAATACAAGGCAATAAACTTGATTTCAAATAAATCGAGAAAAATCCAAATAAATTCAGAAAATCATAAATGCACATTTAAGCAATAAAAACTTAATTAAGCCAAATTTTGGGATGTTACAAACCTCCCCTTAATGAATCTCGACAGAGATTGGGGCTAACTAGAGAATAGGTTGGAAATTCGACTTCAAATCTTCTTCTCGCTCCCGGTGGCTTCACTCTCGAATGATTGCTCCATTGAACTCTGCAAAGCGAATAGACTTGTTTACGGTCTTGCGCTCCATAACATCAAAATTACGATCGGTTGCTCTTTATAAGTCAAATCTTCTTGCGACTCTATTGCATCCAATGGGGTTTGTTCATTGGCACTCTGAGACACTTCTTAAGTGCGACACATGGAATACATCATGCACTCCGCCAAGGGTGAGGCAACTCTAAGCGATAAGCTACCTCTCCTCGGCGGCTCGGAATCTTGAGCGGACCGACATATCTTGGCGCAAGCTTCCTTTAACATGAAATCTTTTAACGCCCTTAAGAGGGTAACCACGAGATACACATGATCTTACGGTTCAAAACTCAAATCTCGACAGCGATTATCTGCGTAGCTCTTACATCTTGGTGTGCTATCTTCAACCTCTCTCGATCATTGCAACTTGACTTTCGGCTTCCTCGAGAATATCCGCCCAAAACCAAGCGTTCTCTGTCTCGTTCCAATTTAACGAAGTGCGACAAGCACGCCCATACAGCGCCTCAAGCGGTGACATCTGCGCAGCTAGCTTGATAGGCGATATTGTAATGAATTACGCATATGGCAAACTTTTATCCCATGGCGTAGCATAAGCTAAAGCACAAGCTCTTAACATATCCTCTAAAATCCGATTTACTCTTTCGATCGACCATCATGCTGCGGTGATATCTCAGATCAAATCCGAGACAAGTCCCCATTGCTTCATGCAACTTGTTCCAACACCTTGAGGTGAATTGGGTACCTCGTCCGACACAATCTTCTTGGGCACTCCATGCAAGCATACAATCCTTGACTGCACAACTCCGCTAAGCGATCTCCCAAGTAAGTGGGCTTTCTTGAGGCTAAACGAGCGACCTTGGTTAGACGATCCACAATAACCCAACTGGAATCGTAACCTTTCTGAGTCTTAGGTAAACCGGTGATAAAGTCCATTCCGATTCCCTCCCACTTCTATTCCGGAATTTTCAGCTACCGCAATAAACGGTGGTCTTTGATGCATGGCTTTACTCTCGACATACGTCGCATAAAGCAACATGCTCAGCTACTTCACGCTTCATATTAGGCAACCAAAATCCCTCTTTCAAATCCTGGTACATCTTAGCACTTCCTGGATGAATTGAATACTCAGAATCATGAGCTTCTTCCAAAATCAACTGTTTTAATCTCTTTCTTATTCAATACATAGCTTTGACCTTTAAACTGTGTGGTTCCTTGGTTATCCCTGGTAAAATCCTCAGCTAAGCCTTCATCCTTCTAACCCACTTCGATCTGATCTTCAAGCATTGGCTTAACTTTCAAAGCAGCTATAAATCCTTGTGAAACCACTTCTAATTTCAACTTTTGAAACTCTTTGCACAATTTCTATTGATCACTTGATATTGGTGTATTGGTACTATGGCCTTTACAACTTAAGACATCGGTACCACATTAGCCTTCCCAGGATGATAACGGATCCCAACATTATAATACTTAGTCAACTCCAACCATCCTCTTCGTTCCATGTTAAGGTCTGTACCTTGACTCTTATGGTCCGTACATATTTCCATCAATATGATGATGCAACAACTTCAAGCACGCACTATAGTAGCAATTTCCATTTCATGCGTAGCATAGTTTTCTTCATGTGGCCTCAACTGTCACGGCGATAGGCAACAACTTTGCCTTTCTGCATTAACACACATCCAAGATTTGGTCTTGAGGCATCATAGTATATATCAAAACTGCGTTTGCACAACTGGCCACACTAAGACGGGTGCTATCGTCAAACGTTTCCTCAATCCCAGAAAACTCTTTTTGGTATTGCGGTGTCCATGCAAACTTCTTCTCTTAATGGCCTAAGCAGTCCCGGTTGTTCCCACGTAACATTGCTTGTGGTTGGATCCACGGTAACTCTTTTAGCTTGATCATCTCATGGCAAGAAATTCAACTTTCTCCTTTCAAAAGTCACATTTGCTAAACTTAGCATACAACCATTGGTCTAGCCATCTTTCCAACACTAATCCCAACATTACGCATACTTTACTTTTGACTTGAAGCAAACAAGGACATCCCACCTATACACCATAACAACTCGACCAAATTCCCCATGGAACTCCATTCGTCATGTCCATAAATTCAGAATGGCATTGATCATTCTAGCGAACCTGCTGTAACCTCATCACATCTATCTGCGAGAAAACTCGACCTAAGAACATTTTACATGCAGTGTTACGAACTAATGATAACTCGATCGAAGATCTATTCTTGAGGACACTCCGGCTCCTTTTGGTGATCAAACAAATTACGATCTGGGCGTGAATACTTACCCTTTTAATCATCACTTCATTAAATGCTCGACGGTCGATACACCTCCTTAAGCTCCCATCTTCAAGCGTAACAGCTCCCCATGGTGACAAGCGGCTCTAGCGAAGCATTTTCTATGACTCTTGACCGCTTCTTCATCTCAACTAGCTCATCAATAGGCATTCGATGAGGTATCTTTACTTTAGGTTTGTATCGGGCACTAACTCACTAACAAACTTGATCTCTCGATCCGATGGGATTCTTAGGAAACACATATGGATATTCCTAACAATGGCACATCTTCAAAGTCGACAACTTCCACGCTATTGACCTTCTGGCGACCAACACGAACCGTAGTCGTTTGAAATTCCATTTTCCGCTTTGGGGCTTTTAGTCGACACACTTCTTTAACCAAACTCGGGGCGACCTTATGTCCGGGCGACCAATTCATTCGGGAGTGGCATCTTAGGTCCGATATCAATATCGTAGCTAGAAACTTTTCTCCAACTTAACTCCGTTACATTCTAGGTTAGATCAAGCAATAGTGTACTTTACGACCATGATAAGTCCTCGGTGACAATCTTTACAACCACCATCGAAGCGATCCTCGTTGCACACGCAACATCTTGAGTGAACCGTCAACATAGGGAATACTCGGGAACATCCTTTACCATTAATGCTTTTATTCCAACACTTCACATATCCACCTCTCAACCATCTTTACTTTATTTATTTAGGCACGAAAATCTTTACATGGACTTCACCTCTAGTCACTTTTCTTTTACAAAGCGAGGGTATGACACTTGCATCGGCTAAAATCATCGATCTAAACTTCCTCGATTGGTATTGGTGTTGAAGTTTTGATGGAACAAAATTGAGATTGGCTTGCTTTGGTGCGATCACTTTCTTATGAGGGCAATTGTTAGCAAAATGCCGGGCTTGTTGCAGTATAACAAAGCTTAGGTCCACCTCTCTTCCTTGAGCATTAAATCGACTAAGGCGGTGTCTTCCTTCGACGCCTCTTCTTCAACCGATTCTCGTACAAACTTCTCTTGCGACTTTCATTGCTCACTCTTGGTGTTATGAACTTGGTGAGGTAACCTCCGGAAGGACCGCGTCTGTAGGAGATTCTAGATTCTTTCGCGGGCATTTCTTAACAAAATGGCCTTCCTCATGTGATAGTAGCACAAGCGTTTTATTTGTTGTGCCTTCTTTGGTCTGACTACATGCACATATTTGTCTTACGGTGGCGTCGGGACTGGTTGTTTCATAGGGCATTTTCTAGACCAATGGGCTTCTTCATCACACAGAAACATGTTGTTGGTCGCCAATTGCTTCTTTCTTGATGAGGGCCAACAGATTAAGGTATTGTGTCCTTAGCTCTTGAGTGGCACCACTTTTGCAATCGACGTTCCGCCTCTTCTTGGCGACTCTGGAGCAACTACGGCTCGAAGATTCTTTTTGCCGATCTTTGAATTACTGTGGTGACTATTGGATTCAGAGGACATTGAGTGGACCATGATCTCGGCCTTCACAAAGGTAACATGTGATGTCACTCATAGGACATTCTCCCGAGAGAATGACTTCCTTCACAGTTGGAGCAATTAATCGCATGCTCGTCGTGGTATGTCCTATCTCTCCACGGCGAATGCACGCACGATCTTGATTTGTTTGGTTGTGAGACTTGAGAGCAACTCTTAGATGTTGAACAAGGTGCAAGAATAGTATTACGCTCGTATTCTTTGTGACCATCTGTCTCTAGGTGAAGCAAAGAGATTACGAAAAGCAACAACAAATTCATTCCAAGTGATACTCGCGGGGCTTCATGAATAAAGACAATATTTCTTCCACCATTCGTGGCGATTCCTTATGGCGATAAGAAGCATACAGGACTTTCTCATCGTCTTCACACTTTGAGCAATGGCAGCTTCCTCTCAATGGTCTTGAGCCAATCATCTACTTCGAGGGTAACTCATTTCTCGAAAGCGTCGTGGACGAGTCCTTATGAATTCGATAACCTTAAGTAGGAGCGGAAATCATTGGTAGCGACTTGGGACACTTGGTTGACATTATTTGGGTCGGTCATATTACGCATCGCTTCATCATTGCATGCATCAAGCGAGTGCGAGCGATCAAGAACTCTCGAAACTCTGCATATCCATCTGATCGACGGTTGAAGAACTAATCCACTATTGAGATTCTCCTTGGATTGATTTTCATTTGCGCCATCGATTATGTTGTTTCCACGAATCTGAACCATCCGCTTGATCGCTTCTTCTTTGGGTTAGGGAAGAGGGAATAGCATAGGTAAGAAGAGGATCCTAAAGCGGGGAAGATAGGTTTAACCCAATAACGTAAGCAAACAATATTAATAACTTGGTATGGTTGCTTATATAAGCCTAAAAGCTCGCAACACATACCGCACACTCAAAGAATCAAGGAAGAACCAATTCAACCTATACACACAAAACTACCGCCTCTGGGGTAACACTTCTATCTTAAGCGGACGCGACTCCACACCGAGTCCCAACTAACTACTCAAGCATAGATCTTCTAGCTCTTGGAGCGCTTCATGGATCTACTCCTTCCTTGAGCACGATGATCCCCTTCTTCATGATTTCCGGGGTTGACAAAGAAGCACTTGATACTTTCGCTATGATGTGGCACGTCAACTACCAAGACAACTCAGATAAGGTTTTAACTCGATCCAAAGAAGGAGAGAGAAAGAAATTGATGAGGGAAAAGAGAGAAATTTTGACTAGGGAAGGAATAGAAGAATAAGATAAGTTAAGAACATATTATTCTTCCAAGTTAATTCTTTTCTTTTAGAAAATAATTTTGAAGTTCCTATAGAGACGACCAGACTATCTAGGGTCAAGGCCTACATCAAGATGGCTCGATACCACTACATCGGGACCGAATATGCAAATCCGGACCCTCTGTGTATACTGCACTAGTCCAGGATCATGCTAGTGCACACAGGCTCAACATAAGTAAATATCACAATCATACATAGCGAAAACATTAGGAAAGACATCATATGATATATACTACTAGTTAAATGACCTCAGGGTCCACTTACATGACTATGCCTCGCAAGGTGAATAATATATTAAAGCTATGCGGAATGAAAACGTAGACAACCCTCGGTATACCACAGTAATCGACAAGGCTTGCGCCTAAACATTCGTCTCCTCTTGGAATCTTTCCTCCAAAGCATTGATGTAGACTCTTCAACTGGTGAGGTTATTGTTGGCAAGGGTGAGTACTTAAAGCACTCAACAAGTTGTGCATGTAATGCAATTCTATGTAACTATATGCAAGGCTTATTCCAAAGGATAGGCTATCATGGCTATTTTGCAACAGAGCAAACATTTACGAACAAATACAATAAATAGATTGTAAAGGCGGTAAAACAAATAACAATAATGATAGATTCAACTTTTCTCAAGTAAACCAAGTTTCCAATCTTAAGTCAAATTCCATCTTCCATATGGCATTCGCCATCCCAACCAAGTTGTTCATTTTAATTAAACTAACCCTTAATCGTAATTCCGAGCATTGCTCAATACCGCGAGCACGGCTATCCGAATAGTTTCACACTCTGCGGAGGTTATGCACTTTACCCACACGGCATGATATTCTCTTTGCGCTGGCCATTAGCACACTTCCTTTGGTGTGCTTGGCAGAGAAATCATGACAAAGCCTTTACAATGCTCGGCTTAATCCAAGACTACCGTTAAGGTTTCAACATCGGTGGGTCGAAAACCACAACCAGGGCCCCCTCTTGCGCCATGTGAATTACACCATAACTCGGGAACTCACACCACCAATGATAGTACCGTGTTAAGGCATTACAAATTAATCACTAGGTCTGTCCCATTACAACATGTGGTTGCATGATTGACTCAGTCAAAGGCTTGCAAGGTTAAGTCCTTAGTGTGATCAAGGCAAGACATCCACATACCCTCGCCCATTGGGCCCACCTTGGCATACTCGCCTTGCCACTTGCCCCAATCTAAGTGATTATCACCCGGTTGATTACCAAGCACCACGTGCCATCAACAATTCAACATCGTTGCGTGACATGACTCGCCACAACAACTCAATCTCATCGTGTGATTCCACATGACACACAAGTTCATAACATTGTTCCATATTCCATTAATCAAGATTAATTATCAATGATTACGACACATGTGATGACGTGGCATGGCTAAGCAACTAATACGGACTAATCCTCCAATGTTGATCATAATTATTAACCAACTATATTGAACCAATCTAGGGTGACAATGAATCATGGCATACAATGACAAGGTAGGGTATAGATCAATCGGTATAATAGCTAAGCCCAATCTATTTTGAAACAATTGTATTTTTGAAATATATGCAATATTATAAAACAAACATAGCAATTTTATAAACATGGGTTCAACATGATCAAAGCACAACTTGCCTTAGAATAGGTCCTGATCTTGATCTGAAGCTTGCTCTTGAGTTGTTGGATCTTCCTCCAAACGTCGCACAATTCAACGTCTACGCGATCGAAGAAGAAAAGCAAATAAATACCAAAACAGAGAGCAATTGAACTCCAAAAATCAAATAAAATCCACCATTAAATAGATCTCAATTTTACAAATTTTTAGAAATTTGAATCACTCAAATCGAGAGTTACGATGCAAAAGATATAGTCTTTTGAAGTTTAAAATAAATATCAAATCAGAAATCGAAATTGAATTTAACAGATTTGTTTTTATTCGAAAAACCGGTTTATGACGTCAGCATGACATCAGCCCGATTCAAACCAATCGGACGCGCCACGTGTCGGCATATAGACCCGGTCCACGGCGTTGGGTTGGTTCACCGCAGACGCGGTCCATGACGCCGATGCTTGCGCCGACACGCGGCAAGTCACGATTGGTTGCAACGACGGTGCGATCTAGAGCGCACGGTTTGATCGGACGGCTACCGATCTCACGCGACGTGGCAAAGCACACCGCCGCGGGATCTAGATTTAACGATCGCCGCTTACGAGACGTTCATCGTTCTTGCGGCGTCGTGGCACGATCTAGACCCTTCACCGAGATCCGACGGCCGAAGCTTCAACGTGGCGATGGCAACGCGGCGGCGCAACTTCACCGGACGTGAGAACGACGACCTCGGCACGGCGTTCGGATTTAAACGGCGATGACTCTTCACGGATCCGACGCGCGCAGCTTTGGCGATCTCGATGGTGGCACCGTGACGGCGAAAGATCAACGGCGGCGATTTAAACCGAGCGAAAACCACCGCGGCAAGGACCTCCACTCCGCGAGCTCCTCGAGCGAACGACGGCGACCGAGCCTCGGGCTTTGGAAAAGATGCGCGCGCGAGGTAAGGGGTTCCGTGCCGCGTTGGCGCCTTTAAATAGTCTGACGGAAGGCGTGTCGGCCGGACTCAAGACGGCTCGTGGCGGCGGACTCGGCGACGACTTCGGAAGACGACGCGGCTTCATCCGGACGCCCACGCGCCGCTCAATCAACGCCCCGAAGCGCCAACGACGCGGCGAGATCTCGGCCGTTGGGTCTCGATCCAACGGTCGGGATTTCTTAGGCCTAGGGTTTTGGCGAAGTAGGCGCAGACGGGCTATCTGGGCCGCACAAATTGCATGGGCCGCCGTTCATCGTTCACACGCTTTTTCAAAAGGTTTCTCAATTAAATTAATTCCGAAATTCGTTTTATTTATTTTAGGCAATAAAACTATTAGGAAAAATCCAAGAAAAATCTCAAAAATACTTTGAGACATTCTGGACTCAAATAAAATATTTTTGGCAAAACTTTATTTTAACTTTGCACAGATTTAAATAGATTTGAATACAAGGCAATAAACTTGATTTCAAATAAATCCAGAAAAATCCAAATAAATTCCAGAAAATCATAAATGCACATTTAAGCAATAAAAACTTAATTAAGCCAAATTTTGGGATGTTACAGTTAAGAAGTAGCGAAAAACATAACAGATGATTTGATGGCTGAAGTCAAGTACATGTACATGTTCAAGGTTGTCGATGTTATGTATGACTAAAATTGTATTTTGTAGCTCTGTCGTCATCATCTGTGATTCCCTTTTCCATTTTGTAATTGCTCTAGACATGTAACATCTTCCATATACTATCAGCTTGGACTTTGTACAGTTTCATGGGTGATGTTCTAGATATATGTTCTGGGATAATACATTGAACTTGATGAACCAATTCATGTGTTTTGTGATGTATGAATTGGTCCTGCTAGCTGCTCAAATTGTGTGGTTGATGCTTGTTGAATGCTAAAATGCGAATCACTACTTAAGTTGATTGCACATATTTTGCTGAATTTGCCATGCACTCAAAAGGGTGGTGTGATGTACCCTATTTTGTTAAAGGAAAAATGTGATTTACTCTTTTAGTCATTATATCGGTAATGGTTGTGATTTTGTTTCTATAATTTTGCAAGGCTTCTATTGTACTTGGTGCTATTTAAATGTTTTTGTGTGCAAGCATCATGTGTGTTATCAGATAAATCAGTATCTCACAACCCTAAAGGATATTTCAGACTTTTCAATAATAAGTAGAATGCCAAACAACTTGTTTTGACTTAAAAACATACTGTTTAAAAGCTCATTAAGTCAAAAGACTAGCTTTAAGTCATAAGCCAAAAAACCTAAGCCGAAACAAACAGGGCGCCGGTTTGTTCACTACACCAAAAAACGTCATCAGTGGCGGTTCATAATCACATCGATGGCATGTTATTGAACCGCCATTGATATAGTGCCATCGATAATCGAGGATTATCGGTGGCGGTTTTCTAACAAATCACAGATAAGTGTTATACGTGGCGGTTCTACATACTAACCACCACAGATAACAATACTATACGTGGTGGTTCTATCCACCAACCGCCACAGATAACAATACTATACGTGGCGGTTCTATCCACCAACCGCCACAGATAACTACACTATACGTGGCGGTTCTTTCCTACAACCGCCACGAGATAAAAATATTATACGTGGCGGTTCTTCCCACCAACCGCCACAGATAACTATATTATACGTGGCGGTTCTATACATCAACCGCCACAGATCTATATTATACTGTGGCGGTTCTATCCACCAACCGCCACAGATAGTGCCCGAAAAAATAAAAAGCGCATTTTGGGCTAGCCTCAGTCTTTGCTAGCCATGCCCTCTGAAACATATAATACATCAATCACAGATTTTGCATACACACGATTACAATGTACAACAATCACAGATTTCGCATATACACAACTACAATATAATACATCAATCACAATTGCAATTTTGCATATGCACAATTATAATGTACAACAATCACAGATTTTGCATATACACAACTACAATATAATACATCAATCACAATTACATATAATACATCAATCACAATTACAATCACAGATTTTGCATATCACAATTACAATATACACAATTACAATGTACAATTAAAGTGTCTCATGCATGAGGTGCTCGATCATGGTGATGGTGTAGGGCATGCCTCCCATTGGACTGCTCCCTTCTCCTCCGATTCATCATCTTTGCATCAATATTTCTCAGAGTATGTAAATGAAGTCATTATATATCATACTATGGAAAGCTAAATAGATCACTTTTGTTGTATCACAAATCTAGCCGATCCATTGCCGTCTTATTCCATGTGAATGCCGTGGCATCCTCCAGATATTGTACATGCATTAGCTAGTTTATACTCCCTCTATTTTTGAATATGTGACATTCTATTTTTCAATTTTTATTCCTAAATACATATCATTCTACAATTTTGATCCTACTTTTTACTATTTTTCCTTCTATAATCTCCATTTAGCTATTTTTAATGGCATTTACTATCATACATTAGAGTAAAACACACCATCTAAAAATATAAGGACCATGTAATCAAATATCTTATGAATGGAAGGTAAAGATGCAAAAGGAGGGGTTCCCATTTGAAAGGAACAAAGAGTTATTTACACTTTGTAATGAAAGCAATTGAAGTAAAAAGCCTAAACTAGTGGAGGTAAACTAGAAGCCTCGGGTCTTGGAGGTTGAAGACATGTGATTTGGGACAATAGTATGGATGATGGATCGTTGTTGTCTTCGTCATAAAACTCGCCATTTTGTTGATTATTTCCTTCATGATGAAGTAGGCGAGTGGCCCTAAATGCCTTGGATTTGAAAGAAGCAATCCTACAGTAGACAACTTGAGGCGTAAGTATAAAAAACAAAATTAAGAGAGAATATAGAAATTGAGTGGTGTGAATCAATGTGTCATGTCGGCATGGTGACCTCTATGTCATTGTCTTTTATTGTGCATGATAAGATTTCGCGCATGTATTGGCACACGAAGTACCCACATAAATTTGTTCCTTTCGGCTGCTTGTGACACTGCAAAAATCGAATGAACTAAGATGTCGTCGAAGGAGCTATTTACTATGAAATATGATATAAGAGTATTCCTTCGTATGCACTGGAAACTTGACGGATTGTAAGGGATTTGTGGTATGGGCGGTATCTCGAGCTCTTCTGACAATATCTTTTGAACGCCTCATTCACTAAATGTGTCATCTCTTCAAAGTCTTTTTTAGGTTTATCCAGTGGATCCATGATCAACATCTTGCTCTTTTCTGGATGAATTATTACGAGAATCCAATGGAAGCTACATACACATGCATGATGCCACCATTAGTCCTTACATCGAGTAAATAACTAAATAAACGAGTAATTTAACGGCTAGTGAGCAACTTACTTAAAATTGTATGGCAAAAGTATAAACTCCTTGTCTTGTAGTTTAATCAAAACTTTATATACGCACTCTCGACCTCCTTTGGTACTCTTTTGATTTCATGTTGGCAAACCGTCCTCGGTCGAGGAATCCCACCGCCCCTTGGTTCTTCGTACTTCAATCATCTCGTATCTATATAACGAATTAGTTAGACATGAAATTTATCGGTATTACGTGAATGTAGGCCAAGATTAATATATTAGACACTTACGGACCAAAGATCTCAAAAAGATATGTCGAGGGCGTCGTGATAGAACAAGTTGTGCAAGTTATCGAATTCTATTAAGAAGTAGCCATGGCCCTCATGGTGAAAATGTTCCTCACGGAAAATTGCAGTGATCATCTTTGGGAGTACGTCTTGGTTGGATCGATCTAAGTACCATGCATGTAATCGTTGCATCATGGGTGTTAGACTTTTTAACTTCGAAGCGGTGACCAAGGGCTTCCCTACCTCGAATTTCAATCTTTGTTGATCATCTTGGTCATCAGACTTCGCCTTGCCCTTACTTTTTTGTCGCACGACATCATACTCGGTCCTGGCCTCGCTTGATCTGGCTGATACAGCTTGTCTAATGTGCCAATTTTTGGGATCAGAGGTTGTAGGTTTGTCATTTGAAGTACCAGGTGTTATAGGTTTCTGCTTTGGAGTACTAACAGTGGCCATCTTGATGGGGTCCTCAATGCATTTCTTTTCTACCTCATTTTGCTTCTTCCCGTTTCACTCTCAGGGTGTGGTGACGGATGCGAGGATTGTAACTGCAGGAGAGGATGGCACTGCATGGTCCAAGAACGATGTCACGCTTGCGCCATTGGATGAATGAGTGGACGGCACTTCCTAGAGTAGTTATCTCATCATTGGTGGGTTTTTCCATCCGATCTCAAAGAAAGCGTGCAAATACCGTGTCCACTTGGACCTTTGCATAACTCGGCGCTATCGGGTATTGTGCAGACACCCTTCTTGGCACGGATAGACTACCCCTCAGCGTACTGCATAAATATGTTCATCACGGCACGTTGAGTCGACAGGTGTGGGGTCCCGTATGTCGCCCACAGGATAATGGTTGTTGTCCGCTTCGCCAATGGCGTGGGACGCGCAAGAATCTGCGACGACTGTAGGATCGAGAAAACGCTGTGGGCTCGCGATCGACTCAAGGCTTGTTGTACTTGTCGCTCAACTTGTTCTTCAATGGTGCCTTGTATTTCTCGCAGAACCCTTTCCTTCATCATTTCCATTTCCTTCTCACCCGCTCATCTTTAGCTCTCTTCCGACTCCTATAAGAGTCTCCGTGCTCGAGAATCCACTCCTCCATGGAACCTTGACCCGACGCCTCGTGTCCCACTGTGGTGCTCTTTGTTTCCTAGGGCCTCTGTTAGCTCGTCTTTCTCCTCGTCTGGGTGAAAAGATCCTTGGGAGGATCGGCGTGAAACTCGTGAACTCGTTGCGCCATTGCTTCGTCTTCACCGCTCTTGAATGATAAACCCCAAGAGACAACATATTCGCCCTCGCTAGCACGTAGTGCTTCACTTGGTCCGTAGTCCGATCAAGGGACTTGTGCCGACCAATTGGACCGCTTCTAATTCTTGCCTCCCATTGAGCAATTTTACCGCGCACCCACTCGTGCCAAGTCCGTGGGGTGAGTATTCCTTCTTGCGATGCTAATGTGGTCCTCACCGACTTCCTTGCCGCTTCGATTGCTTCATCGCCACAAACTCATCCCAATATGGCTCCAATCTTGGGTACTCTCCGATGGTCGACCGTTTTGCTTCACATAATTTGTGTTCACCGCTTGAAGTTTCTCCACGCCGCATCCATGGTCATCAATGCGCCGCGACGCACAAGATCTTCGGCTCCTTCGGGAATTCAAGGTTTCTTTGAGCTCGCCCACAGATCCTCTTTGGTGGCTCGGGCACTTTATGCCAATCCGAATAGGTGATTGGCACTTTATCCCTACGATGTACCCGCATGTTGACTCGTATTTTGTCTTTGATTTTCTCGGTGCAACAGGGCCCCAGATATCTAAGACCTCCGAGATGGTGTACCGCCTTGAGCTTCTTAGTTTTCCTCGCCCGGCGTCTTGCAACAGAGCATCATCCGCAACAGCGGTGGAGGCCTCGGCACATTGGGTGGTTGTGTGGAGGGTAAGGTACCTGCTCGGGCTCTCCTCCACTATAGGCTCGGTTTCGGGCTCCATTATAACTACAGTTCAACCCGAAACATAATTTTCGTCAATTATTACAGAATCATCTCATGGAATTTCAAAGCATGTATGTCTTTGTCCTGTGTGTAATATTGTGTGTTGCTAAGATGAAAATGATTTTGCAAGAGCAAGATACTTAATTAGCTCAGAACAAAACTGAAGAGCTTCCGAGTATGAGGTAATATGAAAGTTTCTAGTACTGAATTCAATGTGGTTACCTGCCCTTCTCACAACAACATGATCGCTTTTAATTTGTAGGGATTGAGAGATATGACTAAAGATCAATCGGTTATTGGTGTCAAACAAATCGGCACTATTTCGAGTTATGAAACTTCAGAGAGAACCGAGAAGCCTCTATTGCAGAAGCTATGGCACATATGATGGAAGACATGAAAAAACTATAAGGTTTTGTTGTCTTGAATTACTAAATAATGTGGTTTCTAGCTTAACACTTATTGATATTTGTGGTATATATCATATTTTGTTAATGTATTGCTACCGAACTATGAAATATTTTGTTATCATATTTGTGGTAAGGTCTTACGCCTTGAACTATGAAATAGTGTTTTCTGGTTTGAACTATGATGGTTCACTAAATAAATCGAGATGACGATTTTGAACCATCTGTGATGAGATATTATGTAGTAGTGTGATTTTCTTGAAAGGCAAGAGTGTCTCGAATCTTGTAATTAACACAACCCGATACAAGATATCAGAGAGAAAATAAGAAAGATGCCAAAGTCCTAATCGATTCATATAATTAAAACTTCCGTGTATGCACTCAGAATCGGAGAAAAGAATCACGCCACGAAGCTAGCCACGCATCCAACGTTAATAGTTAAGTTTAGCTACTCGTAATCACGACGCTGATAGGTTCACGAGAGGAAAAGAGAACAAATTCACATGCAATCAAGCTAGCGGATATATCAAAAATTAATTATTTGGTTTAGTTGTTCGAGTAATTATGTTGACGAGTGCACAAGGAACCTAAAATACTTTCACCGCCAATTGGCGATGTTAATTGTGCTAGATTCCAATATACCACAAATGCATATTCATAATTTAAGAGTCAAAAAAAGAAAAAGAATTTCTATGTGTATGTCTCCTCTGCTCCACAATATATATAACTCTATTTTCTTATAAAACATTTATAATGTAAGTCCATTGAACAAACTAAGAACGTAGTTTCTTACAATATTCTTCTTGTGAAAAAGGTTGAGTAGTTTCGTGTGATTTTTATAACTTTGTGTTACACTAAAAATATCATCTTTTAAAAATATAGGTCACATGGATGCATGGGTTGATGACTAGTATCTTCTAACACATCTAGTGCGTAGTTGAGTTTTCGACAACAAGCAACTTTGGATGGCTTCGTGACCAAAGTTTTTGTATGCCTAGGCGAGGCTTGCAGAGTTTTCCTTTATCCGTTTCTTCAATTAGATACCTCACATGTGTAATAGTCAAGCTTTGAAGTATAAAACAAGTTATTTGGCTTCTCTTACCGCAACTCGGTTCACATAGTAAATGATCGGTTTCACATAGTGGTATTAACTATGTGGTGTGATAAGTGAATAATTTTATCATATAGAATAATACGATGTAATCGTCCATGCATGCTAATCACAAGAACATGACGAGTAGAGCACGCAGAAAATGTGGCACTGGGGGCGGTGTCGGCTGGTCGGCGTCGTTGGGACGGCGTCGAGGGCGCCGAGTCTGGCGGCGGCGGGCGCGAGCGCGAGGGCGGCAATCGTGGCGGCGCTTACTGGTCGGCGTCGTTGGGACGGCGTCGAGGGCGCCGAGTCGGCGTCGGCGCGGCGCGAAGCGCGCAAACCGTGGCGGCACCGCGGCGGCGTCGTTAGGGGCGGGCGTCGGGCGACGGTCGAGGGCGCTTGTCGGGACGGCGGGCGCGGGGCGGGCGACGGTGTCAAGCACGGCGTCGGCGCGAGGCGGGACGGCGTCGGCGCGGGCGGGGCTCAAGGGTTTTTAGGTAGAAGAGAGAAGGCGGGAGTTTTAAGGGTAAAGGTACAAGCGGCCGGATCTATTATTTATAGATGGAGATTATCGATGGCGGTTCTTAGAAAGAACCGCCATCGATAACATTATCTATGGCGTTCGTATACGTAATCGCCATCGATCAACATATTATCGTGGCGGTTCTTTATACGAACCGCCACAGATAATGTTATCGATGGCGTTATTTTTAAGAACCGCCACGATAAATATACTATCTCGTGACGGTTCGTATACGTAATCGCCATCGATAATGGATTATCTGTGGCGGTTCAGATACGAACCGCCACAGATAATATTATCGATGGCGGTTCTTTTTAAGAACCGCCACCGATGTGCCTCCTTGAAATTTGTTTCAATCTTATACGACTATTGTCGAATAGCGTACGAGTTCGTAAGACCTAGTTTTTGGTGTTGCGAATTGCGGCGTTTTTCGATTTTGTGTATTACTTGTAAAGCAAATACATAAGCGATTCTACAGAAAGAATCCTGACTCCTTTCACCGACGGACTCAACAAACTTTCCAAACTTTCAATCGGATAGAACACTATTTTGTCATCCCAAGCAAAACAAACAAGTACTCTTCAGATAATCAAACAATCACCAAAACTAGCAAAGTCCAAATCGACTCAAAGACCAAAAAACTAGCACATAGCTAGGAAACAAAACCAAAACAGACTTTAAACTACCATGCACAAGATTATCTTCAATGATGGTTATCATTAGGGTTGATTACATAGAGGAAGACTTGTGCGCCTGGTCATAATTTGCCCAGAGCTAGCTCCGCCTCGATATTTTGCCATTACTCGTATATAGCTAATTATTTTCTTTCACAATTTGCCCTTCTTCATGATCGTCGCGATGATAGGTAGCTTCTCGAGTGGTTTCTTCCTCGAGCCCGATGTTGCCATCTACGAAAGGAGGCAACTCATCAAAGCTGTTGTACTCTTCCTCATCCATGACATTCTCAACTCCGACGATCCTTCTTTTCCCTCAAGAACTACATGGCGCTTCTTATCCACGGTCGATTACATAGAAGACTTGTGCTACTTGCTTCGCAAGTACGAATGGTTCATCTCTCAGATCCGACATGTTCGATGTCCAAAGTAGTGAAGCCGCATTTGTCCACCTTGACACCCTTTGGGAGTTGTACCCAACGACACCAAACATTGGGATCTTAAAAATACAGAGTCGAGCTCCCAAATCTCTTCTATGAACCCGTAGAAGCTACTCTTCTTCATCGCTGTGTTGTCATAGGTATCTATGCGAACACCATTATTTTGGTAAGTGCTTTTGCTATCCCGAGATCTCGTAAAAGGTATATCCATTTATGTCGTATCCTTGCCATGTCAAGATTGTACCGATGGCCCTTTGCCACCACCTCAACATGACACTCGCTTTTTTCCTACCATATGCTCTTTGAACCAATGATTGAACAAACGGTTATGCTCTTTTGTTACCCAAACCTCCGATCGCCCACGATTTTCCTCTCGTAGCTTATCCTTGTGCATGTCCATATACAAGGACACCTCAACCGATGTTGCAAAACCGTGAAATGAGCTTTTGAATAATCCATGATCGTAAGAATTTGTTGATTTCTTCCAATCGTCCCTTTCCAGCCAAACCTACCCTCATGTCGGGATACAGCACTCCTACCGTTCCACCCTCCATGTAATCCACGCAAAACTCGATAACCTCCTCGGTTGCATAACCTTCCACAATGCACCCTCCGGTACCGAGATCGATTGCGTACATACTTCTTCAGATACCCATGTACCTTTCGAACGGGTACATCCGATGCGAGAATACGGGCCACATACATTTATCTCATTCACAAGGTGAACAATGAGATGAACCATTATATCGAAAAATGATGGAGGGAAATACATCTCTAGTCGGCATAGTGTCTTGACCACATCATTCTGCAGCTTGTAAAGTCCCATGGGATCGATGACCTTCGTGAAATCGTGTTGAAGAAGAAACACAACCTCATGATTGCCTCTCTGACCTTTTCGTGCAAAATACCTCTAATTGCAATAGGAAGCATTTGTGTCATCATCACATGACAATCATGAGACTTCATGCCGCTTAACTTCAAATCTTTCATCGAGACCGTTTCTTGATGCTTATGAGTAACCTGACGGAACTTTCACACCATGCAAGCATTTGCAAAGTTCATTCTCTCTTTCTTCAAAGAGTGTAGCAAGTCGGGGAAGGTAAAGTCGCCCTTTCCTGTCCGAGGATGTAGCTCACTCGATTTTCATATCTTCCAGTCCCTTCGTGCCTTTAGTCCGTCCTTAGTTTTGCTAGGAATGTTCAAAGAAAAGACCAATCAAGCTATCACATACATTTTTCTCACGCATGACGCCTATGCAAAGGTCGAACTTCTAAGTCCTTCCAATAGGGCAAGTTCCAAAATATCAATCTCTTCTTCCATGTGGTCTTCTCAAGACGAGACTCGATGTATTATTACTATCTCCTTTCCAAGTACGACATTAATATCCTTAACCATATCATATACCTCTTCCCCACGACGAGGCCTTGGGGCTATACCATCCTCTTTTGTCCCGTCGAATTGTTTTTTCATATTGCGGTAGGGGTGATTCTGCGAAGGAACCTACGGTGATGCATGTACACGGTTTTCCTCGAGTTATTGAGCCACACACTAGCGGTTTCATCCATGCACCTGGGGCATGCTTTGGCCCCTTTATAGTACGACCGGATAGGTTACCAAGGGCGTGGAAATCATTGATGGTGCAAAACAACAATGCCCGTAGGATGAAGTACTCGCTTGTACTCATCCCATACCATACACCTTCGCTCCACAAGATCACAAGATCTTCCACCAATGGTTGTAGGTATACATCAATATCATTGCCAAAGTTGTCTCGCCCTTGGATAAGCGGCGACATCATAATGTACTTTCGTTTCATACACAACCAAGGAGGAAGGTTGTAGATACTGAGAGTTACGCCAAGTGCTATGAATACTACTCATGTTACCGAAAGGATTCATTCCATCCGTACTCAACCCAAACCTTACATTCCTCGGTTCATTCCCGAAGTCCATCCTAAAGAGCCTATCGATGGTTCTCCACCGCGTAATCAGCAGGTGTCTCACTTTCCATCCTTTTACGCTCTTCTGAGTGCCATCGCATCAGTTGGGCATGCTTTTTGTTTCCAAATAAATGCTTCAACCTAGGTATTACCAGTAAATACCACACCACTTTAGCGGGAGCCCCTTTCTTCACCACGGTGCCCTCATTGTCATGGCCTTTACGCTTGTATCGTGATGATTTGCACATCGGACATACATGCATGTCTCAGATACTCTTTGCGATAGAGTATACAATCGCTTGGACATGCATGTATTCTTTCTACTTCCAATCCCAATGGACATACAACCTTCTTAGCTAAATAAGTGGTTATCGGCAATACGCTTCCATCCGAAGCATGTCCGCTAAGAGTTGTAATAGCGCGTAGTGAAACTTTTATCTGACCAACCATTGCTTGCCTTCAATTTTAGAAGTGAAAGCACGGTGTGCAACTTTGTGTATTCCTCCTTACAACCGGGAACAAAGGTGTGTCCGAGTCATCCAACAAACCCTTGAATTGATTAAACTCTCTCTAACTAGTGTAGTTCCTTCTCGCATCGCGCAACATCCGAGCAAGATTATTATCATCATCAATGTCCAACCTATCCTCATCGATCCATAAGCGATGTCACCGCCATAATGCCTTCTCCATCATCCAATACGTTATCACCTTCATGTATGTTTTCCTCTTCACCGTGACTTGTCCAACGTGTATAGCCAAGTACAAAACCTCTTCAATCAAGTGCAAGTGGATGTGCTCTTTGTCCAAAACATTTTCTCATTCTTGCAATCAATGCATGGACATTGTATGTACTCCGCCTTCTTGTGCAACTTGTTCTCCTCGGCTGCTCTTAGAAAAGCAGATACCCCATCGATGTAATCTCTACAGAACTGTTCGCATTGTACATCCATCTCCGGTCCATCTAAAATTAATTAACATATAAAAATTGATTAAAAATTAATCTAATTACTTATCATCTAAATGAGCTAGATAATAAATTCATCATCTAAAATGATGAGCATCCACCTACCAAATTAGCTAAAATTTCATGTATATTAATATCCAATAATCTTAATTAAATAAATTTAATATATGTCCGCACTAATGGAACCAAATTAATAGTAATTAAAAACTAATCAATACTTTTCCTGTAAAGAAGCGGATAATAAATTCATCATCTAAAAATGATGAGCACCCACCTACCAAATTAACTAAAATTTCATTTATATTAATACCCAATAATCTTAATTAAATAAATTTATTATATGCAAGATGTATATGTCCGTACACTAATGGAACTAAATTAATAGTAATTAAAAACTAATCTAATTACTTATCATCTAAAAGAGCTAGATAATAAATTCATATATATGCAAGATGTATATGTCCGTACACTAATAGAACCCAATTAATAGTAATTAAAAACCAATCTAATTACTTATCATCTAAAGGAGCTAGATAATAAATTCATCATGTATCAAATTAACTTAAAATGCAATTAATATTAAATATATGCTTAATCATAATTCATCATCTATAAAAGGAACACAACATCATCTAATGAACCTAGCTAGAAATAAATTCATCAACTACAAAATGGTAGCTAAATAAAAATAAACAAAATCTAAACTTTTCATCTCATCTACATATAAATCCTAATTAAACTTGGTTTAAAAATTAAATTGCAACAAGATTAACACAAATCAAGAGAGGAGAAAAATAACTCACCAAGGAACAACTAGAGGAAGTACAAGCACAAGAATTGAGAAAACGAAATCAAATTTAGAAGTTTTGGTTTGCTCTCGGAAGAAGAAGACCAGGTCTTGCTCATCGACCACCTATTTATAGGCAATATTATTAGTGGCGGTTTTTAACTAGAACCGCCATCGATAATATTATCTGTGACGGTTCTATCCTAGAACCACCACTGATAATGAATTATCAGTGGCGGTTCGAGGATATAACCGCCACGGATAATCCAATAGAATCAGTGGCGGTTGGAGGATAGCACCGCCACTAATAACCAGTTATCAGTGACGGTTCTAGCCTCCAACCGCCAACGATAATGTATTTAGTTATCGATGGCGGTTCTATCCTTGAACCGCCATCGATATTAATTATCGATGGCGGTTCTAGGATAGAACCGCCACCGATATTTTTCCGCCATTTTGAAATAGAACCGCCACTGATAATTATCTTTGTGGCGGTTCGAAAAAAACCGCCACAAATAGACCGTCACCTATTGCAGGTTTTGGCGTAGTGGTTGCTCCGGCCGGGTTGGAGTTTGATCCACGTTAGGGGAGAACAAAATAGTTTAGCTCATGAGTGGCCGAGTTTACTATAGAGTTTGTGTGTTTTGAGTTTGCTGATTTCATGGGACCATCTCATCTGCACAATAACAATGGCTTAAATACAAATAAACCTATAATGTCTTTCTTCCGACAAACAATACGGTTACTGGGTGTATGTCCTGCACATCAACGCAGATTATAGGTAATTTTCTTCTTGCCGCAATAATCACTGACAATTATGACTGTCTTGTTTGATCCGGATTCTATGAGGATGAAGATAAAGAAGTTCAACATTGTCATCCACAAATAACAGTTTTTTTACTAGCAACTAAGCAAGCTAATGACGATCGATGGATTGGCTTTCACGCCTTAGCCAATTAGTTAATACTAACAATATCGATAGCGAGGCATGGCCGGTTGGTCCAGTACCAACTGCATGCATGCCAGAGGCCGGCAGGCGTGAGAGAGACACAGAGCAAATTAAAGTGGAGTGGAGTAGAGTAGTGCGCGCTAGCTAGTAACATGCTGTACTATATGTCTGCTGCATGCGCGCGCATAACGCCAGGTGGCAGGCAGCAGGCTCCGCTTGTCTGTAGTGTACGCACTGCAATATCATCTCATCCAGCAACAACTTTGTGTTTGTATGGATGCAAGGTAGAATTTACAAATATGTTTTGTATCAGCCATCTCTGTATCTTTCTGTGCTGTATTAACTAATTAACTAACTAATTTCTAAATCATAAAATGGTGGAGATATATATATATATATATATCGGGCGATTCCGTAATTACCGACGGAATTTACCGATTTTTTCCAAAACCGGCGAAACGGTGAACTTGTCAAACCGCTATCGCTATCGCTTCCGACAAAAATTTCCGATTTCGATTCCGATTCCGAACATTACCGATACCGACACGTCCGATCGAAAAATTCCGAAAACGGTTTCCGGAATTCCGGGATTTACCAATACCGTTTTCACCCCTAGCAATATCATCTCATCCAGCAACAACTTTGTGTTTGTATGGATGCAAGGTAGGTATCAGCCATCTCTGTATCTTTCTGTGCTGTATTAACTAACTAACTAACTAACTAAATATATATATATATATATATAAAATTACCTAGGGCACCATCGAGTGCCTTGGCACCACGATCTTAAAAAGGATATTTTCTCTATGTATTTTCATGCGATTTTTTTTGAAATTTTTAGGATGTTGAGTTTAACCAGTTTACTAACTAGTTCAAACAAATTTGAACTGAAATTCAAACTAGAGTTTCCCTTTTTTATGATAGTTTAGTTGTAGGTATGTACTGATTTTACATATAAATTAGCAAAACATGTGATCCAAACTCGTTCAAAATCTTTGAATTTGAGTATATTTTTTCAAAGGTATGCGTTTCATTTGAATTTTTATAGATGGTCATATACCCTAAAACTGAATTTTTTGAAAAATATACTCGAATATGGCTTAAATTCGCGCATTTGAAATCATGGTGCCCCATTTTGGCTTCCTATATATAAGACTAGCTAGGTGATATTTACATTTTTTCAGAGGTTATATGTATATTTTCTAGACATACTCCTTTTATGCGTATATAAAGGTATTTATAAAATACGCTAAAGACTATGTACCCGTTGCAATTTTTTTCATGTGATTCACATTGAAAAATCTTATAATTATTATATAAGTGTACCTAAAATGACAAAATAGTATTTTAAATTCGTTTAAATGATATTTCAGAAGTAAGGGTAACTACTCCCTGAGTAACTATTCCCGGTAATAGAAAGTATATATTTTCAAGCCACTACACTTAGCTTTTAACCATCCACCAGTACACCGCATATAACCTAACCACCGTGCACGCATGCATATGCGGTAGATAACGGGACCCACCGTTCAAATTGCTCTTTAGATCCGAGCCTGTATTTGGTAATATGAATCAATACCTAACCGTAATTTGTACTCAAATCGCACGCATATCTTGCTGAATATGTCATCGCGGGCTGAAAACCTCATCGAAAACCCTGCCCATCATCGAAAACCTCGAGATTCGGCTGCCAGAAACCCTCGCCACCACAAGGGCGTCGAAAACCCCGAGGTTTCCGCCATCGCGGCCCGCCAGAAACCCAAAGGTTTCAGACGTTGCGGTCGACGTCGGAGCTCCGTCTTGCCACTGGAAACCCCTCGCCACCACCTTACCATCGGAAACCTCATGGTTTCTGGTGACGCTGCTGCTGTCAAAGCTCCGCCTTATTGTTGGAAACCTCGAGGGCTCCGCCGCTATCGCAGCCTGTTGGAAACCTAGGGGTTTCCACGTACCACCGTTAGAGCTCTGCCTTCAACAAGAAGCCCCTTGCCACTGCCTTGCCACTAGAAACCTTGAGGTTTTTGGTGACCGACCGCGGCTGGGCCCTGGACTTGCATGTGCCCAGTGTCGGCCACTTGCACTACACTCGCAATATACTACAACCACGTCCACGTACCGCTATGTATTCTTCTCGGGACTCGCCAAATTATACGCGCACATACCCGTCGTCCTTTCTTCTTCTTCTTTACTTACGGCCACTTGCAGTACAAATGTGCCGCAGCTGCTACTAGCTAGCTATATCCGACCGATGCCCGGCCCGTTCATCTCCGATCCATCCCACATTTGCCTGGAGATCCAAGATGTGTGTGTATATAACACTAGGCAATTGCTAGCAGCTAGCTAGCTTGGTAGATGCGGCTGCCAATGGCGCCGCAGCTGCAGTACTACCACCGCAGCTGGTCCTGGATATGCCGAATACTGCTAGCGGTTGCCGTCCTGCAACTGAGCGGCGGCGAAGCGCTGAGCCTGGACTACTACGACGGGAGGTGCTCCATGGCGGAGACGGCGGTGACGGCGGCGGTGAAGCAGGCCATGGCCAAGGACCAAACCGTGCCAGCCGCGTTGCTCCGCATGCATTTCCACGATTGCTTCGTCAGGGTACGTGCCCAGCCTAGCCAGCCTCCTCCTAACTTAGCTAGTTAATTAACGCATCAATCAATCAATCAACCCGATCGATCGAATTAATGGATTAATGATGTATCGCACGCGCGCAGGGCTGCGATGGTTCTGTCCTGTTGGACTCGACAGGCAACGTGACGGCGGAGAAGGACGGCCCTCCCAATGTGTCACTGCACGCTTTCTACGTCATCGACAACGCCAAGCAGGCCGTCGAGGCACTCTGCCCTGGTGTCGTCTCTTGCGCCGACATCCTCGCGCTCGCCGCAAGGGACGCCGTCGTGCTGGTACGTATTTAATTCTGTTGATATATATTAGGTTGCGCGCTTGCAGAAAGCAGCAGTCGATCAGTGTGTATGGAGTATACTTCAATTGTTTGTGTCGCAATTAATTAATCGGAATTGCACGCGTGCATGCAGTCCGGTGGTCCGTCTTGGTCTGTGCCGGTGGGGCGGCGTGACGGGCGGGTATCGCTGGCGAAGGATACGACGACGTTGCCGGGGCCGATGGCGAGCTTTGATCAGCTGAAGCAGGCATTCCACGGGCGCGGACTGTCGACCAAGGACCTGGTGGTGCTGTCGGGCGGCCACACGCTGGGCTTCGCGCACTGCTCCTCCTTCCAGAACCGCATCCACGGCTTCGGTTCCGGCCGGCCGAGCGGCGTCAATGGCGTCGATCCGGCGCTCAACCCGTCCTTCGCAGCCGCTCTCCGCAGGGCGTGCCCGGCCAACAACACGGCCAGGGCGGCGGGGTCGGCCATGGACTCGACGTCCACAGCCTTCGACAACGCCTACTACCGGATGCTGCTTAGCGGGCGGGGCCTCTTCTCCTCCGACGAGGCGTTGCTCACGCACCCCAAGACGCGCGCCTTCGTGGCGCTCTACGCCGCCTCGCAGGACGCCTTCTTCAGGGCCTTCGTCAGCTCCATGCGCAGGATGAGCGCGCTCAACGCGGCCGGCGAGGTCAGGGCGAACTGCAGGCGGCCCAACTAGTATGGGTATTTAGTTAGAGACTTTTTTTATCGATCCTGGGAAGCTACCACAAAATATGCATTGAGTTATCAAAAGTTTAAAGGATAATTTAGTGGTATCTAACGTGATAAAAACTCTAACTTATTTAACGTGAAAATTTACGGTAGATAATATGGGTAGTAAATAGTGTAGTAGAAATAAGATCTAACCGTACATTTCTCAGGGGTATTATGGACTTTAGATCTCCATTTTTTTCCGCTGTTGACCTTCTTATTCATCTATCGCTGGCCTCTTCTTTTCCCGTCGCTACCCTTTGTTTCGAGCGTTTTCGCTGCCCTCCATTTTCCGCCGCCGCTGCTAGTCCGTTTAGTGATTGCATCATCTATTTGCTCTTTAGTGATTGCATCGAGACCCACCGCGACTGGTGATTTTTTGCATAGCGACGTTGCGTTCCTGGAGACCATAAACAACATAGGAGGTACCAATTTGCTTCTGCTACAGCCATTTTTGGCCAAGTCTTCGTAAGCTTAGCATCATCCTGTTAGATTTGTAGAGAACTTTTGTGGACGAGAGCCGGCATTGCTCTCAACTCTTGCGCTCTTCTCAGTAACTGATAATGTTGATTTAGTGTTCCACAGCTTGTATCTTTTCGACAATTTTGATTAGGTATTGTGCAAATCAAACATTGAAACATCAATGGCAAAAAAAAAACATCGATCTCTCAAGCCCCTGCCCTGTCCTAATGAGCACCTCCTGCCTGCCTTTGGCTCCGCTACATATAAAATCTAACTTGATCATCAACCTTCTCACCAGCCCAAGCTACCCAACAAAATTGCCCTGCCTACTACTCAACGACAAACTTGCAGCTGGCAACACTTATCGCTCTCGTAACAGAGTGGGCCGATGCTACCTCGTGGCCCAACTCCAACGCTCCCTCCTACGTTTAAAATAAAAAATAGATAATTACACTACTACTCTTATACGAAGTCTACTATCAATTCTACCGTAGGAAGTATAACTAAATACTAACTATTATAATTTCCAATCAAATAGAATGAACGTTGATATTTAATATTATGTAGGGTAAAAGATCTCTATTTAACCGAGTGAGTACGTAAGTACTCCATTAATTATGAGCAGTAGCTGGTGACTTTTCCACTGTATGCGATCGATCGAACGAACAAAGCCAACAATCACGGGGCAGGCAGCCAGGTGGATGCGTGTCTTTTTGCCGGGTAAAGCGGAGGGAATTTGTCACGGAGGTGGAGCATGTGCATGCCACATTGTACTGTCTACCAGGTCATCAGGGACCCATCACTTTTCTAGACCTAGCAACTATTTTTTTTTCAAATCTAGTTCCATTTGAATTTAGTTGAAAAATAGCTTTATCCCTGTACCGAAGAAGCGTCGGTATCACCTGCTACACTCCCGTACCACGATAGAAGATACCACGCCGCAAGAGCTTAGAAGGAGCACCTAATGAGCATTACTACCTCGGTAGCATTAATGAACCAATTTAATTAAGCAAAAGTGGCTAATTAGTGATTAATCAAAGTGGCTAATTAAGTGAATAATTAATTAAAGTAAATAATTGATATCATAATTTCTTGCTAAGCCGTGGACCTTGGTAAGAAATTGCCGTGGTCCTCCGGTGTTAGAAATAATCTTAACTGATTTTGTATATACGAGAAAAGTTTTAGTAGAAGTTCACAACATGCATGGAGTTAGTAGTTTCACGTTTGTTAGTCGTGTGTGTTAGTGGCATAGAGGAGTAGCGGCACTGCATTCACTACAGGAAACAGGGAATTTAACGTCGGCCATTTTAATTAACGTCGGCCGAAGAATAAGCCGACGTTAATTAGTTAATTAACGTCGGCTGACATGGGACCGACGTTAATTAACTAATTAACGTCGCTTATTCTTCGGCCGACGATTAGTTGTCGGGATAGGTATCAAATCGTAGCCCGCGCCCAATTGCTCTGCTCCCGCTTGATCGCCACGCCGCCCAATTGCTCACGCCGCGCCACGCCAATCGCGCACGCCGCCGCACGCCGCCACGCCGCGCTTTCCCCGCCCGCGCACGCGCCACGCCGCTTCGCCGTCGCCGCTTCGCCGCTCCTCGTGCCCACGCCGTCCACGCCGCCGCGCCTCTCCGCCGGCGACGCCCGCTCCCTCGCGCCCGCCGTCGCGCCCGCCTCGGCTCGCCCGCTCGCCCGGCTCCCCTCCGCCGCCCGCCGCCTCCGCCCGCCCGCGGCCGCCCGGCTCCCGCTCGGCTCGGCTCCCCCGCCGACGCCCGCCTCCGGCCCCTCCGCCTCCCTCCCCGCGCTTGGCGATGCCCGGCTCCCCTCCGCCCGCCTCCTCGGCCGGCTGACGCCCGGCCCCTCTGGGATAAGGTACATACATTGAATCGGTGCGAAACTTTAGGCATGTGATTAGGAGTTAGGACAAATATGAAATGATGGTGGATAACAAAATCGGGGCATAACAAGTTCCAAGTATCTTTTGTGCTTGCACCACGCCTAAAAAGTTGAAAGCAATGGGAAACAAGACAAGAGTGGAGATAATATAATGTTGTATGTTTGACCTAGCTTAAGGAAAGCCTAGCTATGACCCTATCCATGTTTTCTACACCATATATAGCATGTAAAAGAGCAAGGCGATGATGCCTAAACCCTAAGAGGAGGGAGCCCTGCATAATCGAATACCAACTTGCATGTTATGGAAGAGGATCTAGTTAGTTAGTATAATTAAGCGGCTCGTGCATGGCGACTTTGAATTAATCGTGCGAGCAAAGACAAGAAAATTTATCGCCACAATGTATGGAATACCACCATATATGCATCTAGCTTGTTCATGCAAAGACACGTAACTTTTAGGAATCAACGGATCGAGGGGAGATCCCTTCACGAAATTAAATTGATTGCTCAAAAGACATTACCACACGAAACCATGCACCGCTTGCATGTCAAGAAAAAAACGATGACGTATAATGTACATACATGCGATTATATTGAAAATAATGGGTCTAAAAACAGATATATATATATATATATATATATCACATATCTATATACCGGATGCATGGTGTATCTGCATGATGGTGGGAGGGAGATCAACCAGTAATTAAGTTGCGTTTATAGCCGGATCCTGTGTATTAGCTACCTCAATATATAAACCGTATATGTATCACTACAATATACTTAAAGCCCGATTTGATATCTTATGAATTGTGCTGTTAGGCCGACTCAACCTGAATTTTTATATATAGCTATCTTTGATGGATCTGTTGTTAGAGGAATTTCATATTTTCAATGTGGATTTTGTTTGGAATTTGTGCAATTGTTCTTCTTTGTTGTATACAATCGCATATTGTAAAGGTAACTATTACTTTTCATTTGATTCATCATTACAGATCAATGCCATATTGTAAAGGTAACTATTACTTTGCATATTGTAAAGGTAACTATTACTTTTCATTTGATTCATCATTCTGATCAACGATAAGTGGAGAAGTTAGCTACAATATGCAAATGTCACTTTGCTTTCCTCTCTTGTTTAGTTGATATGCACCTATTGGATAAGTCTAGACAGATTTAGAATTAGATACTTGATGCCATAGAAAGAGATATAGGAGGTTAAGATTGATTGACCCTTCTTGTTTAAAGGCAACTTATGCTCCACAACTCAATTTCAAATTCATTAATCAGTTCTTTAATGTAATCTGACCTGAACTGGTTGGTAAGCACTATTAATCAGTTCTTGAGCTAACATGCTTTATTTGGCATGCTGGAAACTATATAGCGCGGTTTGAACTCACATGCTTGAGCATTATTTATGCGGTGTTGGTGTTTGATTGTCTGATTGTGCCTTGCGTGTTGATTATAGGAACATGTGTTGGATGCTTCAACTGCTCCCTTTTCTTCAATTACCCCAACTACCGCAACCTATTCCCCATTTGGGCTCTTGGAAATATCGCCATAGTATAGCCTCAAGTATGGGTGACGACCGCCGATGGATGTATGAAGGTTGGGAGAAAAGTGGGGCTCACTCGACTGAGTGGACGGTCAAGGCTACCGCTTTTGTCGACCGTGCCTTCTCTATGTCTAGTACTGTTAAGGTGAAGTGCCCATGCAGCAAGTGCCGTAATTTCCACCCCCAGGACAAGAAATCGATGTCTCTGCACCTGTGTCGGTTCGGTTTCATGCCAAGCTTTGAGTTGTGGGTACATCATGGTGAGTCACGTGCTGAAGGACCTCAAGTTGCGGTTGAAGAGGAAGATGATAGGCGGCGATGATAGGATGGATGAGATGCTAGAAGCTTTGCGCCCAGAGATTAACCTAGACTCGGAGGATCCGCCAACACGTGAGGTTCGGGAGTTCTTTGAGCTACTTAAAGCTTCAAGAGTCATTGCACGAACACACGAAAGTGACCCACTTGCTTTTGTGACGCTGCTCATGGCTATTAAGTCCAAGTATTTCTTTTCCAATAATTGTTACAATGATCTCGTGGAGTTGATCTACGATATATCGCCGCGAATCATAAGATGCCTAGAGACATGTACCAGTCTAAGAAGATGTTGTGCAGTCTCGGTATGAAGTATGAGAAGATTGATGTGTGCAAGGATAATCGTATGCTTTTTCTCGAAGGAGCATGAGAAAGAGAAGCATTGCTTAGTGTGTAAAAACCAAGATTTGTCGAGGTGGTGAACGAAGAAGGTGAAAAGTTAACGACCGATGTTGCACACAAGCAACTTCTTGTACATGCCTCTCACACCTAGGTCAAGCGGTTGTTTATGTCAAAACGAAGTGCGTGCACATGAGGTGGCACAAAGAAGGTGTGCGTGAGAAGACAGAGTAATGGTGCACCGTCGGATAGTGAGGCATGGAAGGCTCTGGATAGCTTTGACGAGGACTTCGAGAGGATGCAGAAATGTTCGCATTGGGTTGGCGGCCGATGGTTTCACGCCTTTCAACACAACCGCCGCATCATACTCGTCTTTGGCGGTCTTTGCTATTCCATACAACCTTCCACCTTCCCTTTGCATGAAATATGAGTTTATGTTCTGTGCCTCATCATACCGCCCCAACATCCCGGAAAGCGCCTCAATGTGATGCTCAAACCCTTGATCAAGAGTGAAAAAATTATGGACAGGGGTAGAGGCGCACATCGCTATAAGAAATGTAAATTCAACCTTCGTGTTGCATATTTGTGGTGGCCCATGATTTCATGGCCTATGGTATTTTTTTGCCGGCCGAGTGTCATGGAAAGTTGACATGTCCGATCGTGGTTCGATAATCGATTGTTTTCGCCTTGTAAATGGTGGAAAGATCATTGCCGATTGCCATAGGCGTTTCGCCTTAGACACGCCTTTAGGTTCCGGAGGAATGCCTTCCGTAAGGACACAGCTTGTCGAAGGGTCCGCCAAACGCCTAATCGGGCGAAATTGCCGATATCTTTGAGTAAATTGGAGGAGAAAGATGATGGGTTTGAAGGGTTTGGAGAGGAGCACAACTGGACTCACATTTGTGGATTATGGGAGCTCCCATATGCGAAGGCCTTGATTCTGATGCACAACATTGACGTCATGCATCAGGAACGTAACGTTGGTGAAAGCATTATAAGCACGATCATGGATATGACGGACAAGACAAAAGACAACCTAAAGGCCCAAGAGACTTAGCGAGATCTCAGAATCGCCAACACTTGAGCTCACCGAAGCAGGGGGTAAGCCACGCGCTCCATTTTGCCTTAAACCTAAAGAAAAGAAAGAAGTGTTGAGGTGGATGAAAAAATTGAAATTTCCCGATGGTTACGCAGCGGGATTGAGACGAGCTGTGAATGTGAATACGGGGAAGCTAAATGGGTTGAAGAGCCACGATTACCACATAATCATGGAAAGACTCCTGCCTGTAATGTTTCGTGGGTATCTTAATGATAATGTGTGGAAGGTGCTAGCTGAGCTAAGTTATTTCTATAGACAATTATGTGCTAAAGAAATATCGAAAGACATGATGGAGAGGTTGGAGAAAGAGATACCAGTGCTTGTATGCAAGATGGAAAAAATATTCCCTCCGGGTTTCTTCAATCCAATGCAACATCTACTTGTTCATCTACCTTACGAAGCTAAGGTAGGTGGTCCTGTTCAGTATAGGTGGATGTATCACATTGAAAGAGCTCTAAAGAAACTTGAGCTATGGTTGGCAATAAGGCAAGAGTTGAAGGGTGCATTGCGTACATTTTCTCTAAAAGAGATATCATACTTCTCGAGTGTATACTTTGGAGAGGAACACAAAGTCAATGCTCCCATGATGCGGTACCATGTGGATGAAGAGACACCTTGTAGTGACCTCTGATTTTCCAATGGAGAGGCACTACCGCTGGTAGTTGCACCGCTTACTATTACACTTGGAAGAAAAGAAGTCCGCTTTCTTTGTACATGTACTCCAATATGGAAGAGATGGAACAATATTTCACGTAGCGTTTACTTTGTACATGTCAAACAAGCTATATGTCAAGACATCATTCATTTATGTATCCATTTACGTTTTCATTTACGATGAATTCGATAAGCGTAATCGACGCCTATTCACAACCAACCGCCAAGCAACTTAATACGATGCGTCGGGATGGAATAAATGGGGCCCTAATTTCATCACTTGGTTCCGAGATCATGTAACACCTTCACATCCTATAATATTCGTAATGTTACGTATCAATATATTATAAATCTTATACAACTTCAATCGTATTTTGTTGGCGGTCGTGAAATATGGGAACGCCCATGAGGACTTGCTTCACTATCCTATGGCGCGCAGAATCGTTAAAAGCTATGGGCGATACGACGTGAACGGGTTTCGTTCCGTTCAACCAAATTTGAAGTCGGTCGCCCTTGCGCCACAACAAATTTGGAGTTGTAACTAGGGCAATCGATGCACAAGGGATCAAACAAATTTCTATGGAATCATTCAAAACATCCTCGAGTTCAAGTTTGCAGGAATAAGGAGTCGAAAGTAGTCTTTTCGATTGTGTTTGGTTTGATAGCAAACATGGGACTCATCAAACCAAGATGGGATGGTAGAAGTCAAACACAACGAACGACTACATGGCTATGACAATTGTATCCTTGCTCACCAAGTTGAGCGGTGTATTATATGCCATATCCATGCGCAAGACCGAGTGCTTGGTGGGTTGTGTACAAAGTGAATCCCGAGAACGGTTACATACTCCTAGTGATCTTTGGTTACCTTGATAGCCACCGAGGCTATGGAGGTTGCCGAGGTTTTCCAAGATGAAGAATTGCCAAGCACTTTTGATATAGAGACCGGTCCAGTCTCGATTCTTTAGTCGGAGACCGTGGAGATATAACGATTCCCGAGAAACGGAGAAGACAACCAATCAAGAAAAAGTAACATATCATCCCTTAGAAAGAAGGAGACTACATCATCGTGACATTGATGAATTTTGACAAGTAAATTTAAATTTGCATTTTTAATTCTCTAATTTTGTGTGTTTATTATCTTGTTCGCTCGCTCATTAATATTGTTGTTGTACTAACTTGATATTTTTGTTTCAACAGATGCCTCGATCGATCAAGCGGTGGCGAAGGACTCCTCGGTGGTAGGAGGAAGTCCGAAGAGTTCGCGCGATGAGGAGGCCTTGTTTCAGGGTAGCGCTTCAAGCGCAAGTAGACGACGTGCTTTGTTGAGTCAAGCGGATCCTCAGGTAACTAAGCTTTTGATGTGTACTTTGTGTCAAAACATAAATATGACATAAATATAACTGTCTTGTATTATTTCGCAGGATGAGACATCACGGAGGAAGAAGTGGGTCGCTTAGTGGATGTTGATGAGGTCGAGGTCGATGTTGATGCAGTAAACTAGAATGTTATATTCTCTTAATTTATTTGATTATTATCTTCTTTATTCATTCATTATTATTGTTGTTGTAGGTGGGATCAATGAACATCGGGAGGCCGATGTGGGCCAAGGGGATGATGCAGAGAAGAGGACCCAATGGGTGGGGATACGACCGAGGGTTCTACCGAGCCCTTTGAGATGGAGGAGGAGCCATACTGTCGCCCCTGCGGCGCCTGACGGGAGGAGGACAAGGTTGTGATCACTCACATTGGCGATAGGTTTGTATTTTCTAAACCATGTCTTATTTCATTTCTTTCCGAATCGAACTATATCATTTATATGTCTTGCGTTCATGGGATGACTCGGGGTTTGACGGTAGAGGACACCATAGGCAGGTTAACTACGTGCTAGGTAACCTCTGCCGTTTGCACTACCCCGGGTTGGTCACAGAGGCCAATGGCGAGCGATTTGTTGCCACTAGTTGGGATCATTACCTGCTTGCTCCTAATGCCGAGCACTTGAATGCTCAGGGGGCAGTTTGGAGTGACTTTTGGGTAAGATTCTCTGTGCTAGTTGGTATTGGTTCAACTGTCGATTCTTTACTATTCTAACTATTCTTTGTGATGAACAATTGCAGAAGCGTTACCGTTTGGTTGACGGTGCAGACATGGAGCATGCTCGTAGAGTTTTCCATGTAAATGCACGGCGGGTGACCAAAGATGCATTGTCTAATGCTCGGATTCAAGCAACAAATCTTTACTTGAGGTCTGTTAAAGGGCAACGGATTAACAGGACTCGCGGGTCTTCAGAAAGTTACTTGACCGAGGAACAGTACGGGCAGGTAAAACAACAAATATTGGAGCTATTTGAGTTTAACGTTTCTTGGTAATGTTGTTTTAATGTATTAATATCTTTATGCAGGTCATGATTCCATGGTTGGGGGACCGTCCAGAAGCTTACCAGGCTCTTTGCCGGCGTTGGGCTTCACCTGAGTTCATCGCCAAGTCAAAAAAGAACCGAGACTGCCGAGGCAAAGAATCAAAGCACACGATGGCGCCGATGGACATATGCGTAAAGCTAAAGCGCATGGTAAGTCCGGCAAAATACATGTTACCAAGTATATGTATGCACCTAACTTATGTCTACAGGAGGCTCGGACCGGTGTTCACCGAGTGATATTGAAGTGTACGTGGAAGGTCATAAAGGTCGAGACCGACACACCCCGGCAATTTGTGCGATCAGACTGACTATTGATCGGTGGTTAGTGCTCAAAATTTTGATTTAATTCAAATTAAGTTGTTTGATTTGCGTTCCCATTTAAATTGTGCGATTTGGTTATGTAGGAGAAATATGGCGACGAAATGGTCAAGCGCCATGGTGAAGACTATGATTGGAGGAAGGAACCGCTTGACGGCGTAGTGTGCATGCTAGTGGAGGCGGCAAGGCCCATGGACGGTGAGATGTCATACCTTCTAAAATTTCATAAAGTCATAATTTCAAGTGCTCAAGCCTTTGTGATCACGCATTTTGAAGGTACTCCATGTTCACTGGAGTGATCGACTCGGCGGTGGTGCGAGCTGAGAGGGGATCTTCTTCGTCCCAGAGCTCGGGGGTTGGTAGCCGTCGCTCCTCAGCGCAGGAGTTGGAGGTTACTAGGCTGCGTGAGGAGCTGCGCCAACGTGATGATTATGCGCGGGCTAGTCAAGAGTACTACGCTTCATATAATGCACAACAGCAATCGGCGATTCAAGTAAGTCCGAGTCTTCAATCTATTGCATTTAGAGAATCTATTAATTCAAAATACGTATACATTGTATTTGTAGGCAATGTTCCAAGCGATGGGGCAAAACATTGTCTTTCCACCGTTCCAGCCGCCGCCACCGCCACAATGGGGATGTATCCTCCGACACCTCCCGCAGATCGGCGGTGCTTGTTGAAATGCTTACTTGCTTTACCGAATGCTTACTTGTATCAAATCTGTTTTGTATACGTATCTCATTAGTGTTACGTATCTCTAAAGCCCGATTTGATATCTTATGAATTGTGCCCGTTAGGCCGACTCAACTGAATTTTTATATATAGCTATCTTGATGGATCTCATTGTTAGAGGAATTTCATATTTTCAATGTGGATTTTGTTTGGAATTTGTGCAATTGTTCTTCTTTGTTGTATACAATCGCATATTGTAAAGGTAACTATTACTTTTCATTTGATTCATCATTCTGATCAATGCCATTTGGTATCGATACTTGGTCATTTTGTGATTATGTGTCTCAAACATGGCATAAAGTAAGTGGGAACGAATCTTGCGATAATCGTTGCTCCTTAATGAGCTTCTGTTACTATATACTCGTTTACATGTCTTCGCTTTCCTAGTAAATGTGCCGCATACCCGTTTTCCTTGTCTAATGAATATTTGTGTTTTGGTCTCGGTACTGTCGGGTCCCGGTATCCATCGGGTTCGTGCAGGTCTCAATTTGGACCCATGGGTACCGCTCGGGTTCGGTCTTGTCGATATTTGGTCTCGGTCCGGTTCAACTGTGTTGGACCCGGAGGTACCGACCCGATTGCCATCCCTAGTTCTAGTTAAACTGTAAATGTAGTTAAATTTACTCAATATGGCTACACTTACTAATATGACCACTAAACTTTGTCAAAACTTGTAAATCTACTAAAATTTGATCAATCTAGCTATAATTGTTGCCTTATGTAGGGATCATCGGCACATGGGTCCTCGTCTTACAAGACTCACCGCAACGCTTAAGACACCGCAGATCCGTGATTCGTTTCTTACTTGTTTCCTTTTGGTACATTCATTCTTATATTATTGTCTAATGTTGCATTTTCTTGTGTAGGGAACCGACGGTGCAACTGCCTTTGTCAACGCGCTCTTTGCTTCCGGATCAAGCGGCCAGAACTCCAATCAACCAGATGGCGGCCAGAACCCCAATCAACCAGATGGCGGCCAGTAGTTGTAGCTTGTTTGATACTTGTGTCACTTTTGACGTGTTTGATTCGAGTTGTACTTTGGATGTGTTTGTAGTTGTGTCACTTTGGCCTTTTTTGAATGTTATGACAATTTGGACATTATGATGGATCGATAACTTGATTATATGCATGTTCTTTGCTGGATTGATTATATTCATGAATTGTATTGTGTTGATGTGTGAATTGCTGTCAATGTTGATTATATTATGTATTGAATTGTGTGGCGAAGCATGAAAATAGGGGTAAAAGTTGCCCCTAATATGGCTAATTAACGTCGGCTAAACGCCGCCGGCGATAATTAGTGTCTGGGAAATTCAAAGAATCGTTAATTAACGTCGGCGGGCCTAGGCCGAGCGATAATTAGTGTCCGGGAAATCCGCAAATCGTTAATTAACGTGGGCGGGCCTAGGCCGACGTTAATTAGCCCGAGCACTAATTAACGCGTCGGCGGGCCTGGCCGACGCGTTAATTAGCCGAGCACTAATTAACGTCGGCGAGGACTGGCCGACGTTAATTATTGGGGTCGAGGCGATAAAGTAACGTCGGCTGCGCCCGCCGACGTTAAATAGTAATTACCGTTACGCCGACGTTAATTAGTCTAATTAACGCCGATTAACTATCGTGGGCTAGCAGCCGACGTTAATTACCCGTTTGCCGACGTTAATTAGTACTACCGTCGGCAAACGGCTAATTAACGTCGGCCTTTGGCCGATGTTAATTTGATGGATTACTGTTGTGATTAGCTAGTTGCTGCGTGTTTGTTGAGTAGTGCTGGGTCGTACCGCTAGAAGCAACCAAGTTTGTTACTCGCTGCGCACAGCTTTATGCCTATACTAGTTCAGTGTCCGTACGTTGCTACAAAAAATAAATTGTTAATGAAACATAAAAGTTAAGCAATAACAAAAATTTTGCTACAAGATCAAACATCTATTTCTCCCGATTACAAAAGCACAAAAGTTAACCAAAGATTAGCAAGCCCGTAAACCCCGCTCACCTCTGGCGCCTCGTAGAGGAGGCGGCCGTACCGCGGAGCGCGGGGACAAGTCCCAGATATCGGGAAGTCCGGTCCAAGAAGTCGGGCTACTACTGGTCCTCCTCCTCTGCGTCCCCGCCTTCTCCTCCTCCGCCGCGACGGTAACCTCGAGGAGCCCGCGCGTAGCACGAGAGATCAAGGAGGCATGCGGTGTAGAGTGGCGGCGAGCAAGGCCACGGCGCCGCCGCCCATCTCTGTCAAATCTCTTTGTCGCGGGTGGCGTAAGGAGGAAGAGGTGGTCGGGCGGCGTGAAAAAGAAGCATTGTTTTTTTTTTGTCGGTCCATTTTTTCTACGGTGGTTGTTTTTATAGACATGGGTTGAGAGTGAAGAACGGACCACCACCAACTTCAAATTAGAAGTAGTAGAGATATGGCTTGTAATCAGTTTGTTAGCTGGGCGAGAGTGAATAACTCAGCGCAATGCCGTTGCTGCGCCAGCGCCACCATCTTTTTGTGCTTGTTCTTTTTTCTGTGTTCACCTTCTACCTATGAATTGTGTGTGTCCACGGTGAATTGTGTGCATTAGTGTTTTTTGATTCTAACACGTGTTATTTATCCGCGCTTCTATTAGTAGGGAGAGAGCTATTTTTAGAATTTCGAAAAGTTTATCAAGACGCTAAAAAAGTGATATATACTTCTCTGCCCATACATCCACCCAGGGTTAACTAAAATCCGAAAATCGAGCAAAAATCAATCGAAATCGAGGAAGTTTGAATTCCAATTTTTTTGATTCAGCGGTCAAACAACGGCCGGCAAAAGCGAAAATCGAGTGATTTTGCTGATTTTCGAGCGATTTTTTTTATTTTCAGCACATCGAAGAAAAATTGAAAAAAAATCAAAAAAATTATAAAAACATTTAAAAAATTACAAAAAAAATCCCAATTAATATATGAAACGCCTCAGAGAAATTTGAGCAATTTTTGAAATCGTTTATTGCTTTTAAAAAATCCAAAACAGCAATTAATGAAAAGGAACAATGACACTGTCAGATTTTTATAAATATTTAAAGCTTTATTATATTCTAAAATTTTAATATAACCATAAATAGTTCCAAAGTATCATTTAATAAAATTTTCATAAATATTAGACTTCATTTAGTGCCCATATAAAATCAAAAACAGAATAGCATATACAATGATAGTAGCACTTTCAGAATTTTTAAAAATACATATATTTGATCATCATCTGAAAATTTTACAAAATCATTATAATTATGTTAGAACATCACACAAAAAGTTTAAGAAATATTAGAATTCATTTTGTGCCCCTAGAAAATCAAAATCTGAAAAGCATATATTCTAATAGTATCACTGTCAGAATTTTCAAAACATCCACAGAACTGATAATAATCTTAAAGTTTTACAGAATCATTATCATTGCCTCAGGACCTCACACAAAAAATTTCAAAAAAAATTAACACATTTTGCTAAATTTTTTAAAATTTTCTAAATTTGTATTTGAACTCCACGGTTTATCAAGATGTTTTTATTGCCGAACGGGCTCGAAACGGTCGATTTTTGTGAACCATGCATCCACCCATCATTCCTTCCTGCAGTGCAGCCATCCATCGAGCAGTTGCGCTCTAGTCCCTGAGGCGGATTTTCTTCCCGTAGGCGCATATGCCCCTACGGGATCCACCGATCCAAATGCCTTGAGATCCATGTGCTTATTTTTTTTGAAAACAGCAAAAGCTGTGATTAAATTAGATTCGAAAGAAGAATTCAAATACAGAGTTTGAAATAAGAAACAAGACACGGTGCGGAAGGGAGCATCCGATAGAAGGCCACAGAGGGCGCGGACCCAGCGGAAAAAGAAAGAAAAAAACAAAAAACACATAAACTTTACGGCCGACGGTAAAGCAGTCCCCTAAGGTGCGAAACTCTGGCCAGAATCCATGTGCTTATTTGACAATATAAATCAATACCCAACCATATTTTGTACACAACCGTATCCATACATCATCAGTAACCTCATCGCCGGCCGGAAAACCTTGTCAGAAACCCCACCCGTCGCTGTCGCCTGAGCTGTCATCGCTAGAAACTACTGAGATGTCATCGCTAGAAACCTCTAGCTTCGGCCGCTGGAAACCCACTATCTTTGTGAGGCTACAAGAAACCTTAAAGACCTTGTTTGGGAAACCCATTCCCGACCAGGATCCCTGTGGATTGGCCGGGATTTTAACTAGGCCTAAGAGGTTCTGGCGACCTGCCAAGGCCTAGCCTCGATTTCTCGCGTGCCCACCACCAGCCACCTACTTGCAAGAAACCTCGTGCCTCTGTTCTCATCGCCAATCCGCACAGCTTTGAGTGGCCACCGAGCCAGCCTGCCTAGCTACCGCTGAAATTAGCCCGAATTTGGTCGTACCTGGCCACGGACGACGTGTCGTGGTGACGTGCAGCGGGTGGAGCCATACGCGGTGGCTGTGGAGCTCATGAGGATTCCCCCCATCAAACCCTGCTGATCTAGTTCCTCAAAGTGATCAAGCCAAACCTAAAGATCAATATGTTGGTCCCATAGCACGAGCTAAGGCAAAAGCTATACAAGATCAGGTGTATGTTTTACTTTTTAAATATCCATTAGTTCAGAATAACTTGCTATTTAATTTATGCACCTATACTTGTGTTAGGTTTGAAGGCTCCGGGGATCTACATCGAGCTACTAGAAAGGACGACATGATAAGAAAAATGAGTTTGCTGACCTACACTAAGAGCTTCACTTATATTTAGAAATGATGGCGAGTGTGTAAGCACAAAGGGAGGCATGGGATAAGAGAGCTGCACCAGGAAGCGTACCACTTAGAAAATAGCAATTCGGTAGCCCAAGCATAAGAATGGAATTTTCGCTAAATTTGAAAAGTTCATATTTGGAAGGTGCATATTTGGAAAGTATATCTTTAGGAAGTGCATATTGACCGTTTGTCACTAGATTAGTGACTATGTTGACACTGTAGAATGCGATGTTGTCCTATGACCGTTTGTCACTTGCTCCTAGGTAGACCTTGGCAACATGATTGTTATATTTTGCATGATGGCCGTAGTAACACTTATCAATTCACTTTTAACGGCCGTATTAAGAAAATACCACCCATGACACCTAGTAAGATACTTGCTGAATTGCTCTAAAAGAAAGAAGTGGTTAAGGAGGATAAGAAAGATGTTAAATATGATAAACAAGTCATTTTAAAAATCAAAAGTATAGTGATGCTAATCAATTGGATAAGCTTGCAAACAGGGTTGATTTGAAAGAACTTGCTGAAAACAATGATTTGCTCCACTTCGTGATGGTTTGTAAGGATATTTTGCTTTCGACTCATGACTAAACATCAGTTCCTAGTGCTGTTCGTAAGCTTTTGCAGGCGTTTGATGACTTGTTTTCAGCAGAGGTTCCCCCCAGATTGCCACAAATTCATGGGATTGAACATCAAATTGACCTCGTGCCAGGCACCCCACTTCCGAACTGCCCTCCGTACCGCACCGACTATGAAGAAACAAAGAAAATTCAGCGTCAAGTGTAGGAGCTACTCAACAAAGGGTACGTACGTGAAAGCCATAGCCCTATGCTATTCCTGTTATTCTCATTTCAAACAAAGGAGGTACTTGACGCATGTGTGTAGAATGTAGAGCGATTAATAACATCACTGTCCGTTATCGTTACACTATACCTCGGTTAGATGAACTTAGTGGTGCTGTTATATTCTCTAAAATTGACTTGCGTAGTGGATACTATCATATTAGAATTAAACCAGTTTGTACGAATGGCTAGTCATGCCATTTGGTCTTACTAACGCACCTAGTACATTTATGCGCTTAATGAACCATGTTTTGCGAGTTTTCATTCGAAAATTTATGGTTGTTTACTTTGATGACATTCTGATATATAGCCGCTCACATGATGTAAGTTCAAGCTCCATTGGTTTTGATGATTGGTTTAATATTAATGTTTAATCATTGTTTAATGACAAATCTAATCATTATGAGACTAACATGTTCTATTAAGTCTTATTCTTATTAGTCTCATACTTGGATGGAAAATAGAAAACCTAAGGTATGCACTTGTATTCATTCTATTATCTAAATGCATACTTAGAATTCAAGTTAAAGTATGAACTCTTCCATTGCTTTAGTCCAAATATGTGCATTATGTTCCTAATTCATATATACATGAATGCACACATCTAGGGGGAGTTGATAATTTAACTTGATGTTTCAATTGTATTGATCAATGTCCTCTTGTCATATAATATAAAAGATCAAGACCTTGAAACAATCTTTTGAGTATATATAACTTATGTAGTTGTAATATACTCACGCTAATAAAGGATAAACTCATATGTAATCTAAGATTAATTATGTGCATATTGATTCTATGATCAATTTGTTATATGCACATACTTAATGGAGTTTATTCTATAGTTGATGGTCTCAAAAGTATTGATCCCTTCCATCACTCCAACATATATGGATCATTACTAACCATCACATTGAGTATATGAAACTTGTGTAGTTATATATACTCATGTCAATTTAAATAAAATTTAAATTGAGTTCGGTTGTCTTTCAATCAATCGAAGAACATTTCATCATGTGTTGATGGTGTCTCTTTGTTTATTAAAGACAAGCGGAAAGTTCTTGAGTATAATGAAGCATTAGTTGCATCAAAGTACTCAAGACACAATTAATCATTCAACTTAATTGGGGTTGTGCTCAATCGATCTTAGAGGCATCCATTATGTGTTAATGGAGTGCGGTGATCATTGAGACAACCGTGTTTGTTGGACTAACATCTTCCATGAGTTGTGAAGTAGGTTGAGTCCAAGATGATAAAGAATCGAGAAGAAGAAGAGGAAGTCATCATGTGTTGATGAGCTTCAAGAGGTGATCCCGAAGTGAAGAGAATGGCTAGAGAAGGTTCATCATGTGTTGGTGAACAAGATGAAGAAGATGTGATCCTGAAGAGAAGATGATTGGAAATCATAAAAGCTCCAAGTGGATCGCAAGAGGCAAAGGTATAACTAGCTAAGGCTAAGGATGTGTTTCTAGTCTTTTGCCGGTCTCGGCGTTTTGATAGGAGACCGGATTGCTAGTTAGGTTGCCGTACTATTAAGAGGGGTTGAGTCTTTTAGCTTGAGCTTCATCATATGTTGATGAACTCAATCCGGTTCACTCTAGCTCACTCTCTTGTTTGGTGTTTGCATGAAGCTAACCATTTGGCATGTGTTGCAAATGGGTGAAGTTTGTGCATTGGATTTTGTATGAGCTAAGTATTTACATGTGTTGCAAATAAGGGTGCTCATGCTTGCATCTTAATTGAATCTTATTTAGACCCCTTTATAATGCACCTAAACATTCTTTTCTACGTCCACCCCAAATAGTGCATCCCACTAGAGATAGCCCAACCTTCGTGCACCCAGCGAAATGTCCCCAGAAACTTCCTCCATCAAAATTAACCTCTCAGATCTTTCCTCAGCTTTACTCACCCACATCCGATGGCCATTGTCTAGTGTGTCTAATCATCCCTGTGGCCCACAACAGACCTCCTCCCCGCACCTCCATCCAGCATCTTTATTGAAAAGGAAACAATCAAGGAAAAGGAAACAAATGTTTTAGAAAAGGAAATGACTGATACATACGTGCTGGGAAAAGGAAATCAAGGAAAAGGAAACAATCAAGGAAAAAGAAACAAACTTTCTGGAAAATAAAATGACCGATACATACGTGCTGGGAAAAGGAATTGGGGAGACGGGCGTGTGGCCGGAGATTGCACGCTGGCGTCGGGCGCGCGGAGGAGGAGATCCACGTGGCGTCCAGGGCGCATGTAAGAGAAGATCGACGCGGCTGCCGGGACGAGCGGCGTAGAGCCCGCGTGGCCCTCGGCAGCGATCGGAGGAGAGCCCGTGTGGCCCTCGGCGGTGATCGAGAGAGAGCCCGCCGGCGATCGACGACGACGCCCGTGAACGGCGACGCTAGGCCGCACTCGGTGGAGGCGGGCAGCGTGGCCGGAGATTGCACACGACGGCCGGGGGCAGCGGCCGGGGCGCGCGGAGGAGGAGATCGATGCGACGGCCGGGGCGAGCGGAGGAGAGCCCGCGCTGCCCTCGACGGCGATCGGAGGAGAGCCCATTCGAAGTATGCTGTGAAGCATCACTCGCGAGGTTCACTCGGTGGCGAGGCATCTTACGCCATCGCCGGCGGCGACAAAGTCCACCGTGGTCTTGCGTCGACAAAGTGGTGCTAATGGTGCCCTCGGCCGGGCCCATCCGTGACTGTAGCTCCACCGGTGGCCAGCCCTAGCTGGTCCCCTGTTTTGCTCTTGCTCACAGGCGGGCCCCAAGGTCAGTGACTGCTGGCCAGTGTAAAAGCGCATGCGCCACTGAGGAAAGACGCTTTTTGTTCTACAAAAGCGTATTTTCTATTTTCTTTAGAATTTCCATTACCCGAGAGCATACAAGTATTTGTAACTTTTACATTATATGTCTAAATAAAATGAAAGAAAATTCTAAAATCAAGTTCTTCCATAATATGCAAAAATATTTTGAAAAATAGTACCAGGTGAATTTCAAATTCAAATTTAAAGAAAAGGCCCAAAGATATGCTACATATAAAAATATTGCAAAAGAACTGAGAATTGAATGAAACTAATTTTATTAGGATCCTTATACTTCCCGGAACTCAAATATATATAATATTTAGATTTCAACTTTGTTTGAATCATTTTTCATTAGAGATTGTTCTCAATTTGCAATTGTAGCCTGGAGCCGAAAAAATTCAACGGAGAGGTGCTAGAATTTTTTTCCCACGTCTGAAATTATCCAACGGACGATGGGAAATTTCAGGCACGAAAAAAAAATAAAAACCAAGCTCTGCCCAGCCGCTGGATAATTTTGGGCATGGGAAAAAAATTACAGTGCTTCTCAACCACGGGAAAAAAATTCCAGCACCTCTCCGCTGATTTTTTCTGTCTCGAGGCTACAATCGCAAATTCATCACCGCGAGAGCCTGATTTGAAAAAAATTATAACGACGATACTAATATAGTAAAAAATTCGAGCCTAAGTATTTGGTTAAATAATCTGCGCCACCGCTCATTGAATTTTAAACTCGATCTTCAATCGCAAATTCATCGTCGCGAGAGTTGATTCGAAAAATTATAACGATGATGCCAATACAATAAAAAATTTGAAAAATAAAAAAACAATCAAGCGGTGCCCGTCGCTTGATAATTTTGGCGAAAAAAGAAATGCTCGACGGTATTTGAAAAATTCAAGCGTGGAAGAAAAATGAAAAAAATCAAGCGGTGCCTGGCCCTTTGAATAATTCGGGAAAATATGGAAAAATAAACTGCGCTCGCCGACCGCTTGATTCGCAGGGAAAAAAGATAAAAATTAAACAACATGCGTATTGTTCATGAGAAAAAATTGAAAAAATTAAGTAGCACTCACGGCATTGCTTAGTGGATAAAAATTAAAAAATTCAGCGCTCTCCGTGCGCTGAAATTAGGCTCTATGGGACTAGATCCGTAAAAAAATCTCCAGAAGGGTCATATTCGGGAAAAAAACGATCACGAGGCTAGGATATTAAAAAATTCAAGTCTGGTTTCCTTGCATGCAGATCCTCCCTGTTTATTTCCTTGTTTGATTGGCTCTCCTTCCAAATATGTGGTACATATACAACCCTTTAATCCCTTATCATACACACCATCTTCTCTTCTCTTGTTAATCTTCTCACGTATTGGTTCCTCTCCCATGCGTCAAACGGGAGTTCTATTCTTGCAACAGAATCCTCTAAAAAACACAAACTAAATCCATACCTTCCTTTCCCGTGTTCCTTGCGCAGGTTCCGGGAATTCCTAACTAAAGAACACCCGAACGTTAGGACGGAGGTGCCATACCTCCAGCCGTTCAGCCGTTCGGCGAGGCCGCGAGGCTTTTACGTGCGGCAACGGCGACCGGCGACGTCGGCGTACATACATACGTGAACAAGTCTTAAGAGCATACAGGAAACGTTTAGCAAAAAATATTATTGAGTGTTATATCTTCATTTTTGTACTCGCATACGGGCACTGTGATTATTTATTATTAAATGTTATATTCATACTTATCTTATCATTTAATTGATAAGCGGGTGTACTATACTAGTTTGATTTGGTTTTTGATTGGAGCTAAGGTTTTGCATGTGTTGCAAAAGGAGAGAGCTCAAGCAACTTGATTTGTTGTGGTTGGTTGCATGGAGCTAGAGATTTGCATGTGTTGCAAATAGAGGGCTCATGCACTTGAGTTTGATTGGTTGTTTGCATAGTGCTAGAGATTTGCATGTGTTGCAATTAGAGAGCTCATGCTTTGGTGTTTTAGCTTGTGATTGGATCATGTGTTGATCATCACAAGGCTAAGCTTGGTTTGGTTGCAAAATGTGTTTTTGCAAAGTGTTGGCTTGTTATTTGCAAATGTGTTTTGCAAATAAGTTGGAAGTTATGAGGTTCGATCCTAGAGCATGTGTTGGAATTTGCAAATGTGTTTTGCAAAGTGTCGGGATCATGTGTTGATCCTTACATGGCTAAGAGGGTTAATCTTATAGGTTCGTGGTTTATTTTGCGAATATGTTTTGCAAATAAGTTGGAGTTGTTATTTGCAAATGAACTTGAGATTATGGGTTTCGATTCTAGAGCATGTGAATAGGGTTTGCAAATGTGTTTTGCAAATTGACTTGATCATGTGTTGATCATCACATGGCTAAGAGGATTGATCTTATAAGTTCTTGGTTTATTGGCAAATGTGTTTTGCAAATAAGTTGTGCTTAATGAGATTCTTTGGAGTATGTGATTAACATGTGCAAATGTATTTTGCATAGTGTTGTGATCATGTGTTGATCCTCACATAGCTCAAAGAATAAATCTTTAATGGTTTGGAGAAAAGTTTTTGTGAAAAACCGTGTTTTCTCCTCATGGCCGGTCGTACCGCCCATGGTAGCCCGATAGCACTGGAGGTCTGGTGCTACCGCTCCTCTGGTCGGTGTGAAAATTCCACAGGAGATGTTTTTGTGTTCGGCTTGAGTCCGGTGCTACTGGGGTGAAGGCCGGTGCTACCGCCCGAGCGGTAGCACCGCTCCTTGTTGCCCAGTGCTACCGGATTTCCTGCAACGGCTAGTTTTGTAGCCGTTGGCGAGGAGGCCGGTGCTACCGGTCCCAGTTGGGCGGTAGCACCGAGAATTCTGGTTTTGTCCATAATTTCCCCCCAACGGCTAGTTTTGGCTTGGAGGCTATAAAAGGAGGCCTTGGGGGGCAAGGGCAGCGAGGTTGCTGTTGCTAGAGCATTTGGGTGTTTGTAGGAGTTGAGTGCATGTGTTGCCCTCTTCCATTTGCTTCTTGAGCTAGTGTGAGCCTCTAATTGCATGTGTTGCAATTAGGAGAGGATTGAGAGCCTCTTGTGCATTGTTGCACTTGAGGAGGATCCTAGTGCATGTGTTGCACTTGAGGAGGATCATAGTGCATGTGTTGCACTTAGGAGGTCACCGGAGTGCATGTGTTGCACTAGGTGAGATTCAAGCTAGAAGGCTTGACTTGTTACTCTTGGTGTTTGCCGACACCTAGACGGCGTAGCGGCGTCGTGCGCGGGAGCTCTCAACGGAGGTTGTGAGAAGCCCCGGCAAAGTTTGTGAAGGTTGGAGCTCGCCTACCCGGGAGGGAAAAGGAGCTACCACTAGTGGATTCGAGGTGGGTGCTCAATTCGTGGTGCCGATCCAATGTGTTTGGGCTAACCTCAATGTGGACTAGGGGAGACCGGCAAGTCTCCGAACACCACGGTAAAAAGTATCGTGTCTCTTGTGCTTGCTTTCCATTCATTATTTATATTCAAGCAATTTACATTCATAAAATTAAATTGATTAATTGCTTGTTTTTAGGATTGCAATATTTGTTAGAGACATAATTAGTTAGTGCACATAGTGAGCCTAGTTGATTTAGGCTTTAATTGTCAAAACTTTAGTTTATTGCTTCCGCATTAATTATTAATAAGGTTTTGGCATAAGGGTAATTAGGGGTGAATTGCTTTGTAGAAATTAGTAGAGAGAATTTTAAAAGCTACCTATTCACCCCCCCCTCTAGTCGGTATCCTCGACCTTACACATGATGAGCACATTGATCACATTAAGCAAGTTTTAGAAGTGCTACATTCTGAAAAACTTTCTATTAATCTTGAGAAGTGCACTTTTTGCATTGAAAAGGTTGTGTTTCTGGGTTATGTTATTTCTGGTAACGAGATAGAAGTAGATGCATCTAAAATTGTAGTTGTTCGTACTTGGCCTACTCCTATCAACGTTAGTCAAGTTCAACGTTTTCATGGGCTTGTTGGGTTTTATCGGTGCTTTGTAAAAGATTTCAGCACCATTGCTGCTCCACTTAATCAATTAATAAAGAAAGGTGTCGTTTTTAAATAGGGTAAACCACAAGAGTTACTTTTGCTGAACGTAAGGAACGACTCACGGAAGCACTTGTTTTAGTTTTGCCTGATTTCGCTAAAACTTCTGACATTGAATGCAATGCTAGTGGAATAGGCATAGGAGGTGTTTTAATGCAACAAGGCAGACCGGTAGCATACTTTAGTGAGAAAATGAATAGAGCTCAACTGAATTATCTAGTCTATGACAAAGAGCTGTATGCCCTAGTGTATGTTTTAGAAACTTGGCGGCATTATTTATGGCCTAGCGAATTTATAATACATTCTGATCACGAGGCTTTAAATTACTTGCAAGGTCAAGTAAAACTGAATCGTAGACAAGCTAAGTGGGTAAATTACATCCAATCTTTCTCATACATTGTTAAGTATAAAAAGGGTAAGGAGAATGTAGTTGTTGATGCTTTATCTCGTAAAACTAGCCTTTTAACTCAGTTAGGAGTGCAAGTTCTAGGATTAGAGTGCCTACGTGATCTTTATCAATCTGATCATGAGTTTTTAACGGTTCATTCAAAGTGCAAAGATGGGAAATGATGGAAAAAATATCACACACATGATTGTTTTCTGTTTCGCGCTAACAAACTCTACATTCCAGATTCGTCCATCCGCTTGCTTCTTTTGCAGGAGTCACATGCAGGTGGATTAATGGGACATTTCAAGCGTGATAAGGCATACATGATGCTGAGTGACAAGTACTACTGGCCCAAGATGTGCCGTGACGTCGAACGGTTTGTTCATCGTTGTGTGGTCTGTCACAAGGCTAAGTCTAAATTGAATCCACACAGTTTATACACTTCTCTTCCAGTTCCTAGTTTTCCATGAGAAGACATCAGTATGGATTTTGTTTTCAGATTACCAAGAACTAAAAGGGGGAAGGATTCTCTTTTTGTAATTGTAGATCGATTTAGCAAAATGGCATATTTCATTCCCTGTCACAAGAGCAACGATGCATTGCATGTAGCTGATCTGTTTTTTAGGGAAATTGTACGCTTGCATGGAGTGCCCAAGATGATCGTCTCCATGGTGACATCAAGTTTATGAGTTACTTTTGGAAGACGCTGTGGGCCAAGCTAGGGATGAAGTTGTTGTTCTCAACGACTTGTCATCATGGACGGACGATCAAATGGAGGTCGTCAACCGCACGCTTTCAACTCTACTTCAGACAATCATCAAGAAGAACTTTAAGGATTGGGAGGACTGCCTTCTGCACGTGGATTTCGCCTACAATTGCGTGGTGCATTCAACTACTTCATTCTACCCATTCGAGGTTGTGTATGGGTTCAAACCTATCATGCTGCTCGATTTACTACCACTTCTGAGCCAAGAGCGCATCAACATGAAGGCTTCAGGACGTGCTAAGTTCGTGAAGAAGATACACATGAAGATGAAGGAGAGAAGAAAGCACGCTACTTTGCTAATAAGGCAAACACAAAGCGCAAAAATATGGTGTTCTAGCCAAGTGATCTGGTTTGGGTGCCCCTACACAAGGATCGCTTTCCAAAGAAGCATAAATCCAAGCTCATGCCGCAAGGAGATGGTCCATTTTGGGTGCTGGAATGCATCAACGACAACGCCTACATGATAGAGCTTCCAGGCGATGACTATGGCGTGAGTTCTACTTTTAATGTTGCTGACTTTCACCCTTCTTCGATGGCTACGACAACGGTTTAGAGTCGAGGACGACTCCTTTCCAAGAGGGGGAGGATGATAATTCCCCATCAAACCTTACTGATCTAGTTCCTCAAAGTGATCAAGTCAAACCTAAAGATCAATATGCTGGTCCCATGACACGAGCTAGGGCAAAGGCTATACAAGATCAGGTGCATATTTTACTTTTCGAATATCAATTAGTTCATAATGACTTACTATTTAATTTTGGCACATACACTTGTGTTAGGTTTGAAGGCTTCGGGGATCTACATCGAGCTACTAGGAAGGGCGACATGACGAGAAAGATGAATTTGTTGACCTACACCAAGACAGAACTTCACTTATATTTAGAAATGATGGCGAGTGTGCAAGCACAAGGGGAGGCGTGGGATAAGAGAGCTACATCAGTAAGTGTACCACTTAGAAAAGAGCAATTCAGTAGCCCAAGCACAAGGAAGTATCGCTAAATTTAAAAGTTCATATTTGGAAGGTGCATATTTGGAAACTACATCTTTGAAAAAAAATGCATCTTTGGAAGGTGAAATTTGGAAAGTGCATATTTAGAAGGTGCACTTTTGAAAAGCCAAAATTCAGATTCAACTTGTCACATCCAACAAGACCACATTATTCAGATTAAACACAATAGCTTTTTATGCTTTGTTCTTCCCATTTGCAACGTGCAAATTGAGAGAGAAGCTGAGCGTACCCCTGAAGTACTTGTGCATCTCTCGCTGGTGTACACGTTCTTTGCGTCTACTTCCCAGTGGTCAAGTAGATGAGGATCACGATTGTTTCTGAACGAATACTATGACGTGCAGGTCGGTTGTTCGCAGCTGGTTGACCTCACTTCGTTTGGAGAGAATTGAGAGCATCACGACGAGTGAATTTTATGAGAAGCGGCTTTCCGTTCATCAGGATTGTTTGCCTCACTTCGCTAGTCAAGTTATCAAACCACGACAAGCCGTGAAAATCGGACAAACCCACCGTATCAGGAGATTGGTGCAGTGGCGGGCGAGTCCAGAAGCATGGAGGCGACGGAGGTTGGCACCGGGGTGGGTGGAGCTTGGGGAGGGAGCGGTCAGCCAGCGTTGGAGGCCAGAGAGAGGGGGGGGAGAGGAGATTTAAAAAAAGCTTGAATACATACTAAAGACAAGGGGGGGGGGGGAGGGATTTGGATACACATCGATCTTCAAGCGGAGCCGACGGTTGATGCAGTAGGTGCTTGTGCGCATAGGGGAAAAAGAGTTTCCAGTCTACTGTTGGGTAGGCCGCCGTGTCCTCCTTTCCCTCTAGTCTTGAGACTCACCAGACAACTAATTTTATGGGATAATAAAACATATGAAAGAAATCATATCAGTCCATATGTAACATATGGAACGCATCGGGCAAAACCATTGAAAGCATAAATATAATTATATAAACTATAAAGCATACAACAAGTGCTAACTATAAAGCACGTATGAACCAAAAAAATGTAAACATGGTGCCTGCATTTGTTCACTCCTGGGACAATAAAAAGGCGAAAATAATCAATAAGGCTGTACTATAAACTCTTCCACTTATGCAGTTTAATCAATTGCTACTTCTAAAGTACATTAATCAGGAATTAAGCAATATTCAGAAAAAAAAGGTTAGCATGCAGTAAATCACATACTCAGCTTCTCAAAACAGAAAAATGGAATTACAACCCGCAAGTTGAAACAAGATGAATTATTATAACCCACCAGAAGTCTTGAACCTGTGTTGCCATAAATTTTTGCTGTAGTGTAGGAGTAAAACAATGAAGAAAATAGAGAAATACCAATATTCACCTACAAAAAAGAAGGAACAAGCTTAACTGAAATGGTGGAGCACAACAAAAATGGCGAGTTAGAAAAATATGCACTTTGTGGAACCACATTGAAATAAGTAATTTGTTCTAGTGCATAGGGACAAACAACAAAACAAATAAGCATAATAAAAAACATGCATGGCTTCGGGATTCAGACTCACCGATGAACGGTGTCTCGAATAACAGGTGAAATGTGCTTCTAGGCCCTGTATGTGCACATGTGCATGTGGGATCTTAAATCATTTATTAATTATTAACCTTAGTCAAAATTGGAGCCCAAAAATAAGATGTTTGTTTCTGTAAAAAAGAAAGAAAGAAATGAATTGAACGTAAAAGGAACTATTCATACTATTGTAGTTATCAAGCTCAATTTTAACAAGGCACCACATCGCAATTAGCAGCAAAAGAACACATGAGAGAAGATGCAGAGCTGACGAAGCATTCTCTGTGTGAATTTTTGATGAAATGGCCTCATAGCTTCAGCTGCTCCCATCATGAGCCAATATGGCAAACCATCCACAGAATTCAGATAGAAGTACAGCTTTATCGGTCGATTCAATAAAAGCCTCCACTTCTTTCGTATGCAAAACCACAAAAGGGGCCTCCTCATGCGTAAGTGACATGATATAGTGTACTGAAGACAGTATATCACGTGTACAAAGCTTCCCTTGATACTTGAATAGTATGGAGTGTTGGTAGTATATAAACTTTATTCCATCAGTGGCACCAATCGCATCTGTCAGGAACTGTTGTAAATATTGCGGTATTAGCAAAATTATCATGACAATTATTCCAAGCATATTAAATAACCAAGAATGATCATTGTTAATTAAGCATAAGCTAAAATACTGAAACAAGATATTTGACAATATCAAAGCAGGAAGGCTAATAATCGAGTATTTAAGCAATTGCATAACAATGAACAGTAAAGGAGATAAAATAACTAGCATAAAGCTCAAGTTAATCATATTGAATGTTCTCAGATGTCGGGTTGCCTTAGGCCCTCCTCACCACTAGGGCAAGATATAGACTTGTTTGTGACAGCCTTTTCTCAAATTAACAATTTCAATACTTGGCAGTTAAAGAACCTAATCAAATGATAATCTAGAACTATGCAGACATATATATAAGGATAAACCAAGAAGAATGCTTACTGGACAGACAATAGCATGTAAGAACATCAACAGCCGACAGCAGAATGAACTAAAACAGCAGTAATGGCTATTGAACAGAAAGCAATCTACCACATATACATGTATATACAAGTCACAGAGGATAATCAAATGATCTAACCAAGTATTGCAGCATGTAAATAGCTAATTTTTGTTGTCACAAACAGTCTACCTTAACCCAAATCCTCACAGAACAATTGTCTCCCACATGCAAGGTCCCCAAGCCAATTAATTGACTGGCCCCTTTGCAATATAAAGAAAGCGAGTAATCACAGCAGTTAAGAATAATCACAAAGCACCAACTGTACAAGTCAGTGCAGCCGGCTAGGCACGTCAAAGACGCTGTCCCAGAAAACAATATCGCCGCTGCAATGCAGCAGAAATCACCGGCGAGTGTTCCGGAGATACAAAGCCGCTGTCCCCAAAGTGAGGCACTTCACCAGGGAACCCGAGATGCAGCTAACACTGCACAAAGCCACAGAACCAGCCCTCAGCCAAAGGGACAACAATGTCAAACAAGACAAGAAGGTCTCCAGTGCCAGAATTAGCACCAAAGCAAAATAGCCGAACTGCTCCTCCCACACCACTGGATCAAGCAGCCAGACTAAAGATTAACAAGTCTAGCAACCGAGATCTTTGCAGTAATTGCTTTCAATCTAACCTCAAAGCAATCAATTCGGCCAGAGATAAAAAACCCGAGCAACAAATAGGGTTAATCACAGAATATTACCCACTAGTTGAAACTGGGTTAGATCAAAGCCAAATGATTACACACGGATGATTAGAATGCAAAAACCAAGCAATACCTCAACTGGAGTGTACCAGAATCAAATTGGCTAAGAGGGATATCAGAAGGATTAGAGTCACCGTATGCCCTGAAGCTCATGCCACCAGCCAAGATAAAGGCGCACCGGGAGACGGCGAGAGAAAGCAACGGCCACCGGGATCCCCGCTTCGATCCGTCGCACGCGGGGCGGCCGCGCGACGCGGACGCCACCACGAGGACGCAATCTCAGCCGCCGCCTTTCAGGCCATCATCGCCCTACCTACTGGAACAAGAGCACCATCTGGTCCGGTTCGGCCGCATGGGCCAGGCCGGTCCAGTTGTCCTATCATCCTTTTTTTTCCTTTAGAAATTTGGAGAAAACACAAATATTCTAACAGGAACTTCTTAGAATTTCTGTACACAACTATCAAATTGAGGCGACCAACATCCTGCTCATCCGCAGCAACAAGATGTTTTTTTAGCCATCAGTGATCTTGAGTTCTTGACTCACCATACCCTACAGATCTATACCCCTTATAATGCACCTAAGCAATTTTTCCTACATCCACCCTAAATAATGCACCTCATTAGAGATGGCCCAATGTTCGTGCACCCAGCAAAATGTCCCCAGAAACTTGCATTCATCAAAATGAACGTCTCAGATCTTTCCTCAGTTTTACTCACCCACATCCGATGGCCATTATTTAGTGTGTCCAATCATCCCTGTGGCCCACAACAGACCTCTCTCACCTACATATTTGGAAGGAGAGCGAATCAAACAAGGAAATAAATAAGGAGGATCCGCATGCAAGAAAACCAGATTTGAATTTTTATTGACCAAAATTGCACGTACTACATATTTGGAAGGAGGGTAAATCAAACAAAGAAATAAACACGAAGATCACATGCAAGGAAACAAGACTTGAATTTTTATTGTCCTGGCATTGTGATCATATTTTTTTCCGGATATGACCCTTCTCGAGACTTTTTTTACAGATCTAGCCCCATAGAGCCCAATTTCAGCGCACGGAGAGCGTTGAATTTTTGTTTTATGTTTATCTAAGGAACCAACTATGCGTGAGTCTTTGCTTAATTTTTTCAATTTTTCTCGCGGAACTAGCGGCGTGAAAGCATCGTTTAATTTTATCTTTTTATTCTTGCGGATCCGGTGGTGAGCGCAGATTTATTTTTCGAAATCATCCATGTGGCCCACAACAGACCTTCTCTCACCTCCAAAGATCAACAAGGAAAAGGAAACAAACGTCTTGGAATCAAGGAAAAGAAATAAACGTCTGGAAAAGGAAAGGACCATATATTACGTCTTTGGAAAAGGAAACCGCGGAAAAAATTCTAGCACCTCTCACGATTTTTTCGTCTCAAGGCTACAATCGCAAATTCATCGCCCAAAGCCCGATTCGGAAAAATTATAACGACGATACTAATATAGTAAAAGTTCGAGCTCGGCGTTGGTAAATATCTGCGCCATCAGCTCATTGAATTTTTTCTCGAGGCTACAATCGTAAATTCATCGTCGCGAGAGTGATTGTAAAAAAATTATAACGATAATGCCAACACGGTAAAAATTCCCAAAAATAAAAAAACAATCAAGCGGTGTTCGTCAAGCTTAATAATTTTGGCAAAAAAATAAATGCTTGGTGGCATTTGAAAAATTCAAGCGTAGGAGAAAAATGAAAAAAATTCAAGCGTGCGCCCTTTGAATAATTTTGGAAAAATATGGAAAATAAATCGTGCTCATGGACCGTTGGATCCGAAGGAAAAAGATAAAAATTAAATAGCTACACAATACCGGTTCCGCGAGAAAAAATTGAAAAAATTTAAACAGCACTCACAAACCGCTGGTTCCGTGGATAAAAAATGAAAAAAAAAATCAGCGCTCTCTGTACGCTGAAATTAGGCTATATGGGGCTAGATCCGTAAAAAAATCTCGAAAAAGGTTATATTCGGAAAAAAAATACGATCACGATGCAAGAACAGTAAAAAATTCAATTCGGTTTCCTTGCATGCGGATCCTCCTGCTTATTTCCTTGTTTGATTCGCTCTCCTTCCAAATATGTAGTACATACGCTTTGGTCGACGATAAAAAATTCAATTCGGTTTCCTTGCATACGGATCTTCCCTATTTATTTCCTTGTTTGATTCGCTCTCCTTCCAAATATGTAGTACGTACAATGTGATCACAAGATTATTTACTATTAAGTGTTATATTCATACTTATCTTCTCATTTAATTGATAAACGGATGTACTACCGTCGTAGCGTTAGCACTGGCACTATACTAGTGGTCATAAGGAATAATAACTGGAGCAAGTTGGGCCTCAAGAAAATCTCATGAAAACCTTTTCATTTGCTGAAGCATGCGAACATTGGACACAGTCAAATACAAACACAACCGTGTCTTTCGAACAAACATTGCACTTTGGAAATTTTAATTTTGGAATTATGAGAAACTTTAGCTTAGTTTAAGACTTCAAATTCTGGCGATCAAATTCGACACCGGCCCGCTCACCTCACAACGAAAAAGGCCCAAGGTGTGACGGGCTACTCCTCGGTGGCCCTATCCTTGCCATGCGCATCTTCCATCCTACCGTCGGTTGTCGCCATCTCCCCCTTCTCAGTCTACACAGCTGACTCCATGGCCACCTTCTCCACCCTCTTGGGCGAATATGAAAGATTGGAAACTCAACAACCATATAGCATTACAAGAAAATCAAATTCTAAAAAAAATTGACCTTTAGTAGGGGATCCGTAGACCAGCAACATGGAGCCTGAGAGCATGGCTCGGTGTGGCCAAATCTAGAGGGCGTCATCTCCCTCGGTGCCGGTGGGCTAGCCATGGGCGGTTAACGGTGGCGGCCACCACAACAATAGGATCTAGACAAGTGCGGCCGGATCCAAGGGGCGATGTCTCTCGTGGTGCAGACGATGGACGGTGATGGCACCGTAGGGGAAGACCCTATTCAGATTTGATTTGCTGGATCCAATGCAGTGGTGGTAGAGGATGAGGATGGGGGAGGGGCGGTGCTGGCGATGGAGGAGGAGAGGGAGAGTAAAACAACCCAGAAGATTATCAGTGCAAAGGAGATCATCAACAAAATTAATAACGCATATAACTCAAGTAATCAACAAAGATTGATCATCATCAAATTTAATGACTCCTATAAAATTAAAACATTCAACAAAGAATAATTAACATTCTATTCATTAACAAAAATGTCATCCAACAATCATACATTACAATGTACATAAATGTCAAATTTCATCAAAAAGGAAAATATAAGATTGTTGGAATGCTCTAATAATCTAAGCTTCTATTGATCTTTAGCTCAAATACCTGAAAATGGTTAGTCATCCACATGTGTAATCAAAAGGCAATTAAAGCAAAAATTGAAACCATTTAGGTGTGCCGTCTGACCCGAATGAGTTGGTTTCATTCATCGAGATACCAGACCATCTAGGGTCGGTCGACAGCTCTCGCTAGTTTGGATTTCATCATCTGACGTAAAACAAACCTGCTTTTTCTGGGTAACCATAGCCATGTCTAAATAGTGCCTATAATATCTCATAGTAAAAATGTAAGACTCACAATGTAAAAAGGTAAATCACTGGGTAAAAAGGGGATACCTAGTAAAGCCTTCCTCAGTTTCTTCACTTCCTTCACACCAAGCTAAAAGGAGCCAAAACCATCCTCCCCCTGATCCTTCATTTCCCAAATACAACCGAAGCCAAGAAGTAAAGCAAACCAAGAAAAAGCAAGCGAGCCAGCCATAACCATTTCTCCCTAGTCCCCTTTTTCTTTCTCCACACACCACACCAAGCCTTTAGAGCCAAGCAAAAAGACCACAAGAGCACAAGCCAGGAGCCCGGGAAGACTAGGGAGCAAAGCAAGCAAGCCACCAAGATCAAGAAGGAACCAAGAGGCCGCTAGGAAGAAAAGGAGAAAGCCAAAGAGGTCAGGAGCAAGAAGGCCGAAGATCAAGCCCTCTCAAAATCAACCTCTCAGACAAGCAACACCATCCCCAAACCCCTTTGTTCCATTCTCTCAACCACAGGTAAGCAACCATCCATTGCCATTAGCATCAAAATAGGAGATAGAGACTAGTATAGACTTAGCGGCTATAGACAATGCTAGTGGTCTTAGTGGGTAGGGCAGCCAAGGGGCAGCGCCGTGCATGCCCGTCAACCCCCTCATACTCCCCAGTGTATGAAAGGCCATGGGTGTCGTCACTGCACCATCAAACCCAAGCACCAATCTGATATTCATCATCAACCAACTCACAACCAATGAGTAAAATCATGTAACATCGCATAGCAAAAATAATATGAGATCAATAGAAAGGAAAAATGAGGGAAAATTGGGGCATCACCAAGCTCTGGCATAGGTTAGGTAAGGACACGACTTAGGGGCCAGAGACGGCTATGAGGGAGATGGCCCGATGGAAGGAGCAAAGCCGGTGACCTGGGAGCCAGCCCGGGGCAGGCACCATGGCTTAGGGGAGAGGGGCCGAGGGATGGCCTGGCCGGGGTGGGGTCCAGGGTGGGGGAGGAAGAGTACGCCGAGGTGAGGCCCGGAGGGAGGGGTGGCTCGGCGACAGCATTGGGACAATGAGCAGAGGGCCGGGGTGAGGCTGAAGCGGAGGAGGCGGCCGAGGGCGACTGAGTGGGGCGGCAGGCGGCTGACGCGGCGCCTGCACGAGGAGCCGGTGATTAGATCGGCTGAGGCGTGAGGAGAAAGAATGGGAGAAGGAGAGAAATGGGGAATAGATAAGAACGTTGGGAGAAAGAAAAGGGGAGAATTGATCATTTGCCTCGTTTTTCTAGGTGCAATTGATCATTTGCCCCGCATGTTTCACTGACATGTGGACCCTAGAAAAACAGGGCAAATTATCAATTTTTCTGAAGAAAAGGATGAAGAAAAGAAGACGAGAAAAAGAAAGAAAAAGGGGAAATATAGAAAAAAAGAAAAGAAGAGAAAAAATTATAAATATAATAAATAGCAATTACACAAATAAAAATTTACAGTGATATTAGAAAAAAATTTCTAAAAGCAAAAAGAGGATAAACACCAGCAGATAATTAAGTAAAGAAACATGTAAAATTAGCATCCTCCATAATAATAAAAAAAGAAAATAATACCTCTATTGGAAGGAAAGCATGATCCAAAATTTTAATAGGCAACACAGATTGAATTACACCAATTAAAAATACGGCAAGTTAAAATGTCCCAAATTAAAATGCGTCAAGTTAAATTATGATAAGTCAAATCTTATCAAACTAAAAATACATCTAGTTAAAATACATCAAATTAAAATACCCAAAAATTGAAAAACACAGTATAAATGCCAATATACCAAAATTTAAGAAAAGGAGTTAGACACCATAAAACATGCAAAAATCTACTGGCTACCTAAAATATAGTATTTTATAATTTTAGGAGTTAAATCCAATCCGTTAGGTGAGCTTTAGCAGCAACCGTGCAAGGACAACTATTTTTACCAAAATTCAGGCAAGCAATCTCTTGATCATATTTTAACATTTTCAATCAAACATATTTGCTTATATGTGATATCACCAATGTGTTGGAAAAGTCTCTTTTAAGAAAACCATAAATCGGATGTTGTTGGAAAGATGGATGATAATGAACTGATGAGGCAGGGTTGATTATTGTTATGTTGAAATAGCTTGTCCAACGAATGGAGATGGTGATGTATATGCATATATATATGAAAGGAGTACTGCCGATGTGCATTGAAGTCGGGTTACAACTGGTAGTATATAGATGAGATGAGTACCGCCGATATGCATTGAAGTTGGGGTATAGTTGGTATTGTATATATGAGGTGGGTAGAGGGTGCCTTGAAGTGGATATTGCCAGTTAGACCCTCTACATATGGCTAGAATATAAGATTGAACCACTACACTTGGGTATTGAGCCGTATTTTTCGTATTAACCCTAGTGTGTGGAAACGGCCAGAAAAGATTGTCCTATGATAGTGCTATGATCTCCACATTAGGTATGAGTAGATAACTAAAAGTGTGAAGCTGGGTATGCCGAGAGTCCCAGTGAGGTACACATTTTTTGGTTTCGGGGCACTATATTTAAACGCTATGAGATGAATACCATCAATGTGCATTGAAGTCGGGGTACAACTGGTATGCTGTGAGTAAATGGGAAACAGTTGAGGACACCACGACTCGTCAGCTACCAGGATTGGAGATCTAATACTTGAGTAGTGGTAAACATTCTAGGCTCTCAACTGAGGTTGGGTTCACTATAGGTAAATGTCGGGACCCGAATATGCAAATCCAGACCCTCTGTGTATACCGCACTAGTCCAGGATCATGCTAGTGCACACAGGCCCAACATTAGTAAATATCACAATCATACATAGCGGAAATATTATGAAAGACATCATATATTAAATATTACTAGTTATATGACCTCATGGTCAACTTACATGAACATGCCTCGCAAGGTTGAATAACAAACAAAACTGCAGCGGAATGAGAACGTAGACAACCCCTCAGTATACCACAGGCAACTGACAAGGCTTGCGCCCTAAACATTTGTCTCCTCCTGGAACCTCTCCTCCAGCATTGATGCAAACTCCTCAACTGGTGATGTTGTTGTTGACAAGGGTGAGTACATAAAGCACTCAACAAGTTGTGCACAGAATGCAATTCTAACATAGCTATATGCAAGGCTTATTCTAAAGGATAGGCTATCATGGCTATTTTGCAACAAAGCAGCATTTATGAACAAATACAATAAATAGATTGTAAAGACTGTAAAACAAATAACAGTAATAGATAGGTTCAACATTTCTCAAGTAAACCAAGTTTTCAATCCTAAGTCAAGTTCCAACCTTCCATATGGCAACCCCGCCATCCCAACCAAGTTTTCAATTTTAATTCAACTAACCCTTAACTGTAATTCCCGAGCGTTGCTCAATACCGCGAGCACGGCTATTCGAATAGTTTTATACTCTGCAGAGGTTATGCACTTTACCCACACGAACATGATCGTCTCTTGGTGCCATGCAATTAACACACTTCCTTTGGTGTGTCAGCGAAGAGATCATGACAAAGCCTTTACAATGCTCTACCTTAACCTCGTACTACCCGCTAAGGTTTCAACACTGGTGGGACTGGTTACCACATCCAGGGGCCCCCTCTTGCGCCATATGAATTACACCATAACTCGGAAACTCACACTGCCAATGATAGTACCAAGCTAAAGCTTCACAAATTAATCAGCTAGGCTGTCCCATTCCAAACATGTGGTTGCATGATTGACTCAGGTCAAAGGCTTGCAAGGTTAAGTCCTTAGAGTGATCAGGGCAAGACATCCACATACCCTCCGCTCATCGGGCCCACCTTGGCATACTCGCCCCTTGTCACTTGCCCCAATCCAAATGATTATCACCCAAGTTGATTACCAAGCACCACGTGCCATCAACAATTCAACATCGTTGAATGACATGACTCGTCACTACAACTCTATCTCTTTGTACGACTTCACATGACGCACAAGTTCACATCATTGTTCCATATTCCATTAGTCAAGATTAAATATTAATGATTCAAGTACATGTGATGACGTGGCATGGCTAAGCAACTAATACGGTCTAACCATCCCATGTTGATTATCATTACTAACCAACTATAGTAGTCCAATCTAGGGTGACAATAGATCACGACATACAAATGACAAGGTAGGGTATATAGATCAAATTGGTATAATAGCTAAGTCCCAATTTAAATTGAAACAGTTGTTTACTTGAAATAATATGCAATAAAGTAAAACAATATAGCATTTGTATAAACATGGGTTCAACATGATCAAAGCACAACTTGCCTTATAAAAGCCCTTATTCTTGTTCTGGACCTTGGTCTTGAGTGACGAATCTTCCTCGGATGCGTTGCACAATTTAACGTCTACGCGAAACGAGAGAGAACAACAAATAAACACCAAAACAGAGAGCAAACAAACTATAAAAATTAAATAAAATTCATCATTAAATAGATCTCAATTTTAGAAACTTGAATCACCTCAATTGGAGCTCGTATGAGGGAGAACGGGCTCGCGGAAGATTTAAAAATCATAAAAACCTGAAAATTAGAAAATACCAAATTACCCAAATTATTTTTACATAGAAAAAAATCAGTTTAATGCACCAACATGACGTCAGGGTGACGTCAGCCCTGGCCCGGATTGCTCTCGCTTCGACACGTGCCCTCTGGTCCACTGGACCGGATCCATGGACCAGATCTCGCTCCTTGGACCGCACTCGGTGGACTTGGTCCACGCGCCAGCCTGACTGACAGCGGGTCCCACGCTGCGGTTGACCAGGTGCCACCGCAACGCACACGCGACTGCCACGCAATCGCCACGCAGCCGCCACCTTCGCAGCCCCACTCACGTGGTTGCCAAGCGTCGGTGAACCAACAGGCCACGTCACCGCCACCGGCACGGGACCCTATGGTCGCCGCCGGCTGTCGGCGAGGGCATCCTCAGAAAGCTCTCGACGTCGCCCACCTCCTGACACGCTCATATCCTGGTTTTGTGAACCGGTTCAGCCTCGGCTTTGTCTTGAACAGCTCGACAGTTAGAGCTCCTGCGACGACGGCGCTCCGGTGACCTCCTTGCGACGGCGGCGTGCGCACGGGATGCGCCTCTTGACGGCGAACTCAACCTCACCGATCTCGGGTTCTATCCTCCACGGGTGGCGACGAATCGACGGTTTCTCTCCTACGGCGGCGCAGGGTGGAACACCTTCGATTGCATCGAAACGACGGCGATTTCCGAGGCTTAACCGTAGGGTTTTGGTTGCCTCGATCCCTGCGCACCTGATGTTCCCATTTATATAGCACGCGGCGGCCGGATTGAGCACGAATCAGAGAGGAGTCCATGGCGGCTATGGCGCAAGGAACAGAGTCCAACTCGGAGACGCCTTGGAGAAGACGACTGGATGACTTACACATGGCAAATCTAACAGGCACGCACGCTAGGGTTCCTCAGGATCATCCTCAAACCGCATTTGTCCGTCCCTGATCCGATGTTGCTCACTTCGCCTTCTAGAAGATGGGCCGATCGGGCTGAGCGAATATGGGCCACGGACGCACAGAAATGTGCTCCAGCCCGATTACTATTAAATGATTTTCCCGTATTTTATTAATTAAAATAATTCCGATAATCTAATTAATTAATTTTAGACAATATAAATATCAGGAAAAATCCAAGAAAAATCCCAAAAATACTTTGAGACATTTTGAACTCAAATAAAATATTTTGGGCAAAACTTTATATTAAGTATATATTTTTAATTATTTTTCTCAAAAGGCCAATATTCATACTTTGAAATAATTTAAATTAAAATCCAAAAAAATTCAATAAATTTAGAAAGAAAACACAAATTGCACAAATAACAATTAAATAATATTAAATGCAAATTTTGGGGTGTTACAGTAAAGTGGTACAAACCTACGCAGGGTAAAATCATGAATTCATGCATATCTCCTGGATTAGAGGCTAGAAAGCTAAGTCTGCGTCATATATGAATGCTAGTAGCAATTTCAAATATTAAAATCAGAAACCCATGTTTTTCTAATAAAACCCTATTTTTTTAAAAAAATGGATTTGAAAGAGATGGATAAGTGATGAATGATAGAAAAATTCATATAATGCATTTTGTTATTAATGCTTGCTGAATACTTTTGTACTCACCCTTGCCTAACTCCCCCTTTGCTTAGAAAACTGCTCCAAAGATTAGATGTCCGGTTGGGACGCGGATCCCTATGGATTCGGGTGAGGCATGGGTTGAGAATCTCCTGTAGGGTTAGGGTGACAAGGTGGCGGAGAACTACCAGGAGGATTGGGTGGAGCAGTGGGTCATACGGTAGTGGCTGTCGATCCATTAGGTATTTAGTGTTTATGTAAATTATTTGTCGATGTACTATGTATTATGTATGAAATGGTACTATGGTCTTATAGCCTGTGTGGCAATGGATTGTAATATTTTCATTTTAGTCTCTAATTATTGTTCTGCTGTAATACTCTAAACATGGTGTATTAACTGATAAAATGATGGGTGCACCTGATATTTTGTAAGTTAATATGCCGAGATTAGTGTAATTATCTCAGAGTAATGGCGGTGTTACTATCGTTACCCTGGACTAATTATGCGGGTCACCACAGATGGGGTTGTGCCGATGGTGGAGGAGGAAGGGAGGGTGGCGTCGGCGAGAGATGCAGTGGTGGTAGAGGACAAGGATAGGGGAGGGCGATGCTACAGTGGAGAAGGAGCAGGAGGGGGCTGCATCGATGTTGGAGGAAGGGAAGGGAGGCACTAGCGAGAGGTTGGTGGGAGAGAGAGATGGAGGGGATGAGTGGGAGATGTAATTGGGAGGGAGAGGGTGGACATAGGTCCAAGATACTTTTTAAGGGGAAACCATACTTGTTAATACCGTATCAGAGGCTATACTGGTTTGGCTCTTGGAATGGTACATTCTGGTATCGATTCATGCCGGTGTATCGTTTCAGGTTTAATATAATAATATATATTTATAAGTATACACATGTTTATTTATATGTATACCAAATTTCACTTATAACATTACTCCAAATACATAGTAGTACTATCAAATATAACATATAATTCAATAGATCACATTATTAATTCCATAGGTATGGACGGTATTGACCAGTATCGAAGCCAGTATAGCTGGTGTTGATCGTTATTGAGCCAATATAGCCAGTATTGACCAGTATCGAGGCCAATATTTATGTGTAAATCCATAAATTGAATTAGAATTTTTTTATGCAAGATATGAAAATGCGAACATTACGATAAGTTATTTCTTCTTTGTAGTTGCATCCATTTGAGTCCGGGTGGAAATGGATCGGGTAGTTTTCGACTGATCCGAAAATTTTTCGAATATGGATTCTATCGGCTCGACTATTGATCAGATAGTATCGAATTGGAAAATGAATATGGATTTTTTTCTATCAGATACAAATATGAATTCGGTACCTCTCTATCCATCGAATACGAATACAGATCCAGCTTATCCGCATATTTAGGGGTTGGATTATCCAGATATTCACACGTGCAGGCTAGGCCAAGGCTACTATTTTGGCCCAAAAATGTTTGTTAATTTCAAAATGTTTTCTAATTTAATTAATCCAGAAATAATGTTTCAATTTTAAAATTAGCAAAGCAGCTCCAAAAAGTATGAATTTTTTGGGCGATATTTCTAACATAGTCTAGCATTTAATGAAATTATATTTAGAACTTTTCCAGCTTTTATATTTTCTAAAAAATTCATACACTACTGTCTTTAATAGCAAAATATTTTAAATAAGTAGCCAAAAATGTAGAAAAACTAAAAAATGCATACGTTATTATTTTAAACATAATTCAATAGAGAATGCAAATCTTCTGCCATTACATGTTCTTCATGAATATTTGGATCAAATAAACTAGTTATGTTTTTTTGTTCATTTTGTGTGTACAATTTGAAGGGTTTTCATGTTCCGAGAAATATTTAGCACCGTATTTGTTTCGATTCCTATTCACTTCGTATCTGTATTCAACATTATTTATATTCGTATTTGTATTTGGGTTATCTATATTGGTATTCATAACTGAGGAAAAATATGAAAATAAATTTGACATAGTCATGATCGATCCGTATTTGAACTGTTTTCACCATTAAATGTGAGTTCCATACTGCATACGGATTGAAATGGTAAGCGGATCCTATTGCATGTCTGAGATTTGCATGTTGGTCCATTTAGATGTAAATGGGTACTGCGTTTGACAGTGGTGGCCCTATTTACTCGGATAAGTTAGCATGCCAGTTAACGGCCTGATAGCCCCTGGGCATATTATCAGTGCAACAAAATACATAAATAATCATAACGGTTAACGTGTTGAACATGCGCACAGTGCATGACTGGAAATCTGATTATTACTAGTTCAACGCCCGTGCGTTGCTATGAAAAATAAAATTGGTAACGAAACATAAAGGTCAAACAATAAGAGAAAATTATGCTACAAGATCAAACATCTATTTCTTCCGATTACACAAGTTTTTATGGTTTCTCCTCCGACATGAATTTAGGCATTCATGATATTAGAACACATTTAAAAATGATATTCTTGGTATACGTCTCGAAAGATCTAAAAATAAACAGTTACATTGCAACACAACTTGGGTAACATTTTGATCAAAACCTTGTCTATGGTGTAAGTATTTCTCCGTAGACAATGTTTTTCGTGAGGTTCCTATAAGTTTTCTTAGACTTTCGGCCCTTGTCCTTCTCCTTATATGCGGCAGCAAGTATTTTGATATTGCTTCTAGCGGTGGCTCTAGACAGAGCAACATACAGTTGCCTATGAGAGAAAACTGGTTTAGGGAGGTAGACACCGACAATCGGGATGGTCTGCCCTTGCGCCTTGTTGATTGTCATTGCGAAGCTGACATAGAGGTATTCGAGGTAGAAACACTCTCTTCCCGACATGCTGGCCAAGCACAATCTCGTCATCTATAGTATTCTTTTGGAATGCCTGAACTACAAGTATCGTCCCGTTGCATAGTCCATTTACAAGGTCAATGTTCCACAACAGTATCACGGGACAGTTAATCTTGAGCTTAAGTACATGCGGAGGTAGACCTTTTTACTGAGAACTTCCCCACATATACATGGGCGTCCATGTACTGTGCCTCGAGATTGTAGGCAAAACCACCAGACCAACATGAATGATAAAAACTTCATGTCTAAAGACAATACGTGGTATCCAAGCAGCACAAGTATTCAGGTTGATGACAGTTTCGCAACAAAATTCACATGATTTTATGCAAGCCAATGATCCAACAATGTGAATCGTCAACCACCACACACACTTCTCCTATGTTGTAACTAATAGTCTTAATCATATCAATGCAAAGCATACATGTATCTAGGATCCAGAATCCACATCACAAAAAATAATGAAATTGGTAGCCACAGATTTCTCAAAGCCTTGATACGGTTATACCATTAGGTAAGTTCATAGTCCAACCGTATAAATCAACACGCAATCCACTCATACCCAGCCAATCCGAAAGCCTGTTTAATTGGCACTTAAGCAGACCCCTTGGTATTAACCTTCAGATAAGCTTACCATTAAGGCATGAAGTGCTCAACACTTCAGTCTAACTAAAACAAGCATTTATTTGTGTATATTTTAAGAATACCTGAGGAAGGCAAATATCTAGTGGCTATCCATTCCTCTAACAATGCCTGGACAGAACAACAAAGCAAATCTGAACAAGAGAGTGAATATGAACTAATAAATAAAATAATGAGTGCAGAAAATACAGAAAATATGATTGCCAAATATGATGTACTTGTATACAGATACATGGAAAACAAGAGCCTGGACTACTTTCTATTGGTATGCTAGCTGTTACACAGGCCACAGCCTAATGCAAGAAAAGCTACTGAACAGACTCAAATGCAAGAAGAACAAAAGATTTTTAAGTGACAGAAAGAGCTGATAAATACACAAGTTCTAATATAAGTGTCTGATAGTTCTTTCTCTCTCTTCCTCTCTAAAAAAGGTAGCTCTTATTTCTCATAGCTTCAGGTAGTTGACAAATGAACTGTGCATAGGAACCCAATATGACTGAAATTACATATTTCAGTAGATTGTAGCTATGTATTATGACCAAAGTTTTTGCCTAGTCTAACAATATTGGAATAATTTTATTCATTCAAGTCTTGTGAAACAAGCTAATAGAGTTTTTTTACAGCAATATCAAAATTAGCAGCATGCCAACCATAAACTAGCCTATTATTGTTCTTGCTCAGGAAAAATCAATTGCTAGAACCCTCCTTCAGAAACAATCTTTATAAATTAGAAAGGAAACATCGAAAAAGGACATTATGTATGAAATGAACTCTAATAATTAATTTCTTGAAAAGATACAAACCCAACAAAGTAAACACTTCAAACTAAGAGACCAACCAACAATACAAAACTGCACTTGAAACATGTACAGAAAAGAAAAGAAAAAAGGGAAAAACAACACTGCCACCTCCATGTTGGCCACCACAGTATCATACCTCACCTTTAAATAAAACCTCTATCTCCATCAAACGGATCAGACAACCTCATCAGAAACACCTGCTACGGGCATCAGCATGCAAAATTGAACGAAATAGTCCACTACATATACGCCGCCAACTAAACTGCAATCGCCAAGTTAACTGAGCAAACAATGGAAAGTACTGTGAAAAGGGAGTCAAGAACCCACCGGAGAGGGAGACGATGACTGAAGAAATGGGCACGCACAGACGCACTGAACATAATGACTTATATAGAGAGTGATTCTAGTTCCAAAGACTGGAATAACACTTATCTAATGTGGCTTCCAACAGAATAACAAAAATATGATAAGTCAGTAGTAACAAAATGATTATCTGATAAGTGAGTTGAAACAAACCGCGATAATTACGGAGATTGTATCGGCCACGGTCGGTGGTCAGCTTCCACGCCATGCCGTCCACCGGATGTCACGGCATTAGCGCTTTGCGCTCGCCCCTGCCACAAGCATCCTTCTTCGGGCCCGCCGTCGAGTCCGCGGACGACCGGGACCCCGCCGCCAGAGAGGAAGGGGCCGGATTCTTCCGTGGAGTGGCATCGCGTCGTCGCATAACAGCAGCCCGCGCCACCTCGCGAAGTAGCAGGAGGTAGTAGCCATGGAGGTGAAATTGGGGATTTAGGGTTCTGTTGGTGATTGCTTCTATTGCTTCTGTTGGGGATTTAGGGTCCATTTGGTGATTGCTTCTGTTGCGCCTAGGGGATTTTGGGGGAGGAGCGATCTGGTGGCGAAATGGCTTGGCAGCAAGCAGGGGATCAACGGCGGCAAGCGATAAGGGTGGGAGAGAGGCAGAGAGCACGTCACTTTGCGGCGGACCGAACAAGAAGATTGGTTTTTTCGGTGGTCGGTCGGTTTATTTTTGGTTGTTGGTTTTTTTAGAAGTGGAGAATAGTTTTTTTAGAGGTGGAGAACGGACCACCATCAACTCCTAATTAGAAGTAATAGAGATACGAGTAAATCGAACGGTTCAAAATTTGAGTTCGCGCTAAGAATAAAACACTGGGATACTCGTGAATACTAGCCAACATTTTTTAGTACATCGTATGTTCCAGGGCACTCAAATTTTGAATCTCCCGAAATAGGCATGTGCCTCCTGGTGTCACGCCACGCGCTCCTCTCATGAGTGAACAGGTTGGGTTTGTTCTCTTTACGTTTCGTGGGTTTTTCTTTGTCTGGGCCATTTGTCATTTGTAAAAAATTTGTTAAGGTAGTAGGGCCAAAAACAAAAAAAAGAGACAGATTTTTACATTATTTATGTAATAAATTTATTTACTTAAATTTTTAACTTTTAGGAGGCACTTATCTATACACTAAATTTTTTACTTATATTTACAAAACTCATTTCCTATCCAATTTTGTTGGTTATGATCTTGGCTTGAACTAACAGAGCCGAGATTTCAGGGGCAAGGCCCACCACGAACGCGCAATGATCGGAAGCGCACCAACTGTACTTGGTTCGGTCCCGTTAACTAGCGTCATATAAAGAAGGGAGAAACCGGCACTTGTTTGATTACTTTTGCTCTCAAGTCTGCTACTCCTGACACCCCCATCAGATCTAAGGGCTTTGGCACTAAGGTTAGCGAAGACCCTCACCATCACCATGAAGATCATGGTGTTCTCTTTGTGTCACTTTGATAATAAAACATTCATTAACGACTCAACTTGATATGCTTCGGGCTTCTTGAATGTAGACAATCATAATTTCTTCACCATGTCAAGACTAGTAAGGTTTTGGCTACTACCACCATCAATTATAAAATTGCATAACTCGCTCTTGACTTTACTTTCAATGTGGAAGATGTTGTTTCTTTGACTTGTGTCCAAACACTCTTTGCTATCCTTGTGTACACGTCGACCCGTAAGAGTGAGACCCAGCATAAAAGCTACATCTTCACACACCATCTTGTCATCATGCTCAGAATTACTACTATTTTCTTCATCTTCATGCTCACTTGCAAAATGGTATTCACCTGATTCAGCAATAATCATGGTATGCTTATTTGGACACTCACTCATCAGGCGTGTATACAGTGTCAGGGTTACTGAGAACTGGTTCTAGATATCTACTGTGTATACGATATGCTACCGAGGACATCTGCCCTTAAGGGGGTAAGTGTAATACCCCAACAGTTAATGTGAAGGCCCATGTGGAGCGGTGGTAAGATTAATCCTACATTACTTGCATAAAGTGAGTTGTAGTGGTATATAATGCATGTTTGGTTTAAACATAGCACCTTCAGGTTAACCTTTTTTACACAAAGTGAGAACGAAAGCGTAAGCGGGATGCTATGCGTGTGTAGATCTGCCCTATATATAGGTGGGCTAGGTATTGAGCCAATTTAGGCCATGTGTTACAATTGTGCTCAAGCTATAAGTGCTCAATCTACGTAGGGATGAAAACGGATCGGATAGTTTTCGATCAATCCAGATAATTTTCGGATACGGATTCTGTCGGATCAGATATTTGTCAGATAGTATTGGATCAGATACAGATACAGATTTTTTCTGTTGAATATGAATACGGATTCAGTAGCTCACTATCCGTCGGATACGATGATCTGGATAATCTAGATATTTATAGGCCGCATATCTGGATATGCATGTGGGTTGGGCCAAGTCTACTCTTTTGGCCCAAAAAGGTTTTTGAATTTCAAAATCATTTTCTAATTTAATTAATTCACAAATCAAATTTTAATTATTAAAATGGGCAAATCGGCTTCAAAAATTATGAAATTTTTTAGGGAAGTTCCTAACACAATCTATCATTTAACAAAATTATTTTTAAGATTTGGGTCATTACATGTTCTTCATGAATGTTTGAGCAAATAAACTAGTTACTTTTAAAAATTTTGTGTGTACAATCTAAGGGGTTATCATGTTCTGATAAATATCCATGATCGTATCCAATTCGATTCGAATTCGCTCCGTATTCGTATTTGATATTATTCGTATTCGTATCCAGACTATCCATATCCGTATCCGCATCCGAAAAAAAAAATAAAAAAAAATATGGTAGAACTATTATCCGTCTGTATCCGATCCGTTTTCACCCCCTACTTCTATGGTCTGGTCCCTCTCCCTATCTCCTAGTCTTCCTTAATGAGATCTCCATCTCATCTCCTCTTGTCATCTGCCACCGCCTCCTCCTCATCTTGGTGAGATCTCAGTGCACCGTCGCGGATGCCATCGGCACTCCCGTACCACCATAGCATCGCCTATTCCCTGCAATGCCATGCTGTGACTAGGGACTTCTAGATCCACTGGCGCTGTAGACGGGGACAACAGGATGAGACAGTGTCATAGCCGTGGATGGGCTAGCAGTGTCATGGATAGAAATGAACTGATTTGAACTCGCCTCCCTCTCCTTCCCTGGAGCTGGTGGGAGATGCTGATAGCGCACTGAGAGGAGTAGGAGGAGATGACGGTGAATGGGCGGAGCTTGTGTTGGCGGATGGACCTCCCTACCTCTCCACCTCCCCCTCGGCTGAAGAAAGAGAAACAACGATGAAGGAGCGATGAAACACGGCGTCAACACGACAAAATTGTGGGTGGTGATGGTGGGGCCGAAGGACTACACAACGGTTGAGATGGGGGAAGAGGCAGCAATGTTGGGCCATGGAGCAGTGGCATCGATAGCGGGGAAGAGGGAGGGGGAGTGATGCTCGACCGCATCGGGGCATAGTGGAGGTTTGCATCACCGGGGTCAATCGTCGGGGTTTGAAACAACACTCATTAGTCTCATGATCAGTAACTAGTATACACATATTTAACAATTGGAATCACAACCATACATCATTTTATTAATACGGAAGCTATTTGTACAATATAATCTTACAACTCAGAGCATATATATATATATATGCCCAACCCGGTCCCGTTTGTCTGCCTCTGAGCCATGTTCTTTCCCCCTTTCCTCTCCCGGCCGAGGCGAAGAGAGAGCGTCGCCGTCCTTGCCGTCCGGTCGCCGCTGTTCCTCCGGCCATGTCTCGCGCTGGCCATTTCGCGACTGTGCTAGCTGTCCTTCGCCGACCCGCGTTGGAAAAGAGTCTACGCCTCTTCGTCGCGTGAAAACAGCAGCAACGACCGAATCCGTGCGCTCGGGTTTGAACCCAAATGCAAATGCAAGCGTTTCATAAGTCTTAAGCCATTCGCTCGCATCACATTGCATTTCCTTATACCTTTCTTTGCTTTTTCTGTGAGTCGAGAGCTTCGCACAAAACCTTTTCCCCAGTTCTTTCGCAAGAACCCAAAAAGGGGGAATCCTGCAGACAAGGTCAATCCGCTTCCGTTTCTTCAAATTGGTTCCACCCTAGGCGTCCTCAACACCCTTAGGTTACTGATCAACCACCAATTTGGTTTGTTTTTGCCCGCAGAAGCGCCGCACCGCCGCTCTTCTTCTTCCTGGCCGGGGCACGGTGGCAGCTCGGTTCAAGCCTTCTCCGACCCAGCTGACCGGTGAGTCTGACTTCTCTCTCTCCACTGTAGCTAGCCAAACCCTAGCTCGTCGGAATCTAGAACGCTAGTTGAGCTTTCGCCCGCTCGGCCATGGCGCCGCGCACTTCTGATGGCGCCACCTTCCGCCACCTCCGGTGAATGGTACGCATACAGGTGCGCACGAATGTGCTGATGCTCATGGTGCTACCCATTCGGCCGCGGCGGAGCTAGTTCGCCGGCGGCAAGCAAGAAACCGAGATGCTCATATCATCACGACCGGTGGGTCCCGATCGATGGGCGGCGATGTTTGAATGCGTCTGGCTTGCTGAAAGAATACGCTTTCCAGTAAAGAAAGCGGGTTTTCGGATTTTTGGTGATTTTTCAGAAAACCGAGTAGATTCAAATGCCAATAACTTTTAAACTATAACTCCAAATTTAATGAAACCAATTTCTAAATTCGTGTAAAATTCTATAGATTCAGAATATGCAAAAATTAATTGAAGATGAGTAATGAGCGATTTTAGGAAATTCAAAGAGATGCTTAAGTCTAAGTAGGGCCATGTAATTAAAATATTTTTTAGATAAAGTTTAAATTGAATGAGATAGGTTTTATGAAACCACTGGTTATTGGTACTCCAAATGTGTAAGAATAATTTCGGATCACCTAATTAAGTGCCATGTTCAAATAGAATGAAATGTTATTGTGTAAAAGGAATAAATGAGTGAAACATATATATATATTGAAGTTTATATGGATAAAACTTAAGATGAAAAAGCCAAGTATCAATATAAGCTCATTTGGGTAAAAATGCTTAGAAAAAAGTGTGAGTGGTGTTTCTTCAATGAAGAAAGATAGTAGTTGTAATGGTAAACATAGGTGTAATCTACTATGATTAAGTTCAAAATAATTCAAATTCAATTTTAAAATGTTTGCAAAACTATACCCTGATACTAGTAAGAAAATGAATGACAGTTAGTGAATGATCTAGTTGCAAATGAAAGTAGAAGTTGAGGTGTTGTAAGGGCTATTTTGTGATCATTTAGGCCTTTTCATCAATATGTAAAATAGATTGCCAGAAAGAATGTAAAAATAGTATAGAAACACTCCATATAGAATGTTCTATTAGGTTCTGAAGAAATTAAGCCATTTTGCTAAGGTTTGTATGCAAAACAAGTTAGCGAAATAAGCCTAACTGATATAGTTTTCAGAGCAATTAAAATACTTAGCAATTTTAACAGCTTGTAAAGTAGCTCATCCAAGTGAGAATTTTAGAGAGGATAATGTAGAGATGATCACCAAAGTTTGTACTACTAGATTCTAGAAAAATGTTCTATTTGTGAGCTGTGCTTCACTTAGTTTTCATAAGGGTAATAACCTTAAGTGATATTGTTTAGTCTGTTTTCCTTAGCCAAGTTTATAGCCTAAGTCCAGATTTCAACTAAGCCTTTTTAACAGTAGATTTTAAGCCTTGTCTAAACCCAAAAGTTTAAGAGAAGCCATTAGAATTGTTAACTAAAGTATGCTCTAGCTAGTTTAGGATTAAAACCCTAATTTCATTAGATTTTGTACATAAATCTTATTAGATGAATAACCCTAAATGTCATGGTTTTTGGAGCCCATGTTGTGAGCCAAAGAGAAGGCAGAGAGCTAAGTTTTCCAAGTGTTAATCTTTCATGTCATCTTCTAAAGGAATTAATGAACTAGTTTTCCTAATCTAAATAATAGCTGCATCTTATTGGCGAACGTTAATTAGGAATAATTCTTTTAGAGCAATCCCTGTCTTGGTGTGATTTTGTATTTATCTTTGCTGTCTGTTTTCTTTTTGCCCATTTGGAGTTTACTGATGTTCTTTTGTTCCTCGTTTTCTCGACGTTTAGACACTGACGTCCTCGAAGAAGAAGACGACTCTATCGCAGATCTAGACTTTATACCTGACAGTGAGCAGCAAGGCAAGCAACCCCTTGAGCATATTGAGCCTGATAATTTACCTACCTTATGTTGTTTTTGCTTATGTATGATGCATCCGGATAATTCTCTATAGAAGTGCTAATTTGGGTTGGAACTGTAGTTAATCCTGTACATTATGGTTTGTCTCAATCTGTATGGACATGTGAAACTTGTAAACCCTAGTTTGAACTAGACATACTTAATATCATTTTGGGTATAACCGCTAGCATAATATTCCTGCTGAAGCTACTCGTTTGTGTTTTCAGTCTTTCCAACCTGTGTATGGTCCTTTTTGGGAATTGGTTGATGATAATTTGCTAAAAACCCTCAAACAAAATTATGGTTTGACGCGGGTGATTATTGGCAATAGCCGGTTGTGCAAAGGGATATGCACGTAATTTAGGGTGGAGTATCGCCCATGTCGGACTAAGGATCGAGCGATGGGACGGTGAATCCATGTTTTCGTACAACCACGAGGGCTTGTATGGGCGGGTCTTAGCCTATTAAGTTGTTTAGATGTGGCTTTGCATCTAAGGAAGGCGGGAGATTGCACAGACATTCCGGTCAGGTCTGTCTGTAGGGGTTTCTACATACCAATGCAACGGTGTACGCCTTGCCCTGGACAGAGACGTGGTGTTGTGTGTGATAAATGTGGATCCACGACTTGGGTGAGTGTCTCTGTTTTCAGGGCGAGGGTTAATATCCCGGGCTGGTGTAAAGCCACGTCTAAATAATGTAACGGCTCTGTATGTTCTCCTTGCCGACACACCAAAGGAAGTGTGTTAACTGGCCTGGCAAAATAGGTTGATCATTCCTTGTGGGTAAAGTTGTACACCTCTGCAGAGTGTAAATCTAATCGATTAGCCGCGTCGGCGGTCAAGGGCACTTGGTGACGTTATTCCATGCTAGAGTCTTTTGGTACTTTCTAGAAAATGGGTTGGTTTTGGAAACTGTTTTGTAACCAGCTTTTGTGTCAAAGGATCGACATCGGGGACATATGCAGTTGGGTAGGCTAGTTGAAAATCTGGAATAATTGCTTATCATATTGCCTTTCAATTGCTTCTATTAAAATGCGATGTTACAATCTAAATGCTTATACATTTTTAATGCTTTTATGCAACTGCAAAATAACCATAGCCTGTTTATTGTTCAGCCTGCATAATTATTTATTTGCATCTATGAACCACTATAAGTTTTGCTGAGTACCAATGTACTCAATCTTGCATCTGCTGTCTCAGAGGACGAAGACTGTGATCTGCCAGACGACGTGCTTTTTCAAGCAGGTCTTGGGGGTTTTGACGATAGTCTCTTCTAGGGTGCCTAGTCAGTTGCCTGAGGGTTTAGTGGGTAACCGCAAGGCTGTTTGGAGTTGTTCGACTCTCTTTTGTTTCCGCTGTAAAATGTTTTAAATTTGTACTAAACTATGTATAATTAATACTGCTGTATATGTCTTTCTGTTTGTATGCGAGCATGGTTGTGATATAAATGTTGTAAATATGTGAGTGCTAGCTACTGATCCAGGGAATAGCACAGTAATCACATGGAGGTTCCTGTTCATCTGAATGGGGTCTCACATGATGCGCGATGTTGCAAGGAGAAAGAAGGAGATTGGATGGCTGAAACAAATCGAGCAAGATCTAACAACAAATAATGGCATCCAGAGATAACTCCCGGAAATGGACATCCGGGTGCAAGTTGCCGCCTAAAAGATTTTAGAGAAGCATCCCTCTAACAAACAAATGAACTTTTAAAAAAATATCTTTACCTAAACAACCACATCACTCCCACAAATTCCTTTACTCTTAGGACTCGTTCGGTAGAGCTCTGGTTCTTGGATTCTTGTTTGGAAGAGCCAGAGCTCTACCAAACGCTCTCAGCTCCCTCTAGCAAGAATTGGAATCAAAAGGAGCGATTCTTCGAGAATGCACTAGGCACAAGAACTAGGTTCCCAGCCACTCCTGCGGGGAATCCCGTCCCGAGCTCCACCCCCACCTAGAGGCGAGAGCACGTGACCTCGTCCCCGCCTCGACCCTATCGCGCTGTCGTCGCTCGCCCCAACCTCATCCCCGCCTCGAGCACCGTCACCTGGAGCGTTGCCGACCGCTTGTAGCGCTGTCGTCTGGAGCCTCGACCCTGACCCTATCTGGAGCGCCGTCGCCTAGAGCACCCCGACAAGTGCCGCCACCGACTGCCGCCGAGGTATGGCTGAATCATCTCAGATCTTTCCTCTCTTCTCTCTCTTCTTTCTCTGCTCTCTCTTCCCTCTTTTGAGAATATGGAGCCAACTAGCTAGCCGAACACTTTCAGAAACTCCTTCTGATTCTTCAGAAGATCAGAATCAAGAGGAGTCGGAGCAGAATCAGAGAGGAACAAGAGCTAGAGCCCTACCGAACGGACCTTAGTTTCCCAAACAGGTCACCATCTATAATGTTAGGATATCCTGTTCGTTGTCGTCAAGAGAGGCCAACTCTCCCAGTCTTAGCTGAATCCAGTTGAGTGTGAGAGGCTTGACATGGTCACGGTGATGCAGTTCATGGCGGTGGATGCACGACGTATGCCTTGGTGGGTGGTGAAGGTATGGCACGTTCAAGACGGGGCTCTACCAGGTGCCATGATGGAATCAAGAGTGTGGTGCAGTCTGAGCTCGACAACAAACGGCTTGGATTGCTGCGGTAATACGATTTTCTTTATCTATATCAACGCACCAGTATTGAACTAGTGCAATCGCAATGTGGTTGCTGCGGAGGCAGGGCAGGTGGCTTATGCAACGCAAATCTTCTGCTATCGGTAATAGCCGGGTAGGTCGAGCGAATGGTTCAAAGGAAGATGGAGACAAATGCAGAGCAGGGGAGAGTACAACAGCCACAAGCATAGAATTATTTTTTTAATAATATTTTTTTAATGAAAAATTACAGAAATAATATGCCGAATTAAAAAATTACAAATATACACCTCTCGCTATTTCCTATTTGAAATAGACAGAGACTCTGTCTCTATTTCAAATAGCGACAGAGAGCTACAATTGTTAACGACAGCTCTCTATAACTATTAGCCACAGAGTCTGTCGCTATTTCAATTAGCGATAGTCCCTGTCGCTAGTGTATATTTGTAATTTTTTAATTCGGCATGTTATTACTGTAATTTTTCATTAAAAAAATATTATTTCAAAAAAGAATTCCACAAGCATAGCTAACTTTTTTGTTCGTTTTTTAACAAGTAGAAGTCGATTATTCAAAACGCTGGTGCCGCCATCATTGTTGCTAATTGATGCGACTCTAATTGTATACGGAGACAGTACATTAAACAACAAACATCTAGCAACAAATAAAGTACATGATTGGAACGTGTTTGCACCAAAACTTGGCAAATCTAACCATAATCGACAATGAAATCAAAGATATGGACGTTAACAGACAAGTTAAGAAAGTTTGGAGATATTTATGCTAACGGCAAGATTTTTAGGAAATAACTGTTCAAGATAAGGCCGATACGGATACGGGCTTAAATCGTGTTGTAACAGACACTATCGCCAAAGGTATAAAAGAAGGACCAAAGCAAGTCGCGAACATCATCATCAACACAATACAATCAACCGACTTTTACTTTCTTCCCGCGACTAGGAGTAGTTTTGTAATTTAGTCGTGTAATCGATCTTGATCAATAAAGTTGCGCATCGCGATTGTTGATCTTCTTCAATTACACCCTGTGTTTGATTTATTACGATTTTGTTGCGCATCGCCTTCTTGTAATCAATCTACCTTTATCCTCGATTAGCCTTAATCGGCTAATTGGACTTACCTTGTTACTTTGATCTTAATCGGCTTCAAGTGATTGGGTCTAAGCCGATTGATCGTTACGATCGGCTTTTGAGTAAATTTTATATTTTACCTTGTCGGTTATAGGTCAAATCGACTCGCACGCTCTTGAACGGTGTTAAATGCGGTGTCTTCTTTGTCGAAACCCTACCTCAAGTTTTGACGCCAACACACTCTTGGCACACCAGTGGGACACGCAATGTCTTCATCAGGGAAGTCGATTCCGCCATCAGATCTCAACTCAGAAGCTATAATCGTCCCAACAATGGACGATTTATCTGCGGAGCAATGCCAAGAGATTGAAGCCCGGAAGGCTGCGCTAGAAGAGATGATGCTAAGCTGCTATCAGAAAACAAGGCGTGGCGTCACTCAAAAATCCGCCTGCCGAGCGGTCAGCACGCCCGGGCGTGCGGGTGTAACAGAACAAGTAAGCCGATATTCGCTCGCTCAAGCGAATTATCGGCTATGATTAATCGATCCGTACCACGCCTTAATAAACCAATCATCGGCTCTTGTTACAACACTCAAGCCGATGATAGCGAATAGTGTCAAATCTATAGCCCAGGAGTTAGCCTCGTCAGGAAGCCTGCTCGACCCACTGCAAGCTCTGCCAAATTATCCTGTTTTTTCAATATCACAAAATACGCAGAGCACAATGGCGATCCTAAACCATCGGTCAGTAACCTCACCCCACCATGATGCCCACACAACCCACGGTCATATTGCCTAGGACCCTCGGTCAAGCGGGGTGAGCCATTACCACGCCTATACCGATGCCGCTAGGATGGATGCATCAATCAATTTGCCTCCGTCGGCTCCGTTCTCGCCTTTCCCAATCGGTTTCTGGTAGATTGGCTCCGAGAGATTCCCACAAGAGCCTACCCTGGTAAGGAACCCAGGTCCACATAGGGTAGTAACATACTCTGAACCATTTGCCCCAGTGCCGGAAGCTCAAACTAGGCATAATCGACGCGATCAGTATGGTCGTGTGCCAACGGCACAGCATAATTGGCAACCCGAGCTTGCACTCGAGGGGCAGGACGCCGATTATGACCGACATTATCAAGGGCTGCTATGCCAACGACCGATGCGTTAAGCGGGCGATCAGATCTCTGCCGTCTTGAGAGACCAATTCGGCATACAACCAAAAGGGAAGGTTATCGGCTACAGAAAGCCGTACCCCGATTACATAGATCGCATGCCTTACCCTCATAATTTCAGAGTCCCGGACTTCGCCAAATTCTCTGGGGATGATTCTATTACCACCCTGGAGCATGTTGGACGCTTTATCGCGCAGTGCGGTGAAGCGGCCCAATCCGACGGGCTAAAAATTAGACTATTCCCTTTGTCTTTATCAGGGGCAACATTTACGTGGTTCACCTGTTTACCTCCGAATTCGGTCCATTTATGGAATGATTTGGAAAGCCGATTCCATGAATATTTCTTTTCAGGCAGTTTGGAGCTCAGAATTTCAGATTTGAGTTCCGTACGCCAAAAGTTTGGGGAATCGATAACGGATTATATCAAGAGGTTCAGAGAAATTAGGAATCGGTGTTTTAGCGTCACGTTGCCTGACAACCAACTCGCCGATTTAGCATTTCAGGGTTTGATCCCGCCGCTTAAGGAGAAATTTGGAGGGCAAGAATTCACCGACTTTGGCCACTTATTGCATCGCGTATCGGCTCAAGAAAGCCGATTCAGCGATAATAAGGTATTCAGGACGATTCAAAACAAGCAATAACAAAGAAAGGACAAGGCTAAGGTCAATATGGTTGAATATTGCCCTAGTGATTCGTCGAAAGGCGAAAGCGAAATAAATATAGCCGAATGGGTAAAAGGATCCAAGAAATCCTTAGTACATTCTGGCTCAAACCGACTAGGAATAAGTTGGAAGTTAAGTACTCTTTTGATGTTTCCAAGTGCGATCGTATTTTGATTTATACGCAAGAAAAGATAATACGATTGCGAGAGGGACATGTGATACCGTCGCCGATGAGATCAAAAACGCAGTATTGCAAGTGGCATCATTCTTATTCGCATAACACTAATGACTGCAATATCTTTCGTCAACAGATTCAATCTGCTATTGAGGATGGTCGATTGAAGTTTGCGGATGAGCCGACCATGCAAGTTGATGTTGATCCGTTCCCCATCAACATGGTGCAGTGTTCGGCTAAAGGAAAAGAGCCGATGCAAGACGTGCAGAAAAAGGGTCGACAAGTCGACATACAATCAAGCTCGGACGGCGGTCAAACACTGAAGATTACCATCGGTTCCTTACAAATAGAAGCCGATCAAGAAGGAAAAAATTCAAGAACCATTAAACCCAAGGGGAATCCCCAGGTGGGTAAATGGTACAAAGTAGAGAAATCTCCATCAAGGCATCCAGCGAAAAGGTCAGGTCCAATGTTCTCACAATTAATGGAGAAATACGAAAGGATGAATAGCCGACCACGGAGTAATACCCGCCGGTCGGATAATTTGTACCGTACTGAGAATGTGGAGAAGGCACATAGAAGGTGTCCCTTTTGGCAGTTTTGCTGGGAAAGAAGAGTAGCGTTACCATCACCGTACACCTGCCCGATGGAACATTATCCCCAAGACGATTGGCCAAAGCAATCGGCCAGAGATAGGCTATCTGGGCCGATCAGAGAGCAGGGCAGAAGTCACAGAAGGCCGGTCCACGAGAGAATATCTAAACCGAATCAAGAACCGAGCCAAGACAAGGACTACGAGCCCGTTCTAATCAAGAAGATTTGGTGGTCAAATACGGAAGCGGTGGAACCCAAACCCAGTGGTGTCCATCGCTCGAGCCGATCGCAACGGCGGCGCCGAGGCTAAGGGCGTAAGAGATTCGTGAGGCCGGCGAGAGAGAGAGAGGCGAAGTGTTTAACGAACCGTCCGATTAAATGCGTCAAAAAAGAGTGGAGAAGAAAAGAACAAGCGAAGAAGATTTGAATCGGTGATGACTTAGATTCTTCTATGATTCGGGATGACACGCCTCAATGGATATTAACATGGTGTTCACATTGCCGATCGAGTTCGTCGAGTCGAATCGGCCAAAGAGGCGATTGCTCGGTGTGCTCGCGTGCGTAACGCCATCTTAGAGAAACAAAGATGATCATCGGCATTTGAAACCATTGTATCCGAAAGGGTATATAAATGGCAAGCCGATATCAAGGATGCTAGTAGCGCGGGCGCTACGGTGAATCGATGCCATACGACATGTAAAAAGCGGGTAAGTCGCGAAGACTTAATCAAAACTAACATGGTTCGAATGACTTCACGGTGACCCTCGAAGCAAAGGGTGTTATGGTCAGCGAGGTGTTCGGAAGCAAGACCTTGTCGACGGCATTCTTTGTAATTGATGCCAAAGGAAACTACGATGTCTTTGCTCGGCGGGATTGGATTCATGCAAATGCTGTATCCCATCGACCATGCATCAAGCGCTTGTTCAATGGAGCGGAGAAGAAGTTGAGGTCGTTCTGGTACCGATACATCGGCTCACATTGCCATGGCTAGCTCCGGCGCGAATTGGCAACACGAAGAAGCTGGCTGCATATCGGGCAAGGCGCTGGACGACTGCGATTTCATTTGTGTGAGCAAGTCAGGTCTCATGCCGATCAGTGTCAAGCCGGGCACTTTTGATCGGGCAAATGAAGTATTACGCCGATGGGGACAAGAAAAACATTGAAAGCGCTGCAGGATAAAATGAAAAGCTATCGGCAAACAACGGATAGCTACGAAGCCATCGAAGATGTTGAAGAAATTGAAAAGTTAGGTCAAGGCTTCACATCCACCGATTTACTTGAAGAAGTCGATATAGGTAGCGGTGATAGAAAAAGACCAACTTTTGTTAGTGCGAATTTAGATGTAAAGTACAAGGAGAAACTAATAAAAATACTTAGAGATTACAAGGATTGTTTTGCTTGGGAATATCATGAAATGCCTGGATTAAGCCGTCAGCTTGTGGAACATCGGCTACCTATAAAATCGGGTTATCGGCCGTTTAAACAGTATCCTAGGCGTTTCAATCCAGCCTTGTATCAAATTATAAAAGAAGAGATAGAACGGTTGTTAGAGGCAAAATTTATCAGGCCTTGCCGATACGCGGAGTGGGTTTCCAACATTGTTCCAGTTATGAAGAAAAATGGAAAGCTTCGGGTATGCGTCGACTTTAGAGATTTGAACAAGGCGCGCGAAGATGAATACCGATGCCGATAGGCGATATGCTTATCGATCTTGCATCGGGAACAAGATCATAAGTTTTCTAGATGGTAATGCGGGTATAACCGGATACTCATGGCAAAGGCGATATACGAAGACGACTTTCGGATGTCACAGTGCAATAGGATTGTTCGAGTGGGCGATGAATGACTTTCGGCTTGAAAACGCCGGAGCAACGTATCGGGCAATGAATCGATCTTTCATGATTTAATCGGCCACATTGTCGAAATATATATTGACGATGTAGTGGTAAAATCGTGAGACGATTTCCAACATATGGCGATTTAGAGAGGGTATTTAAAAACATAAGATCGCACGGTTTGAAGATGAATCCTTACAAATGTGCGTTGGCGTGTCAATACCGGCGAGTTTTAGGCTTTATGGTACATGAAAGAGGAATCAAGTCACCAAACGAGGTCAAGGCCATAGCCAATACTGAACCATCGACATGCAAAAATGAATTACAAAAGTTGATCGGCAAAATTAACTATCTCCGTCGGTTCATCTCGAACCTTTCTGGTAGAATTTGTGCCTTTACTCCATTACTGAAGTTGAAGGACAATGAAGAATTTATATGGGGAGCCGATCAGCAGAAAGCTTTCAACGAAGTCAAAAGGTATTTGTCCCACCCTCCAGTTTTGGCTGCACCTCAAAAAGGGATTCCTTTCAGATTATATGTCTCGGCCGAAGAAGATACTATCGAAGTTGTTTTAGCACAAGAAGTGCATGGTAAAGAGAGGGTTATCTTTTATTTAAGCCGACGATTGCTAGACGCAGAAGTCAAGTACCCTTTTATCGAAAAACTATGTTTGTCTTTGTACTTCTCATGCACAAAACTAAGGCACTACATATTAGCATCGGCCTGTAAGGTAATCTGCAAAACCGATGTTATAAAATATATTTTATCGACCCAATTCGCGAGGTCGACTTGGCAAATGGGCTTACGCCTTGGTCGAGTTCGACTTATCATATGAATCGGCCAGCGGTCAAAGGACAAGTCCTAGCCGATTTTATAACAGGACATGACACAGCAGCAAACTTAGTCTTGGTAGCACCATGGGAACTGTTCTTTAACGGATCGATATGTAGGGAAGGTGATGGTATCGGTATTGTACTCACTTCACCCAAAGGGCATAGCTTTGAATTTGCATTAGGCTAAATAGCCGATGCTCCAACAACCGAGCCGAGTCTGGCGTTACTCAAAGGCTTCTTGTTGTTAGAAAATATTGGAGTAAGATTTGTTGAGGCATATGGTGATTCACTATTGGTAGTCTGACAAATAAAGGAGAATACCAATGTCGGTATGAAATACTACCGAGATATTTAGAACAATGTTTTGAGATTATCAACTCTTTTCGTCATTTTCTATCGGTCATATTCCTCGTGAATTGAGCGATAGAGCTAATCTTTAGCTCGGCAAGCATCGGGATATAAGGATTTTGACCAAAGTCGAGAGTGAAGCGGTGAGCAAAGCGATCATGTCTTGCAGATATTGCTGATTGGAGAACGCAAATAAAAGATTATCTAGTCGATCCATCCAAGCCGACAGAACGAAAGATACGACAACAAGCATTGAAATACGTTGTTTTGAACGATATACTATATTATCGGACTATGGAAGGTTTGTTGTTGAGATGTTTTGAAACTGAAGAAGCACGGGTGGTAATGGGTGAAGTACACGAAGGGATTTGTGGTCCTCATCAATCGTCACATAAGATGAAATGGATGCTCAGACGGACAGGTTATTTTTGGCCGACGATGCTAGAGGATTGTTTCAAGTACTATAAAGGATGTCAGACATGTCAAAAGTTCGACAACGTACAACTGGCACCAGCATCGACTTTACATCCAATTATTAAACCTTGGCCGTTTACGGGTTGGGGAATAGATATAATCGGCCAAATATTTCCTGCTTCGAGTAAAGGCCACAAATTTATTTTGACCGCAACCGATTACTTTTCAAAGTGGGTTGAAGCTATCCCACTTAAGAAGGTGACTAGTGTTGAGGCGATTAGTTTTGTGAATGAACATATCGTCCATCGGTTTGAAATACCACAAACAATCACGACCGATCAAGGTACGGTATTAATGTCTAACGAGTTTCAAGGTTACGCCACAAGTTTAGGGATCAAATTGTTAAACTCTTCGCCATATTACGCTCAGGCTAATGGACAGGTCTAGTCGTCTAATAAAACACTAATCAAGTTGATCAAAAGAAAAATTGATGAGAAGCCAAGGAATTGGCATTCGACTCTGTCGGAGTCACTTTGGGCCTATCGGCTATCTTATCACGGAGCAACAAAACTTTCGCCATACCAGTTGGTGTATGGACAAGAAGCCGTTCTACCTGTGGAAATCAACATTGAGTCGATATGAATAGCCAGACAGAATGGTTTGTCGGCTCAAGATTACAATGACTTAATGGTCGACAACTTGGATGAGTTAGCGGAGTTACGTTTGTCTACGCTTGATCGGCTTAAGAAGAACAAGATCAGAGTTGCAAGGGCATACAATAAAAGGGTCATGCCTAAATCTTTCGATCAAGCCGATTTAGTATGGAAAACAATATTGCCTGTTGGTTCTAAGGATAACCGATTTGGAAAATGGTCACCTACGTGGGAAGGGCCATACAAAATTAATCGGTTAGTCGGCGGAAACTCGTACTTACTGGAAACACTTGAGGGGTATGTATTGCCAAAAGCTATTAACGGGAAATACTTGAAGAAATACTACCCTAGCATTTGGATTGGAGCATAGCCGACTGAAGATCATATTCAGAGCCAAGATTAACACGATGCTGTTAATCGGCTGAAAGGATTGCAAACTCAGAAGATATAAGCAAAATATGAATCGGTTAAACAGCCGATTATAAACATAACAAGTTACAAACGTTAAGAACAAGCATTCAGAACAAGTGTTTTCAAAACAACCATCAAAGTTTTACAATTCAATACTGGATGCCCGATCCTGGAAGAGTCGCGCCCAAGGCCGACAGAGCACCCGCTACCTTGGCGATGATGTCTTGAATTTCGTTTAGCAGGCGTTCATCGTCCTTGGCATTCTCGAACCTTTGGTTTTACCTTGGCGATTGTTTGGTCACATTTTCAACAAATGCATTGCAATGCTAAGTTTTTATTCTTGACTCCGTCTGATGGTCTCAAGGTTTGTTGGCCTTCTCGATTTGTTTCTCGATTTTGGCTAATTCTTCGGAAGGAATTTCTTTGTTTTTCAAGCTTGGAGAGATTCCTTGGTCGACTTGGTGAAGTGCACGGCATCAAATTTACCTTTTTGCCTTGGCGTCGACAACCAATTCATCTAAGAGCTTTACAGCCGGCTTCACAGGCTTCACGTCGAATTCGGTCTTGGGCGCTGTCTATGAACTTCTTGTCATCGGATGGCATATGTTGAGCAAGGCTTGCATGGTTTACGGAGGAAGGTCGGCCGGCGGCGGCCATGGCATCTCGATCGGTTGATTGTTGGACAAGATCTACGATTGGGGCGCATGACTAGATCAAAGAGCTTGTCAAGGCGCTCCTTCATGCTCGGAGCGGATGTAACGACATCCGATGCCACTTTGATACTTCAAGGATTTTTTCGATCTACGCATCGTAATCATCGGTAGCCATGATCTACGGATCGTCAAGATCGGCGAGGAAAAACCCAGCAGTCGATCGGATCGATGGTTACGGCGAGTTGGTGGTTGGAGTTGTTGAAGTTGGCGTGATGTGGGGATTGGCGCGGTGGATATGTTTGGAAGATCGGCTAAGATCTTCGTGACTTAGGCGGTGCGTTGGCTAAAGGAAATTAAGATAAAGGGTGAGCGATTGCATTAAAATACGTTACTATACAAAGTATTGTGACCTACCTCTCCGTGGCCGATCTTTGTCGAAAGCTTTCACCACTCTGCTCGAGAGGCTTGAGAACCTTTTTGCGACCTTAGTGTATTTTCGCTTCTTCTCGAAGATTGTCGAGCAAGCGATCAGTTAGCCAAAAGCAGTTTTATAAAAGGAAGCGACAATAAAACTTACTAGGTTGTTTTTGTTTTTTTAAGTCCGACAGAGATGGGCTCTGTATGCCCAAAGATCCCGATGCATAACCAGTAACGGCAGCCGCCTGCGATTGTTTTTTGGGTTGCTTATCACCCGATGGAGCCGGAGCAGTTGACTTCTACAAAAGGTAAAAATTGAGTTAGATGCAAAACAAATCTCAGACGATTCAGAAGTAATGAAAGGAAAAAGTTTAGACTCTAAAGCCGATACCTCGCTAGAAACGACTACATTCGTATTAGTATATCCTGACGATGAAGTATCGCTGCTAGAGTCAGCATTAGATACTAGTGTCGGCTCCGGGAGATTTGGAAAGAACTCAGTAATAATGTTAGATGGAGATTTTGACCGATATAAAGCATCTGCAATAACTGACCACCACTGTGTGTAACCTCCGGCCCGTCTGGTATTCAAGAAGAAATGTGGTAAGGATTGCATCTGTAAGTCATCGGCCACTTCAAGGACGATTTCGGCAGATGTAGCACTACGGACTCTGGCTCTTGGCTCAAGTCGATCAAGGAGTGGGAAGCTTGGAATTATTTGGCCAAACCGAGGTTGTCTTGCATAAACCGATGGGTGATAAAACTCATATGATGGTGGAAAGTCGACTCCTTGTATGAAGTCCGGCATGAAGGGCGCAGGAGAAATAAAATTGCAGTACAAAGCAAGAGTCTCGGAGGCATTGCGAGCTATCGACTTCAAGTTGAAGAAATGAAGGCCACGAAAAATCGGCCACCTTGCTATAGCGAAGAAATCTCTACGCCTCAAATCCGTGTCGCTCAGTTAAGGAAAAGAACATATACTTTCTTGAATCGAATTTCTTTGTGATTTTAGTCTCATTTCTGAACACATGATAAATCGTTAAGCCAAAAGATCGGCTTGCTTGGTATTGCGGAACAACATTTTCGACATTGTGTTCTCTTGGAAAAGCTGTGTCTTGATGAGGTTCCAAATCAAATGGTCGGCTAAAAAGCGATCTGACGGACTGGATAAACCACGAGGCCCACCCACATTACCCACGGTGAAATCGGCAAAACACGTTGTCGGCGTTTTGAGCAAACAAGTAAATTTTTAAGTCTAAGAAATTCGCGCGTTCCACTCACTGAATGGTTAGACTCGGAAGTCCAAGATGTATCTTGGTTGGGCGAAGATCCCTACTCGATTCGTGTGGTGGCGTTGTATTCTCTTGATCTGAGATAGTGCACAAAGTTTACAAGCGAGTGCCAATGACTTAGCGAGATGGGTTTGATGGCGCTCTCCTCCTTTTTAAGGAGTTCACGCCTCCTTTTATACGAAAGGAAGGCGGAGTTACATCGAATTTGGGAGAGGCGAGGCGACCTACCTAGGAGCTTCGGTCCTTCGTTCTGTGACCGATCATCGCTCGGTCTTGCCCATCTTTGGGTCGGTAGCTTAGTCGGTCGGGCGGTTAGGTATTTCTCGGAAGCGGCGTACCGCCTCTGCGAACCTTACGGGTGTTGGCGTTCTTTGTGCACGGCGTGAGTCTTTGCCTCGGGAGAGGCGTGTCTTCGTCTTGTATGCGGCCGGTGATGGGGTGGGAGCATGACTTGATCGATCATTTAAATCCTCACGGGAAGGAGCCACCGCCTTGTATAGTCACTTTGATTGACCCGTTCGTGGGGTGCGTGGCGGTTGTCTGGTAGAGGCTTCAACACGCGGCCCTTGGCGGGGTGGTCTTAGCACGATCGGTCGGGGATTCCGGCCTGCTGCGGTCGGGAGCCCTGCAGTCGGGGCCGGGGCCGTCTCGCCGAGGAGGTCGGGAGCTTAGCTCGGTCGAAGACATTCCTTGGTCGGTCGGAAAGGAAGTCCGTGTGGCCGCAGTGCTTGATCGGTGAGTGGGTGGAGGCGGCTGTTGGGCTTGAGTGTGCTTGAGGCATTGGTTTGTCACCTTGGGCCGTTAGGGTACCACATTATAAGTATTAAATCACTGTATACTGTTGACTCTAATGATATACATCATCGATACACTGCTCCCGAAACGTTTTCCAAGTGCTAGCCGACGACCTTCTACTAGTCCTTGACAATTATGCGGTATACTTAGGTTGGCCCTAATGAAGCACCGCAAAATAAGAATCGGTCGACCAAAGGTTGAGAAAGCGTCATGCTCTTCGTCCGATACTAATCCATTCACTTTATTATTATTTGCAATATACTTAGACCGACCTTCGCCTTTTGATCGGATAAGCTTATGTTTGGGTTTAGCACTAAAGGTCGACACATTCTCCGTCGGTCTCAAGCGAGAGTTGAGCAACGTCTAGCGAGGTTGGACCAACCATACAGTCTGAGAACATAAAAGCATTAAAAGTATCAGGCCGAAATAACAAGCCGTGGCCACTAAGGGCTCATTGGCCTTTGGGTCGGCTAAACTTAAAGGAATGCACTCTGCTATGCCCATCCTCTCCCAAGACTCCCTTTGGGCTGCTACGATTATACCAATTTTCCACCCTTTGAGTGCGGTCGACCAAGCCCTAAAACTTTTACTCCAACTCTCGATATTATATCCTCTAGCCGACAAAGGAAAAGGTCACTTCTTGGTCAATAACTATAGTCGCCTCCAAATTCCCAAAGGACCGGAAAATATTGGTCATTCTTTATGCGGAATCGGAATAAGTACAGCTAGGGTCCATTGTAGCCGATGAAGGAAGTTGGATGAGCTAAAGGTTTGCCGGAGTACTTCAAGCGGAAAGCTTAAACCGATTGCGGTGATTCGAGCTGTGCGCGTGAAGAATGACCAAGGTGGGGGCGCATTTTATAGCAGTGAAAATTTGAAGAAGCGGAAGTGAATCTCAAAAGCGCGGCGGTTAAAACGCACTACCCGTATGTCAAAAAATTGCGGTAGCGAGTAAAAGCGGCAGTTAATGGGTGAAGTTCAAGCGTTAGCCGATTGAAAAGCCGATTATTGATATTTTGAAAGATGACATGTCATCTCTCAAAATGGGGGCATATGTTTGCACCAAAATTTGGCAAATCTAATCATAATCGGCAATGAAATAAAAAATATGGACGTTAACAGACAAGTTAAGAAAGTTTGGAGATATTTATGCTAACGGCAAGATTTTTAGGAAATAACTGTTCAAGATAAGGCCGATACGGATACGGGCTTAAATCGTGTTATAACGAGGACACTATCGGCCAAAGGTATAAAAGAAGGACCAAAGCAAGTGCGAACATCATCATCAACACAATACAATCAACCGACTTTTACTTTCTTCACATCGACTAGGAGTAGTTTTGTAATTTAGACTCTGTAATCGATCTTGATCAATAAAGTTGCGCATCGCCGATTGTTGATCTTCTTCAATTACACCCCAGGTTTGATTTATTCTGATTTTATTGCGCATCGCCTTCTTCAGAATCAATCTACCTTTATCCTCTGATTAGCCTTAATCGGCTAATTGGACTTACCTTGTTACTTTGATCTTAATCGGCTTCAAGCTGATTGGGTCTAAACCGATTGATCGTTACGATCGGCTTTTGGGTAAATTTTATATTTTACCTTGTCGGTTATAGGTCAAATCGTTGCACGCTCTTGAACGGTGTTAAATGCGGTGTCTTCTTTGTGAAACCCTACCTCAAGTTTTTGACGCCAACAGAATGCAAGATTTTTATGTAGAAATCTCCCATTTCAAACAGGGGCCTAAATTAGCCTAATTTGAGGCTCTGTTTGGAGGACGGCAGTTTAATCACATTAAACGGTTCAATTCTCGGAGAAATTTGGAAAAAATCCTGTGTTCCAAATAGGTCTTGATATTTTGATGAGTAAGTTTCACCGCCATCCTTCGCAACCAACCCTTCTCGTCTCTTCTCCGTTGCTTGGGTCGGTGTTGATTGAGGTGTGAAGTGTGAACCATTGTTTTCCAAAAGTAATTCTTCTCTATGTAATTTCTTCTTTGTTTTTCTTGATCAAGTTGTTGTTTTATCTCAAGTAAGTTGTTTACCATTTTCTGTATCCGTGATGGATTCTGTCGGGCCGACTCAGCTGAACAGCTACGCAAAAGATTGGAATTAGACCGAATAGTATCACTTCCCCAAACTATAATTGGTGCCGACAAATTTTCTAAAACTATATACAAAAATTATATCATTATATTTATTGTTAGAAAAAAAAACTTTGGCGGTATTATGAATTTAAAAGATGGAAATTGACTAGTGATAGTGCGGTAGATCAATCAAGGGTCATTCTGCAAAACTTCCTTGTGCTATTGTCTTGTTTTTCTTGGACCTGGCTGCTATTCTTAATTCCTCGCAGGGCCAGCAGCAGCAGCTGCTGGCTGCTGCAGCCTGCAGGACAGGATCGAGCTGCTTCGCTTTGCCTCTCCCAGAGGCCAGAGCCACCCACCGCAGCTACCCTGCTCTGCTCAGCAGCTCACGCTAGCCTCGGTGCTTCAGATTCAGAGCGGGGGGAAGAGGAAGCGAGGAGTGCCACAAGAGAAGACTAGAGCGAGATCTAGGGTTTGGCGTCTGGGCTTCTTCCGATCGATGCATAGGCGCTGAGGGAGATGAGCGCGTCTCGGTTCATAAAGTGCGTGACGGTGGGGGACGGGGCGGTGGGCAAGACCTGCATGCTCATCTCCTACACCTCCAACACCTTCCCCACGGTAGCAAACTCACCATCGCCATCTTCTCCTCCTCCTTTTTGTTGTATGGGTGGTCGATCCGCGTGGATGCTCCAAAGGAATTTCCTCGTCGCTGGAAAATTCGAAAATTTAGTCCCTTTTCTGGGCTTACGTCCATTTCTGGTGGGAGAAACTATCAGATCCTTCCTTTTCCTTTTGTCTGGGCTAATTTTAGGGGGCCTTGTTTCGGGTAACTTATGCACAACTTTTTTGGCTTGGCTCTCTGCCAGGATCTTGTGTATTCTTCCTCAGGGGATACTGCCCATTTTTCAATTAATTTTTTTTTGATGCTGGTACTTCTTACGCAGATCGAATTCTAATCTAGTCATAATACAAGTAACTTCGCTAGTTTTAATTTCCAGGGGTGATATCTCTATTTTTAGGACAACTCATCTAGCAGTAGCATATTAAATAGGGACAAATTGCCAAGGCCATTCTCATGCTTTCTTTTGCTCTTGCTTGGCTCAGATTTACATAGTATTACAAGTAAAATCATGGTACCTCTAATTTTGTTTGCAATTAATAAGTGTGCTGACGTGAATGCTCCAACAGAAAATCAGAATTCTACCCATAGCTAATTCTCCACGATTAACCTCTAGATTTTCTTTTCTGGGCGAACGCAGTGTGTTTAAGGTTTGTATGGTGCTTATCATGACCTCCTCCGGTAGCCATATGTACCTTTAGGTTTTAGTAACTGTGTTTTGATTCTGTACCAACAAGTCAAATGTCGAACCCTTTTGCATTTCTTACACATGGCTTATATGTTACAAGGGACATTTGTTGACCTCTGTGTTACAGGATTATGTTCCAACTGTTTTCGACAACTTCAGTGCAAATGTCGTTGTTGACGGGAGCACAGTAAACTTGGGGTTGTGGGATACAGCAGGTTCGCCCTTCCCTCCTTTTTTCCTTTTAGTGGAGGCAGACATGAACGACCTTATTTGCATCCACTATTGTTCATGGCCATCAAAATAACCGAAATTTGATGAATTTAACAGGACAAGAGGACTACAATAGACTGCGCCCATTGAGCTATCGTGGTGCTGATGTTTTTCTGCTGGCCTTTTCGCTTATCAGCAAAGCAAGCTACGAGAATGTTTCTAAAAAGGCAAGAAATCTTGTTTTGCTCACTTTCCTCACTTCCTCTCTCAATAAATTATTGTAGTTTATCAGCTTGTTATCTTGCCTATGATCCATGCATGCATTTTTTCAGTGGATTCCTGAATTAAGGCACTACGCTCCTGGTGTGCCCATAATTCTTGTTGGGACAAAGCTTGGTATGCCCTTCATCTCCTATTGCATTGCATTTGTGCAAAATGTCACATTTCTCCGGAATTGACCTAAATATATTTTCACTCCCACTCATCTGCAATTGCATTGTGACAGTTAATACCACATACCTATTTGAAATTATATGCTACACTTAAACTGAATTGTGATTGCCACATAGCTATAAATTATGGTTCACCATGTGAGTAAATAGGTTGTGCCACTAGCTTATCATTCAAGCATCCTGAAATCCTGGTTAAGTATAAGCGTGTTTGCTGTCATAAATTCACATATACTGTTATAATGTTATTCATGTCCAAGCAATATGGTAATCTACATGTTTATGATATTCAGAAATCATCTTTAAGACATAGGGTATATGCCCATCTTTGCATGTAGAAATGTATTTGAACATGGTTAAATGCAAAACAAACTAATTGAATTTGATGGAGGCATGGTCTCTGCCTTGTAGTATATTTGATTTGGGTATATCGCATATATTCCTTGAAACATGCAGTTTTGTCTGCTATCAAGGGTCGAATTATTGTGAAGCTGAAAGCTTGTTGAACATTAAACAAGATAATAACTGCTTATTGTCTTTTAGGATTGTAGGACATATGTTAAATTTGTAGAGTTGACATCCTTAGGTTAATGTTGGGTTACCGGTTGTGAAATTAAGATTTGATGTGATAGGCGTGTTTCGAATTAATGAATGTCTTACACACTGACGTGATATGTTATTGGTACCTGTGAGTTATGCAACATGTAAACCTGAAGAATATCTCATGTTTTCATGCTAAGTTTGCTAAACAGAAAGGCACATATGAATATCTGATCCATATCATACATCTATCTTATGAAATTCTATAGGCTGTTCCCAAGGAACTATATGCTTGAACTCCATGAGAATTGCTATTTCCCCAATCTGAGATAGCAGGTTCTAGCATTATCCTTTGGGAAGGCATGCCATGAGTACTTCCAGGTTATCTATGCATTGGCTAGATACCACTGACCAATTTTTGTGCCTGAAACACATTTGGAAAGTCCTTCCCTAGGTTCCCAGAATAGCAATGTCAAGTAGGAAGTCTTTTTACTGTTACTAACAGCCTTATAGACTTACGGTCATGTCAGTTTGACTTGACAATTTGTGCTGTGCTTAGAGCCTTCGACACCTAAAAAGTGTTCTTGTCAAATTCATGATCATGAGCTGGACTGTTGGAGTTTATTTGTGAGCTGGACTGTTGGAGTTTCGTGTAGACTAGTCAGATTACTTGTGGGAACTGTTGGGTTGCAAATCGTACTCTGCTTCTGACATGAGTGCATTCCAGCCAGGATTTAGAAAAAAATGTGGAACTAACTGTGCTAGCCACTTGACATCGAGTTGCAATACCTGTACATGATGCCCAATTACATGTTAACTGTAAGAATTGCTGTCTAATCGGTGGCTCTGCATATTCTTTCGCTGTTCGGTTGTTTATTGTGCTATTATTGGTTACTTGCTTACTAGATATAATTCGGTGGTGCTTAATCATTAAATTACTGTTAATAGATCTGCGGGATGATAAGCAGTTTTTCGTAGATCACCCTGGTGCCGTTCCTATTTCCACTGCCCAGGTATTCAAAGCTGTGTCTGTTTCTATTTTGTTGCCTGCCAACATTATGATTCAAGCCTTCAAAATCGTTTTGCTAATCAATGTAGGGTGAAGAGCTGAGGAAGCTAGTTGGCGCAGCTGCCTACATCGAGTGCAGCTCAAAAACACAGCAAGTACTACATTTTCTTTTATCTACTACATGAAGCATTGAGCTCACTTGCAGTGCGTGGTTACTGATTGATGTTGCTTTGCACCTGCAGAACATCAAGGCGGTGTTCGATGCGGCGATTAAGGTGGTTCTTCAGCCTCCAAAGCAAAAGAAGAAAAAGAGAAAGGCACAGAAAGGATGCACCATTTTGTAAATGGTTGACTGAGCAGTTGTTCCACAAGCTACCCCTTCTGCAAGTCTCTCGCTTCGAAGGAAAGTCATCGCTTCCTTGTATAATTTCGCTTGGTGCCACCAGCTGAAGATATATAGCCCTGTCTTGTGGTGTTGGTCGTTTAAGATCCGGATGCACTTGGTTTCTACGGTACCCACTAGTTGAGTGGATGAGAAGGGGAATATACTGTTCCCGTTTTTTTTTATGGATAAATGGATTGTTAATTTGCAATATAGCTTGCTAAATTTAGGCACTAGCTGCTAAACTGTGTGATTGGTCAATGTAGATGTTAAGCGAGTTGGTGACTTGCTGTTGCCTGCTTTTAGTCAGATCGATACTTGTTTGTTTGGTTAAGCCATGATGCATTTGGCAAGTCTCTGGCGTTTTATATGGGTCGATTTGTGGTGGTGTTGTAATGTTGAGCAATTTTTAGCGAAATAAATTTCGCAGAGGGAAGCAAATTAACCATCTGTTTGGGGGAGCGGAACCGAATGTTTACAAGAGTATGCATGATCGAGTGAGGAACGAGACGGAAGCACCAGGTAGGTCTCGGCTGGATGCCTAGAGCTACGACAGGATGAGGAGCACAGCCGCCACTGCCGGCGCTGCGCTGGTGAGCCAGCTGGGGTTTGGCGGCGCAGAGGTGACGGCGCTGCATGAGAGGCGATCTGGAGCGCTGAAGCAGCCGTGCGTCTGCTTGATGCCCTTGCCGGCGGCCTCCAGCAGGAAGGTGGAGTTCGCACTGCCGCTGCTGAAGAGGAGGCACCAGAAGAAGGGCCCGCGCCGGTTCGCCCGGTCGAACCCGGCGCCCACCTGGGTGTGCTCCTTGCCGCGGATCACCGCCAGCGCCGCCGCCTCCTTGGTCTCGGTGGTCTTGCTGCTGTTGGCGGAGGAGGCCAGCACGGCCTGCAGCGCGTCCTCCGGGTCGGAGCGCCCCCGATGGCAGCCGATGAGGCGGCCCGAGATGACGTCCACCGTGGGGAGCTCCACCCCGCAGTTGGCGGCGTACACCTCGGTGATGTCGGTCTCGGGGGGCGCGCACGCCACCGTGTTGTCGCCGCCGCACGCGTCGCCGCCGCCTTTGCTGCCCATGCACTCAGAGATGTATTGCAAAGCCATGCACCCCAGGCCGGCGCTGTTGCGCAGCCGAGGCAGCTTGCTCGCCGTCCGGTTGGCGTTCACCAGCGCCACAAGATCGTTCGCTGGGTTTCCTGCAGCCACCAGTCCACCAATAATAAGCAGCAAGCATCCAATCAAACCTTGGCATTCACATACATGTTCATAGCAAGAAGAACTAGCAGCCATTTACTATGGGTTCACCCACTCACGGATCCAAGAAAGTGGCTGTGCATCAGCTCAAATCTCTCCAAACTTGCGCACCATCCAACGCACAAATGGGCACAGACAAGCTTGAGCTGACGACGAAAATTTGCCCTCATCCATCAAATCCCTTTAACATTCAACCGATACCAAGTACAGGGATTTCACAAACAATACCAACCGCCTCAGTAGATAACAACAAAGAATCTGGCACTATCTGAGTAAAAGAACCGACTCTATCTATCTCGAGTGCTTCTATAGGGCTAAAGATCACAGGAAACCAACCCAAACTAAGAGAGAATTGAGAGACGGACAGATGGACTAACCATGAATCTTTGCAGGGGAAGCAGCACGCAGCATCCACAGGCAAAGCATGACAAGTAGCAGGTTGGAGCTGCAGATTTCCCGCATTCTGTTGCCACACACACAATGCTTCCTCCCTCCGGGTACAAAAATCACAAGCAGAATGTGGGAGATCAAGAAGAGAGGAGGGGAAAAGTAAAGTTGGCTGCCTCTTCTGGAGTTCTGGTGCTCCTCCTCGGTCCTCACTCCTCAGTCCTCACTTCCTCAGTCCATCTCTCACTCTCTCTCTCTCTCTCTCTCTCTCTCTCTGTGCGCGCGTGTGCGATGCGTTGTGTTGTGTGCGTCGCTGCTGGTACCGTGTACTGGTGCAATGCGTGTAGTTGGCATACTCAGGAGTCAAATGCCGCAGAGACAAGTGGAAGGTACAAAAGAAAGGAAAATCTTAGCGTTGGAGGTTATTCTTTCTAAAATATTGGTAACAAAATGGTTTCTTTCTTTTCATGCGTAAAGGGTCTTTGCTTCTGGTCATTCTTAGTCATTATGAGACGTGGTCTCGGCCGTTCTAAGAAGGTAGAATTATATTAGTCATTGCATTACTATCTCTGTTTCGTGATATTTGTTCACAGAAATATCCATTTAAATATATTTATCTATTAATGGAACCTAGAGTATAATTATTATAATTTGAGAGGTGTTTCGATACTTTTCTTTTTTACAGTTGCACAAATATTAAAATATAAATAAAAAATAGATAAAGATTACTTGCCCTTTCGTTTGCTTTAAGATTTATGTAATTTATATTAAAAGAAAATATTGAAACACTACTCTTATAATTTTTATCACTCCCTATCCCTATTTAAATGTTTTAAAAGAGATGTCATTTAATACGAATAAGTATAGTGATTTCTCGTTAACATTCAGTAATTCTTTGGTTCGTAAGTACGGTCAACCGTAGACATATATACAATGAAACTGTGGGAGCACCGGAGCAGTAGCAAGAAGGCTGGCAGAACGGCAACGAATTAGATGGTGCTAGGCCCACCGTACGGAAAGGTGTAGCAACTAGTGCTACAATCGTAAAGTAAATTAGTAGTCCCAAAGGGACACAAATAATGGTGGTGGCCCCCACCAATTAGGAGCTGTTTTACTGAGAAGCTGGCCCAAATTCTGGCGCAAAGAATTTCAATTAGCCGTAAATACTATGAGATAAGATAATTTGAGTCCGTCATCGGTTGGACTCTATCTTTATATGGATGAATCTGAATCTATCTCTTGTTTTTTCTTGTATATTGGGTATCCCCCTTATAAAAAAAATCAATCTAATAAAGCGAGAGAACTATTCCCCTATATTGTGTGCGCTCTTTGCTTTTGCTCTTGCTGTTGTGATTGCGTTGACGGATTGATTGATTGATCACAGGAGAACGACTATGTTTTACAACATGTTATCAGCATGACGCTCTACCGAGGCCGATTGTGATCGTCTGCTTGCGACAATCGATACTGCATCGAATTCATCCTGCTACACGTGATCATCTATGGCAAGCCCTACGTAAGTTTGATCCGCATAAGTTAGATCGCATCTATACATGTTGCAATTCTGCAGATTATCATGCCATAGTCGCAGATTAATTACGTGATCTAACCAATTAGAAGGTTTAGCTGCTACTGTTCATCTTTATCAGAAAAAAGGGAATCGGCCGATGTCGGTGGCGGAGTCCCGCACCCAGCAGGCGACGACGGACAAGCCTGCGCATCGGCGACGCCCGCGTACCCAACAGGTGGCAGTGGCCGAACCTATGACCCCACCGAGAGGCGTGCGCCCGAAGCGCCATGCTCGCGACCGCACGCTAGCGACGGTGGAATCAGCGACGCCCTCGCTGCTCGCGCGCCCCTATAATGGCGCCCATCGGCATCGACCCACGCCACCGAGCCCAACGGAGGAACGCTGGCGCCCGATGATGGCGATGCTTCGCTTTTCACAAATCGTCACTCCGCGTTCTGCACGTAGGAGGCACCTCGCAGCACTCGCCCATATGGTGGTGCCCACGCCTTGCTTCGACGGCACCCGCACCGAGCCTCGGCGATGCTCGCCCCGTCGTAGAGGCAACAGTGGTTGCAGTTGGTGCCATCGGCTGCTACACGGTGTCTGTGACAGGTCACCGAAGAGCTTGACCGAAAGACTTGCCGCCGGAAGATCAACCCTGCCCTGCACGACCCGCCGTCGGCGGCGCCGAGCATCGAACCGAAGAAGAGGCGCCGTTTGCCTTTTGCCAAGAAGCCAAAGCAGAGGCGATTTGACCGTTCGGCTCTCTTGTGCGCTGCAACGAGGCGGCATGGCGCTTGCCTTTCAAGCTGCGCAAGCGGCAGCGGCGCCACTTGCGCCAAAGACATCCGTGCCCAAGAGCCCCACGGCGGCGGCGCTCCACTGTGCTCGCACTCCGTGCTCGCGCGCCGTCGCCCATGGTGGCGACGGCAATGCAACCGCGCGGCGGAGCGGCACGATACCTCGGCTCTCGTGCCCGCATCCCAAAGTATGCATGGTAGCAAGTGTGGCAGCGCCCTCCCGAGAAGCTCTCCGATGGCGGTGTCCTTGACCGAGGAAGCGGCGCGCTCGACCGGCAGTGCGCTGCGCAAAGACCAAGCCCAGCGTTTGGTCAGTGTGGTGGCTATGGTTTCCAACCCCGGCCGTCGTCCCTTTTTTCTAGCAGGCCACGCTCGCCCCAAATGGGCTGAAGGGCCCAATAGCCGTATGGCCCGGTGGCCCTGAAGATTTTTCAGAAGACCGAAATTGGTTATAAATCCTAAAAAACTTAATTTCTAGGTATATGGACTTTCGTAAATTTTAGAAAATTTTATATTTAGCATACATTGGAAGTTCCATGCTATGGGTTTATTTTCTATCTTTATGCCATGTTTAATAGTGCTTGAATTTATTTTCTGTTATTCAGTAATTCTGAAAATTTCTTGGAAAATTAACAGAAAATGCTAGAAAAATTATGGATGACCCATTGCTGAGTGTTATATTGTTGTATTTATTTTATTAGCATTATTTCATGTTTATATGTGTTGGAATTTATTTATTTTTTGTTAATTGGTAATTCTGAAAATTGCTCAATGATTAGCAAAAAATCATAAAAAAATGCTAGGAAAATTATAAATAGCATGTTGGCAGTTTCATGCCTCTGGATTTTTTTTCTTTGCATTTTTCCATGTTAATATATGCTGGAATTTATTTTCCTTTTAATTGGTAATTCTGAAAATTGTTTGAAAAATTAGCGAAAACATGGAAATTGCTAGAAAAATTCTAGAAAATTTTAGACAATTATGTACTGAATAGATATAAACCAAGCTTTACTGATTGAAGAGTGAGCATGCAATATATTGATCTTACCAGTAGTAAAAGACATTTTGCATTAACAAAAATAGGGTATGTCGGACATTGCAAAGAGGGAATTTATCGAGCTTGCCCTGAATGGCAGCAAATATCTCACTTGGGTAATGCGTACCAAGATTAATCTGACAGCTTGATCCTTTAGAGCAGCGATTTTCCCAGCCTGAAGCTGATACCCCTACTCTTCCCAAAGCCGCTACATGTGCGACTCTACACTTCCTGAGGCACCATCTTCATATGGACCTGAAGGCCGAATATTTGATGAAAGAGAACCAGCTGGTACTTTTGAATTCCGTGAAGGAAAAAATATATAACCAGCAAAGATCCATCCTGTTGTTAGAAGCATAGTGCAAATGGATCATCTCGCGCTTTTAGGATTTTAAAGGCTGTAGCAATAAATAACTTTGCTATGCATAAGCTTGTCACTGAACTAACATTCTGTTACCAGAAAGTTACTGATGCTAAAATGATCGATAAGACATTATGCACCTTCCACCCAAATAGGAGGATACCACCAGAAGTACTTCGAACTTATATGCATTTTGCTAGAAGTAGAAAAACATGATGAACTCCTAGCGGAGAATCATCATATACTTCCTAATGGGAGTCATACAATGCCCGAAGCATATACGAATGCTCAGCAGGCTAACAATAGACATGGCCGCAAAAAGAGCCAAAGTAATAAAAGGGGATAAATGGAAGAATAGCAGATCAGATAGGGGAAGAGGCTATCCATAGTGGAAAAGTAAAGGTGAAGGGCCAGGGGGCTTCCAGAAGCAAGATTCAGCTAAATAAAGCTGCAAACCCTGAATAACCCTATTTTAGGTATGGATGCACTAGCCATTGGTCATGCAACTATCGCATTCCGAAGCATATGGTAGACCTTTACATGAGATCCACTAAAAATCAATAAGACTTGGGTAAACAATGTTGAATCATACTTCACCGTTCAACCTGTTGTTGACACGGGCGCTGAGAAGTGTGACGATATGGTTCTTGAAATTATTGAGTTTGAGGAGTCCCAGGAGGACACCTACGTCTCATATGGAGACTTGGATTAGTCTCCTAAGTATCCCTGCACTTTGCTAGTCGATGCCACATATTCCTTATAAGTCTCCTTATCAGTTTAGTTCTAGTTCCTGAATGAACATTTGGTCTAAGCTCCTATTGAGCGATTATCATTTGATAAATTGAATAAATACCTATTTCCCAGATATTTGATTAATTGTGCTATGTTTGTTCTATAGTCTATAATTTGTTCCTAAGGCAACAATTGTTTGATTGTTAAATCATACCTTTAATATAGAACAAAGTATAATCATATGACACAGGAGGAAATTTGTCTAGAAGACAGCTGTACCACATTAAGTGAATTGAAAATATTATGACTATTGCCAGAAGCGATGCTCTCATAGTTAGCACTAAAAGAATGCCATATTATACCCTAAGTCCAGTTGTACTCTCTTAAGTTTTATAGACATTGGTCTGAATCATTTCCACATGGAGACAGAATGAGGATGGTACAGAATATCTACTCATGACTAAGTGTAATGGGTGTAATAAATGTGTGGTTGAAAAACTTCATTCTTTCTCCTTTGGGTTATACTATGCACATATAAAACCTGAAGTTTGTGTTGCGATGAAAAACCTATAAATATTTAAGATCTGAATGATCGACTGGGTTATCCTGAGTTGAATATTATGAGAAGAATAATTATAATCCTGCTAGCCACAGCATAAAGACTTTTCTAGACCTGAAGTTTCTTATACCTTGGTTGTGCTAAAAGAAAGCTCATACTTAGATCTTCTTACCTAAAGGTTAGGAAAGAATCACTGAATTTCCTGGAAAAAATTCAAGGTGATATCTGTGGACCCATTCAGCCTTTGTCGGCCCCTTCAGATACTTTATGGTGCTGATAGATGCTTCTACTAGATGGTCCTATGTATGTCTCTTATCTACTAGGAACCATGCTTCTGCCAAAATTAATTGTCCAAATTATTAAGAGCCTCCTTTCCAGAAGAAAGGATCAAGTCTATTCGAATGGACAATGCTAGCGAGTTTACCTCAAAAGCATTTAATGATTATTGTATGGCTCTGGAAATTAATGTAAAGCATCTCGTACCCTATGTCCACACTCAAAATGGCCTTGCAGAGTCATTAAATTAAAAGAATAAAACTTATTGCTAGGCCACCGTTGCAGAATAGTAGGCTTCCCATCAGTTGTTGGGACCACATAGTACTGCATACTGCGGTATTAATTCAACTCAGACCAACTGCACATCATGAAATTTCCCTGTTGCGGATAGTGCGTGGAAAAAAATTAAGTATTTCCCATCTGCGAAAATTTGGTTGTGTTGTATACGTGCCAATCTCTCCACCACAGTGTACCACCATGGGACCTCACCGGAAGTTGACGATCTATGTAGGTTATGAATCTCCGTCAAGTATTAAAATACCTAGAGCCTATGACAGGGGATCTGTACACAGCTCGGTACGCTGATTGTACTAAGGATATTTTTTTGATATTAGGTGGAGATAAGTACCACATTAAAGAAGAATGCTGATTCCTTAGATCCATGCACTAAAGTGATCGAACTTGAAGTTCGGAGGATAATAAATCTGCAACAAATAAGCCAATAATTTTCAAATGCCTTTACTGATCATAACAGAGTGAAAAGATCTCATATACCTGCAATATATGCACCTAAAAGAGTGAAAATACCCTAAAAGGATATTAAACCCACTCTTGACCCTCATGATAAGAAGAGAGGGAGGCCTCCAGGTGCACGGGACTCAATTCCGTAGAGACGTCCGTAGAAGTAGAGAACTGAATAAATGAGAACACTACTCGTGACAAATGGAAGAAGCTCAACCTGATGTTGAGAAAATCCCTGAAGTGAGCCATCCTAAAGATGGTAATGTCCCTAAAGTGAAATATCCTAAAGATGATAACCCTAGCTTATATTTGCGTGCATAATCCAATGCTGGAAAGTCGAAACACCCAGACTCCATCGTTGGGGGAAATCACGAAGAGATGAAAAAAATTAATAAAGAGATACCCCTGAAGTGATGCAGGAGAATTGTATAAAATAAAGACTACAATTATCGATATATATTTTGCCTCTGAAATTGCTAAAAACTAGATCCAGAACCAAAGTCCATGGAAGAGTGCCAAAAACGCTTAGATAGAGTCAAATGAAAAGAAGCAATTGAGGCAGCGTTCGCTTAATAAAAAGAAAGTTTTTTGATCCCGTTGACCAAACACCTCCTAAAGTTTCCCTTGTAGAATCAAATGGGTTTTTCATCCGGAAGAGAAATGAATATATCCAGGTGGTGAGACATAAAGCGAGGCTTGCAGCACAAGGGTTCACGTAGAGACCTGGCATCGATTATGATGGAACCTATTTCTCTTGTAATGAGTGGAATAACGTTCTGAAATTTAATATTAATAGTAGAAAGTTTAAATTTAACAATACAGTTGATGGATGTAGTGACCACATATTTATATGGGTCACTAGATACGGATATTTATATGAGAGTCCCTCAAGGAGTCAATGTTTTGGATCTTAATAATCGCAACATGTATAGCGTCAAACTGCAGAGATCACTATACGGATTAAAACAGTCGGGGAGAATGTGGTATAACCGACTTAGTGAGTTCCTCCTAAAGAAGGAATATTACCCATGTGTGTTCATAAAGAAATCTCAGAATGGATTCTGTATCATCTCAGTTTATGTCGATGATCTGAATATCACGGAACCACAAAGGAGATAAATGAAGCAAGTTCTTTCCTTACGACGGAGTTTGAGATGAAAGATTTATGTAAAACTAAATTTTGCTTTGGCCTGCAGCTAGAGCATTTTCCAGAAGGATTTTTTGTACACCAGTCTTCGTATTCTAAGAAGGTATTGGAAAGATTTAATATGGATAAATCTTATCCTTTGAAAACCCCTATGGTTGTAAGATCCCTTGAATTGGATAAAGATCCTTTTTAGATTAAGGATGGAAAATAAGGAAGTCTTAGGACCTGAAGTCCCATACTTAAGCGCCATTGAAGCACTTATCTATCTTGCGAATTGCACAAAGCCTGATATTGCATTCGCAGTAAATTTGCTAGCAAAACACAGTGCTGCCCCAACTAGAAGACATTGGGCTAGTGTCAAGACTTTACTCAGATACCTCTAAGGTACTCAAGATCTTGGATTGTTTTTCTAGAAGAACCAAGATTTCACCATGGTGGGATATACGGATGCTGGCTATCTATCTGATCCCCACAGTGCCAAATCTCATACTAGTTTTGTATTTCTCTGCGGTGGTACAACCGTTTCTTAGCGGTCTTGTAATCAAACCTTGGTAGCTACTTCTACCAACCACTCAGAGATTATATCTTTATATGAAGCCTCACGTGAGTGTATTTGGCTGAGACGTGTGATTAATTGTGTCCAAAAGTCATGTCGTCTTAATACCGTCGAGACCCCACCATTATCCATGAAGATAATGCTGCTTGTGTTGCACAAATGCAAATGGGTTATGTGAAAAGCAATATCACGAAGCATATTGCCCCTACGCTTTTCTATCCTCACGAACTCCAGAAGAATGGTGAGGCAAAGATTTTGCAAACTAAGTCATGTGAAAATCTTGCAAATTTATTCACTAAGTCCTTGCCAGAATCTATATTCCAAAGATGTGTTAATGGCATAGGAATGACACGACTTAGAGATTTGCAAAGTTCAGGGGGAGTAAATCCTTAAACCATGACCCTTATTATGATCCTGAAGATCCTAATATAGATCCAGAAGATTATAAGTTGTCACATTTTTCCCTTAGTGAGTTTTCCTGAAGTTTTCTCACATTAAGGTTCTTAATTAGGCAACTAGTGCAACATAAAGTGCGAGTGCAATGTACTCTTTTCTTCATCTCCTTTTCTCCATTGGGTTTTTGAGTGGAGTTTTTGATGAGACATGTGCATTACGATATTCGCCCAAGGGGGAGTGTTATGAGATAAGATAATTTGATTCCGTATTAGGTTGGACTCTATCTCTATGTGGGCAAATGCGAATCTATCTCTTGTTGTTTTCTTCTATATATTGGGCATCCCCTTGTACAAGAAATCAATCTAATAAAAAGAGAGAACTATTCCCCTATATTGTGTGTGCTCTTTGTTCTTGCTCTTGTGATTGTGTCGGCGGATTGATTGATCGATCGTGGGAGAATGAATACATTTTACAACAGTGACTAGAGGTAAATATATAAACATTAATTCATTCTATTTATTATTTCTAACTAGTGTTAATTTATGACGTACAAGGACTATATTAACCTTTAGAGTCATTAATAATCTATTACCCCTTGTTTGGTTTGGACGAAACAAAATTCTTGCTTTGAAACCCTCCTCCTAAGGCCCCCTCATTTTTTTTGCCACATGTAAGGTAGTACATTACCCTTGTTTGATAAGGACCGAAAAAAATTTCTAGGTAAAGGCTTTGAAAACCCTCCTTCTAACATCTCTCCCTGAATTTTGCCATGTGTAAGATAGTACATATCTCAAAGCATCCTTCTCCTCCAAAGTCCAAACTTCCTCCTCTTCCAATTTCCTCTTCTCCATGTCCTCTCTGTGCCACCTCCAAGATCTCCACCTCCAAGATCTCATCGCTGCCGCGCCCCTCAAAGCATCGGTCCTCGGGTGACAACCATACCATGGATGGATGCGTCGTTGCCGTCGGGTTGCCGACAACGCTGACATGAATGAGGGAAGCAATTATGGGGTTACTTGGTAGTGTGAATTGCTAGGGTGTTGGCTTACTACAGCCACACAAGTAGGTCACTGTCAAGTAAGCCTTTCTTTCTTCTCTTTCTCTCTCTCAAAAGGAAAGGGAAGAGGATGGAAGCCACAGAAGAGTTGGTGGCTTGGTGCTAGCCATGGACGATGCGTCCGTATCAATATCAATGGCCGACTATGGCGGCGATGGGAGGTTGCTAGGTTGGGTGATGAGTTTTCAATATTCATACTATGCCATATGGCAAATTCTAAAGATGGGTCCATAAGGGAGGGCTTTAAGGGCCTCCCCCGTAGTATTTCTATCTCATAATAATTCTCCCAATGATTTGATAGTACTAAAACTTGATACTAGAGGAGAGATGGTGGTGAGATGGCATTATAGAAACTACTCTATCGCCAAACAACTTGTTACTTAGGCTTGATACTAAAGGGCCCCAAAATAATTTAATTGTTGCATGCAATTGGGTCTTTCATTGCAAAAAATAGTATCAAGTCCTTCCAATGCACCATTTGTCAAACTATATCCTTGGTTTTTCAAAAAAGGTTTAATACTTGCATGAGTATCTCGCTCATTCTTTTTCTTTCCTCTCCCTTTTCCACCTCACCAAAAACTTGATGTGACATAAGGAATCTCATTTTTCTCCTATGCACATAAGCACCCACATGTCCAACCTTCCTCGTGCTTCGAGATTCATGCTATCTCATACATATAGTATTTCCTTCATGTATTCCCCATTTTCTAAAATCCCATCTCTCTACTCCCCCTCTCTCTCCTTTCTCTTCCTCTCACGACACTGGAGCAGCTCAGCCCAGATCACTGGCTGTTAGCGGTGTAGGTGGGGTGGCATGTGGCTGTGGTTCCATCAGGCACGGACCAGTGCGGCTTGGCCCGATCTGTGGGCAGCAAGGATATGGTGGTTAGATTTGGCGGCATGTCCTTTGGGTTTCCAACGAGACCGAAGGTTTCCTGTGGCATCCTCGTGGTTTCCAACGAGACCCCCGAGGTTTTGGGTGATGGCCTCGGGTTTCGGTGATAGTGGTGCCTCAGGGTGTCTGGCAATGGTGGCGGGAGGTTTCCAGCGGTGTGGGGTTTCCAGTCATCATGGGTTTCCATTGAGATTTGCGGTGGCCCGATGAGGTTTTTGGCTGGCACAAGGTTTCCGCCGGCAATGAGGTATCCAGTGAGGTATGTATATGGTTTATGTACAAAATATATTTGGATATGGATTCATATTGCTAAATATGGGCATGGATCTCAAAGCACTTTGGATGATTGATCCTGTAGGGGCATATGCCCCTATAGGTAGAAAATCTGTTTAAATGTAACATAGCTATTATCAAGCACAAATGACTATTGGGAGTGCCCTAAGAGAAATAGAATACTAGCCATTAGATCATAGAAATCACAAAACGATATATATACATGAATGAAATTAACAACACTAATTTTTTATGTAACTCATTTCGCATACAAAAATAACTGATAGTTGGGATGCAGTGCTTAACTTTGATGATCAAATGTGGTAGGAAATCAGAATAAACAAGTAATACTCGCATCAAATGTACTCCACAGTCCACAGATACGTGGAGAGGAGTATGTTAGAGTTAATCTTGTAACAAGAGAGGAGTCTGAATCAAATAAGCAAATGAGTTTATATTCTAATTCAAATAGTTGAATCCGTTTCTGATTCTTAGAGCTGTAGGTTAAGGTTATAAGTTCCTAGGTAGTCCTGAGGATTATAAGAAAAGAGAGCAAGAGAACAAGAAAATGTGCTAGTTATGTCACACTGTCAAAATGTGGCAGACAAGGGTGAAGGAGGTGTGCCTCCCCAATACCTGCTATTGATGAGCATCGTTGATAACCGGTGTGACAAGATGGCATTGACAACCATCTGCGTGTTTCATCGAAGAGGCGGTCAAAGCTACGTATTTCCGTGCTAATTGAGTCCACGAGATACCATGGTAGATGAGTCTGGGACGTTGATGAGATGTGTTCGCTGTCCTGAGTCAAGTTCGCTGAAGATGAGTCCAAGCTGTTGAGGAGATGTATTCACCGTCCTAAGTAAGGTCTGTCAAAGATGAGTCCAGGACGTTGAGGAGATCCGTTCACAGTCTTGTGTTGAGTAAAAGTTAAGTAAGTTGTAGTTGAGACCGACTGCCTCAACAAGTAAGAGTTATGTCAGAAATTAGAGATTGTTGATGTTACAAGATTATGAGGGTGAATGTTAGAGTTAATCTTGTAACAAGAGAGGAGTCTAAATTAAATAAGGAAATGAGTACTATTTTGATTTGGATAGTTGAATTCGTTTCTAATTCTTAGGGCCTGTTTGGGGGAGCTATATCTTTTCTGAAAAGCTGCTTTTGACTTTTTGAGCTGAAAAGCGGCTGTAGCTTTTTATAAGACCCTTTAATAAATAGCTAATTTCCCTCAACAATAAGCTGTAAAAGCAGGTCCAGCCCAGCTTTCAGCTTTTGACTTTTGTTAGTTATATATGGCATTTGGCTTATATCAAAAGTCGCTTAAAAGCTGAGTTGTTTGGAGGCTTTACTAGCTTTTTAGAAGCTGAAGCTAGCTTTAAGCCCTCCAGACTGGGCCTTAGTCCTGTAGGTTAAGTGTATAAATTCTTAAGTAGTCATGAGGATTGTAAGAAAAGAGAGCAAGAGAACAAGAAAAGGTGATATTTGTGTTGCACCGTCAAAATACTTGTGTTCGTGAGTTCTTGTGCTTGATTTTTTGCCGTTGCACGTGTGTGCTGATCTAGGCTAAAACTATCCGTGTAGCAGTAATTAGTAGCTTCTGCTTGAATTAACAGATTGATATGTCCTCTTAGATCAATAGCCCATGCATGCATGCGTACTATACCATTTCCCAACAGGTAGTGGCCTGCCGGGCTGAGTCGGTTAATATGTGCGAGCGCGTTCACCTACGCCACCTCGACAACCATGTTCCGCATGGCATCGCACGTGGCGGTGGCAGGGCTCAGGCTGAGGCCGTCGATGTAGGTGTTCTTGTCGGTGAGCGCGGCGCTACACCACGTCTGCGCGTTGCTTAGGTGTCACTTGAACCGGCTGTCGGGTGAACCATCTCCCACGTAGCCTCCCATAGCCACTCCACGCTGTTCGCCATGTTTTTCATGCAGTCGTGCATGGGGCGCCTTCCATGATCCTTTGCCACCCGCACCAACGAGGCTGACGCCCCCCACGCGTGGTCGACGCTCTCCGTCAGTGCGGCCAGTGCCACCTCCTACGTGCTGCGTACCTCAACGATGCGGAAGACCAGTCTAAAAATAGACGTATTCTCATTTAGAGATGATGATGAAGTAGAAGATAAATCAGAGTATGACAACTTTCAGGATGAACTGTGGATGAAATTGGATTTTGCCTTAGAATCCATCAACATTAGAATAAGAAAGAGGATAAAAGTGCTACAAATGTTCATATTTTAATACTATCCTCGTCATACAAACTATTACCTCGATGCATCTAGGATGTTTTGATATTCAATTGCAAAATCTATAACTGGTTGTGCCTTGTAAATGTCGTTGTAGAAATATCTATAGAGAATAAAATTTCGAACAACAGATACTAATCATGGAAGTTCTGCCAAAAGGGTTAGGAAAAACATATCACAGATTGTTCTATTTAAAAACCATCTGTGATCAACTCATATCATAAACGGCTCTATTTAAAAATCATCTGTGATTAACATATATCACAGACAGTTCTAGTTAAAAACCGTCTATGATATATGTTTTCATAATCGGTAGGGAAACCGTCTGTGATATTTCTTGTAATATCAATGACACATACTTATAGACGGTTCATAAAACCGACTGTGATGATGTTTTCAAACCGTCTATAATAGTCTTCTCTATATTAGTGTAGTATGCTATAAATAGAGGGGTGGAGGGATGCCTCCATACCAAGTCTCAGAGAATAGTTTTTTAGTTTCCTTATGCTCCTTTAAGTTTTGCCCACCATGAAGTGTGGCTTTGTAACCATCTCTCTCTAAACAATGCGAGATCCAAGTTCATCTATTTTCTGAAATTTATTTTATTTCTTACATTTTTGCTTGTTTCTTTCATGCAACTTGAGTTTTGCTTCCCCTTCTTTTACTTGTTGTATTTCTATTGAATATACACTACTACAGAAAGGCTTATATTAGATGCCTCATCACAGACGGTTCCTCAAAACCGTCTGTGATGATGAACATCACTGACGGTTCTATATTGCAACCGTCAGTGACATTATCACATACGGTACTCTTCAAAAACCGCCAGTGATATACATCAATATCACAGACGGTTTTAGTTAAAAACCGTCTGTGATATCATGTATTATCACAGACGGTTTTATAATAAAACCGTCAGCGACTTATCACATATGGTTCGTTATAATAACTGTCTGTGATGAACCACATCACAGACGGTTTATCCAGACAGAACCGTCTGTGATAATATTTCGACTTTCACGCTCTCACCAAATTTGAACTTCCCGCTCGTCTCGTTTTCGACTTCCTTTAAAATACCAGCCCGTGGCTCTTCTCCTGCTGCTTTCTTCTCAATTCTCCTGCTCTCCTCTTCTCTTCTCTTCTCTCTTCTCACTTCCTCTTCCTCTCCTCTTCGAATGTTTGGTAAGTGTGGTATTTGAATCGTTCAATTAAAATGTCATAGCTCATCCTCTCCTCTTCCTCTTCCTTTCCCTCTTCCCTTCTCTTTTGCAGTCATGATGTTGCGGCGTTTTCGTTTTCGATCCGTGCACCTTTCGGTAAAACGGCCATAACTTTTGCATACAAGCTCCAATCGCGACGTTCTTGTGCTCGTTTTAAAGTTAACGAAAAGTTCGATTTGAAAATCCCAGGGGTCTACATTATAAGTACACGCGAGGCTCCAAAAAACGTCGATCTCAAAAAACGTCGTTTAGGGCCTCAAAACGGCCTCCGAAGTTTTTTCCGTCGATTTTGCGTTTTCAAGTTCTTCAGAGCAGGAACATGGGATATTTCACATCCAATAGCTATTCCATTATGCCTGAACTAGCACAGAGCAGCTGGATTACAGAAATATCATCTGTACGTGATGATATTTTTTTGTTTCCAAAAGTAACATCAGAAGCGGTTCATAGTAAAAATCGTCTGTGATAGTTGTTATCACAGACGGTTCTTAGTAAAAACCATCTGTGATGTTTGTCATCACAGACGGTTCTTAGTAAAAACCGTCTGTGATGTTTGCATATCACAGACGGTTCATAAACCGTCTGTGATGTTCCGTAACATCACTAACACATGGTTACAAACGGTTCGAAAAACCGTCTGTGATAACGGTTCCGAACCATCTGTGATGACCTTTTCTGTAGTAGTGATATGATGTGTAAGAGGTTGAGAAATTCATTTAGAATGTGTCCCAACCTAGCAAGATCCATTAGAACACATTTTTGCTCAAGTTGTGCTTGCAACATCGTGTTTTGAGATTTTTGGTGTAGCTTGAACTTTCTGTATAAAAAGGTTGAGACCTTGGGCTTATCCTTGCAATTCATTTTGAAATATAGTCCTAAGGCTATTCCCTAGTTATGGTTCTAGTTTCATTAAGTTTGGATGGGTAAAACTTGAGCTATTGAGGTTTCTTTATGGTCAAGTTTATGAAATTTCTATTTTTATGCGGCACAGATGTTGAGCTAGATAGGTTTCCATTTAGGCTTTGTTTTTAAGTTTCTTTTGGAATCATAACCATGAGGAACTTATCTTGCTATATTTCAAGTTTCATCAATTTTGGATGAATAGATCTAAACTTATTAATGTTTGTTGACAGTCAAGTTTCTGAAATCCTTGTTTTTGTGTAGCGTGGATGTTGAGCTAGATATGTCTCTCATTTGAGCTTTGTTTTGAAATTCCTTTTGTAATCATAACCTTCATGAGCTTATCTCGTTATGTTTCAAGTTTTATCAATTTTGGATGAGTACATCTAGAGTTATTAATGTTTCTTGATAGTTAAGTTTGATATTTTTTCACATCCAAGTTACTAAATTCTTACTCTATTCATTATGTTTTTGGTGTTCTTGAATTATTTGCACTATAGCACTATGGTTTTTGAGAAGAGATTCTTGAAAGGGAAATTTTAATCATCAATTTCGATCCTTCAGTACATATATGTGTGTATATAAAAGATTTATCAGACTATGCAAACTGCATGAACAGTGGTTACTAGAAACTGGCTAATTTATCGACATGCATGCATGTTTAATTTGGTCTACATGCACTGATGCCCTGACGTAGGCATAGTACCACTAGCACCACTTAATTTCTAGATTTCATTTCTGGGAAACCTAGCATGTTTCGCGCTAGCTAGTTTGTTGTTGATGCGCTTTTCAGCGGAGGAATTAATTTAGTTCCTTTTATTAACGGGTGTCGTTCATAACTTTCCTGATGATTTTTAGTAGCTTTGGGATTTTTTTTGTATCTTATTCGAACTAGGTAGAGCCGCGCGTTACGCTGCACCGAGTGAATTTTGATAGAACACTCAGAAGGCAAATGCAACATCCACAGTAGATGTCATTTTTTTCCTTCGATGAAACTAAAAAAATCTAAGGAAAACCGAAACAAAAACAATTTTAGAATTCACTGGGCTTTTTCGAAGAAACGGTGAAAGATTACGGAAAATTTATGAGATTTTTGGCAAAATGGGGATTAGGACCTGAGAGGATTTCTGGAACTATGAGGTTTTGTTTATAAAAGGGCTTGATCCGGGGTTGGATGCAATCTTTTAGAACCACGAGTTTTGTTTTTGCAAAAGGGCGTGATTTGAATTTTTTGGAATCGTGAGGATTTTTTTTGGCAAAAAGGCTTGGTTCGAAGCCAGATACGAATTTGCGTAACCACGAGGGTTTTTCGAAAAAGAGTCGGTAGGAGGGATTGAACGTAATTTTGAAATTTACGGATGACATTTTAAAAAAATGAATGACGTGGCACTCCCTACGCGCGGTGATTCCTCTGGCTTTAAGATATTAGATATTCTTCATTGATATAGCAATTCCGTTTAATTTTTTGTTCCCATGTTCAACACTGTTTAAAACACATATCTCAACCGTCAAAATTAAAGCAAATCGCATCCTAAGATCATTTATGCAGGCGGTTTTCATTGACGTGATGGCTACAATCATCAATTTTGTTTGACACATCATCAATCTGACCTGACATGTTAGCCTGACGTGCCCAAAATTTAGGGCCAGCCTGGCCCTAGCGTTCGTGCTATTAGACTGGGCGGCCCGGCCCAGCCTGGCCGAGGCACGGCCCATCTAGGCACGAAGGCTCGGTCGTGCCGTACCGTGCCCACCCATGGGCCGAGGTCGAGGCCCAGGCACGGCACGCCGGGCACATGGGCCGTGCCGTGCCGGCCCGGGCACGACTAGGCACGGTGGGCCTCGGGCCGCCCACCAGCCCGTGTGCAAAAAAAAAAGGAAAACAAATAGGGGGGGAAAATAGGGAAAAAATTAGGAAAAATTATAAAAAATGAGGAAAAATATGTAAAGTTAGAAAATAGCATAAAAATAACGTACAATAAATTGAGACTAAAAATTGTAGAACATGTAACAAAGAGCTTTATTAATGTTTGGATGGTTGCCTCGTTAAAAACTTTGCCAAGTAAAAAGTCATCTAGAGAAAACCTTAACAAAGAAAAGAGTACAACTAAAGCTCTAAGCCTCTAATACATTCTAAGAGGTAGATGGAGGGTGAGGGTCTTCGTCATTGTCGAGGTAGAGATTTTCGAAGGCTTCCTCTAGTTCTCGGTTTTCAGCGGAATGTTGAGTTCTTGCATCAGCGTGTTCCCAGTCTTTGATAGTCATGAGCATCTCCACCATATCACTCGATAGGCTTGTTCTTCTCCTCCAATATTCTCACGAGAGACCAAGGCGACTCAGAGGAAACCGTCGAGATCGGAGCAGTTAACACATCTCGAGCTAATATGGATAGCACGGATATGTTAGCTTGTGCTCATGCCACCATTGAACAATATTGAAGACATCGTCTCCTTCTTGTTGGTAATCCAACGCGTCGCGTCCATATAGGCGTATAGTTCTCCGGAGGAGACTTGTTGGTCGCGCTTGTATCACCACCGATGTAGAACACTGCACGAAGAAGAAGAAGAACCCAGATTTTGCCCCACGCGGTCTTTTTCTTACTCATGACAAAAGGAGGTCGTTGCAAACGAACTCCTTGATGCTTTGTTCGTACTTGTTGTAAACTTTGTTAGTCTAGTACGAGCAAGAGTAAAATAAATTGAATAACCTTCCCTAGAACATCACCTAAAATGGAGAGGACGTTGCCAAATCCTCTAAGTTTTGCTCTAGGATCTAAAATAAAGGCGAAGGCATATAGAAGTGGAATTTCTTTCCAATATTTCAAATATTTTGTTTTCATTGCAATGTGATGAATCTCTTAAAATCATGTCATTTTCGTTGTTTTTAAAATGGGTAGCCATATCTAAGATATGATGCACAATTAGAGAAGATGTGGGTTCATAAACTGCGGATAAAGCTACTGTAGAGTCATAAAAAACTTCAAGAAACTGAAGTAACTTTGATGCAACATACCAATGTTCTTCAGATAATAAATCACGTTGAGGGTGATGTGTTTGAATGAAAACCTCAAATGTGCTCTTATATGGCAGAAGGTTCTTAAGCATTAAGTAAGTAGAATTCCATCTTACTGGCACATCTAAACCAAATATTCTTGGACGTACGCCCATTGCAATGCAAAAGTTCTTATAAGATGCTATTCTAGCATTAGAATGATTCATAAAAGAAATTGCTAAACGGAAAGGTGCAATGTAACGTTCTAACGGGGCAAGTCCACTTTTAACTATAAGGTTAATAATATGACAGGCACAACGTTGATGAAGCAAAAATGATTCAGCATAAGTACCAAATATTGGAGTGAGAATATTCATTGCGGAGGTGTTTGCGGAGGCATTATCTAAAGTTATAGCAAAAATCTTATCATTGAGACCAAAATCCTCCACCACCCTAATAATACTCTCAGCAATATTCTCTCCAGTATGTGCGACATCAATTAGTTTGAAACCTATAATTCTTTTTTCTAGTTGCCAGTTTTGGTTGACATAATGAGCAACTACGCTAATATAATCTTGCTTAGCCCTACCACTCCATATGTCTGAAGTCAAAGATACGGAAAATGTGCAAGTACTGAACATGTTTTTTAAATTTTCACGACAACTATTGTAATACTTAACTACATCTCTACTAGTTGTCTGTCTAGATACTTTATTAAATTTTGGATTATATGCATGCTTAATGTAATTTTCAGAATCAGCACTCTTGCCAAAGTTTAAAGGTAAATCCTGTGATGCAATTAAGCGTACAAGAGATTGCCTAGCTACTTCGCCACTATATTCTCAGTTACGGACCGAACCGTCCGGGTTGTATATTAGTTGTGTTTGTCTCATAGCTGTTCCTATTTTTGCATTGCAACTTTCAATATGCCTATGCAAGTGTCCCGTACCCCCAGTAGATTTTGCAGATAAAACTTGATGACATTGTTTACAAACAGCAACTCTTACCTCTTTTCCTTTCGCATCTGTCCTCGTTTCTTGTCGAAAAATTCCCAAACTCTCGATGTCTGCTTCGCTCTCTTCGCTCCAGTGGATGTCGAGCCAGAAGCACTCATGGTCATGGACATGGAGCCTGATGGTTCTTCTTCTACATGATGTTCTTCAGGTGCTTGTGTTTCGGGTACGGCGGACAAATCTTGGAAGGATTCAAGGTCCTCCGGAGAGATCCCAAAATCGGAGATAGGGAAATGATCCATGCAAAAAACTGCAAATTGAATATTCCGAACATTAGTAAAAATAATAAAAACAATACAATTAGCAAAATTCAGTATGACAAACCTCTTGTGTTACCGAAAGCTCGAGTTTGAATTTCTCCGAAATTTTAGCAAAATTTCTCCGAATTTTGCTAAATAACTACAAACAATATCACAATTTTCACAAGATGACCAATAGAGAAGATGATGAGTGAATGGGTGCTAAATGAGGAGAGGGGTCCTCCCTATTTATAGGAAAAAAATTTTTGCCCATTTTTTCAATTTTTTAACACCCAACGGCTATAAAACGGTCAAAAAATTCAAAAAACGGGTGTGCCGTGCGGGCCGCCAAGACGCCCACGCCTAACGGCTCATGACGGCGCGGCGCAGCGGTCGGCGCCGACCACCGTGCGCCGCCTCTCTCCTCGGCCCGTCATGCCCGTTCCGTGCGTTCGCGTGCCTCGGCCATCGTGCTCGGGCGGCCGGTCCTCACCGTGCCGCCCATGGCGGCGCTCCGGCCAAGCACGGCCCATGGCCTCGTCGCGTCCGCCGCCCGCCGTCGTCGTCGCCGGGTCGGCGTGCCCGCGAACGGGCCGTGGGCGGCATGGCCGGGCCCGGCCCATATGGCCAGCTCTACGTGCTATGCCGACCTGACATTCATTCGGGTCGTAACATGGCTGTCGGGCCGTGGGCCGAGGGGAAAAGCACGGCCCTACCCGAGGTCCTGGTCCAGCATACCCGACAGGCAGTAGAAATGATGTTTTTTAGATGGAAACGGCAGTAGTGTTTGCTCTGTTACAATAAATATGTGCTATCGAATAGTCCAGGGTTCCCGAACAGATCTGAAGTAGAGAACAGAGAGACACAGCTTTAGGGAGGAACGGTGAGAGAATTCTTTATTGCTTTCTGATTCCTTGTATAATGGGGAGACCCCCCTCCTCCTTATATAGTAGTCGTCTAGGGTTTCGGCTAAGTGACCATCGTGGGCCTTCATGGACCACGTAGTTTCCCAACACTCCCCCTTGGGCCCTTTGCCGCGAGATGCATATGCCTCATTAAAACTCTAGAAAAACCCAGTGGGAAAAATATTTGGAGTAAGAGTACATAGCATACGCTTATTGCGTTGACGAATTGCCTCATTAAAACCTTATGCAAGAAAAACTTCATGAAAAACTGCTAAGGAAAAAGAGTACAATCCACCCGAATTTAAAATTGCTAATCTTCGAGATTCATATTGGGTACTCAAACCTCATGTTTATGATTTATGTGTGAGTATGTGAAATATCTCCCCCTGAAATCTGCACTTCTCTAAGTCTCATCATCCCAATCCCTTTTACGCACCTTTCAAAGGTAGATGCTGGGAGTGATTTAGTGAACAAATCTGCAAGATTTTCACATGACTTAGTATGTAATATCTTGATCTCGTTCATCTTATGCAATTCGTGAGCATAGAAGAACTTGGGGTTGATGTGCTCCGTGAGATTGCTCTTCGCATAACCCATCTGTGCTTGAGCAACACAAGCTGCATTATCTTCATAGATGATAGTGGGAGTTTGCTCAATGTTCAAGTCACATGACTTCTGGATGTGGTGAACCATTCTTCGGAGCCATTCACATTCACGAGCCTCGTACAAAGCAATGATTTCCGAGTGGTTTGTCGACGTCGAGACAAGAGTCTGCTTAGACGACTTCTAGGAAACTGTTGTTCCTCCACATAGGAAAACATACCCAGTTTGGGACTTGCCAGTATGCGGGTCTGATAAGTACCCAGCATCGGCGTGGCCAACCAAATTCAGTTCATTGTTTCTTCTGAAGAACAAACCGAGATCTTTGCTTCCTTGGAGATAACGAAGATGTCCTTGATCCTTTCCAATGCCTTTTGGTGGGTTCTGCATTTGTCTTGGGCTAGCAAATTCACAACGAACGCAATGTCAGTGCGGTGCTATTCGAAGGTACATGAGCGCTCCAAGCGCACTCGGATATGGGAATTCCGCTCTCGGGACTTCCTCCCCTCTTCTCTAGGTGCAGTATGGGTCTAGGTGCGCTTGGAGTGACCTTCCGACCATTGGAGTCTTTGCAGGATATGCCTTTTCAAAGCCAAATCTTTCCAACACTTTCTGCGTGTAGGATGATTGGTGTACCAAGATTCCTCCTTGGACATGCTCAAGCTGCAAGCCTAAACAAAACTTGGTTTTACCCAAATCATTCATTTCAAACTCAGACTTCAAGTATGAGCATGCTTCTTCAATTTCTTCATCCGTCCCAATGATGTTCAAGTCATCTACATAGACGGAGATTATACAGAATCCATTCGAGGATCGCTGTATAAACACACATGGACAATATTCGTTGTTCGTGTAGCCTTTCTTGCAGAGAAAGTCGCTGAAGCGATTTTACCACATTCTTCCTGACTTTTTTAGCCCATACAGTGATTTCTCCAATTTCACACTGCAAAGGTTTCTATTTGCTCTGTCTTGGTTCGGGATAGGAATACCTTCTGGTACTTTCATGTATATCTCCGAATCCAAGTTCCCATACAAATATGCTGTGACAACATCCATTAGCTTCATTTTCAACTTCAAGTTGACTGTCGTTGAGATCAAATATCGAAAGGTAATTCCTCCCATGACCAGAGAATAGGTTTCTTCATAATCAACCCCAGGACGTTGGGTGAAACCTTGAGCTACAAGCCTTGCCTTGTACCTTACAACTTCTTTGTTTTCATTCCTCTTCCGAACAAAGACCCATTTGTGACCTACAGGGTTTATATGGGGAGGTGTGCGGCATACGGGCCCAAACACCTCTCTCTTGTTCAGAGAGACTAACTCTGCAGTGATTGCCTTCTTCCATTCTTTCCAATCTAGCCTTTTCTTGCACTCTACGAGAGATGCAGGCTCGGGATCATGATCAATGATCGATGCAATCTTCTTTGCAAAGTATGCATCGACATTGGCTGTTGCTCTATTCAGAGATTCTCCTGTTATTACAAAGTTTATGGCCATTTCATCATGGGGTGCTTCATGCACTTCTACTTGCTCTTCGCTGCTATTTCCTATCGCAGGGGCAAATTCCTTTAGCTTTTCATCGCCCATGTGTGCGCACACATTATTTCCGGTGGCTACCTGTGGGATATAGATTCCAGGGTATCCTCAGGAAAGGCCCAAGATGAAAGCCCAGAAGATATGCTTCACATCAAGCTTCTTAACCGTACAGAAAGGGATATATCATAACGGAAGTTGAACTTGTGATTAGAAATGACAGATACAGTTGTAATCCGAGTCGTTAGAAGGATAGATAAAGATGTAAACTCTGTCCTATAATTGACTAGAATCTTGTAACCGATCAGACTCTCCAAATCGATCAGGACTTTGTAAGCCACCCCACCCCCGCTATATAAGGGAGAGGACGGGCAACAACATAGGGATCCGATCATCCAAGCATAGAGCAATCAAGCCATAGAGCATAAAACACCTCATATCGCCCAGAACATATTGTGCTTTGAGCAACCCCAGATCCAAGAGATCCATATAATCCCAGCACACAGGATTAGGGTATTATCTCCTCCGCGAGCACGAACTGTATAAACCCCTTGTCTTGTGTGACCATCGAGTTTGAGATCGAGCGCCTACCCAATAAATTCATTGCCGACTACAAAAGTCGACAGTTGGCGCGCCAGGTAGGGGGAGCGCTTCAATCTTTTCCTACAGACTCGATGGCATCAACCGGCGGATTCGTCTCGGCCAAAGTTTTCCGCCGAAGCTTTGGATTTCGTCGCTAATATGCGAGGAGAGCTTGTCACTGGATAAAACCGGATCCAATCCGCGTAATCGAGCGAACCATCTCGTACATTACTCGACTTATCCGGAAACCGGTCGGCTCCATTAGGCGGCTGCGATTTTCGCGACATCTTCTCAATTGAAGGACGTAAGACCAATCTCCATCAAGAAGATCGTGACGTCGCGGAAGAAGATCGCCGACGTAAGGGTAAGGAGATCAAAACACGGTCTCTCCGATCTTTGGGTCGCAATGTCCGGGAGGACATCCTGCAATCTAAGTTGGGAGATCAGTCCATCTTCCGCACGCCGATGCATAACGTCGTCGCCGAAGACTCCTCGACGCTATTGGACCCGATGATTGCATCGGACGACCCAAAGAGCCCGATTGTGGCTCACGTCAAGGCCATGGTGACGGCGGCAGCTATCTAGTAAAATCAGGAGAAGCCGGCTGGAGAAGCGCACTCGCGCTCTAACGCGGCCACTCGTGTCGCCAGCAGTCGGACTGCAACCAATCGGAGCGTTGGCAGTCGATGCCACGCACCGCATACTAGAGACGCACGACAGATCCTTGACCGCGACCTCCGCCAGGACATCACGGCCAGGCGACGAGAGTGGGACGAGGAAGAAAGACATGGACGCCGCGATGACTTCGAGCGTTTCGGCATAAGCTACGATCGGCGGAACGACCGGATGCACGATGACCACGACGATCGCAGATTTCATCATCGCCGGAGTGGAAGTGACGACGAACGCCGAGTCAATGACTCGCCGCGCCGAACCTCACCTCGACGTTTTGATGGTCATCACTGAGCTAGAAGATCTCCACGCCAGAGTCCACCCCAGCAAGATGAAAGATCCATCGATGGGATCCGAGCGTTCACTCCCCGGCTTCGCCGAGTGGTTTGGCCCGACGGATTCAACCCCAAAGGCATTGTAAAGTTCGACGGGGAGCGAGACCCAGAAGCTTGGTTGTAGGTCTACGCCCTGGCGGTCAAGGCAGCAGGAGGAAATCAGACCGTCATGGCGAACTATTTGCGGTCAATCTCAGCCCCTCGACACAAGCATGGCTCACGGGCCTCCCTGCCAACTCGGTAGACTCCTGGAGTGACCTGTGCGAGCAATTCATCGCCAACTTTCAAGGGACCTATGAGAGGCCGGTACTGACTGTGGGACTGTATCACCGCACTGAAGAAGGATGAAACACCGAGAGACTTCATCCGGTGCTTCATGCGTAAGAAGAACACCGTCGAGACGTGTCGAGGCGATGGTGGTGGCGGCCTTCCGAGAAAGGGTAAGCGATCCGATCTTATTAAAAAATATCCAGAAGCCCCGACCTCCGTAAAAGAAATGTTTGCGTTAGCCGACCGCTACGCCACGACCTCGGATGCTCGCCGAGCGGCAAGAAGATCATCCCACACAAAAAGCAAGGGCGATAAGCAGGAGTCCTCTAAACACAAGGATAGGAAACGCAAGGGCGAGGAGCTGGTCGCGGTAGCCGAGCACAACCGGCCCCGGGCCATTCGGAGAGAGGCACCCGACTACAGCACAGTCATGGAGGCGATCTGTCCTTTCCACCCCAAGGGAAAGCACGCCGCCAAGGACTGCTTCACTCTGAAGCGTTTTGCGCGCGAAAGTCAACGGCAACCGGCCCCAGCCAAGGGCGAAGTCGCTCCAGCGAAGAAGAAGGAACTCCCGGATGAAGAAGATTTCCAGGAGCCCGAGTAGGAGCTGAACTACATCTACGGGGGCTCAACTGGATACGAGTCCAAGTGGAAGCAAAAACTCGCCGCTCGGTAGATCAACGCAGTGGAACCGGCAACTCCTCAATATCTGAAATGGTCTGAGGTCCCGATCACCTTTGACTGTAGTGATCACCGGCAGGTCCCACATCCGGTAAGTTTCTCTCGTACTTGACCGGTTGTGCAGCGTGAAGCTCAAGAGGTTCGATCGACGGCGGAAGTGGGCTCAACGTCTGTTCGCGTAACTTTCGACGACATGAGCATCCTCGTTCGAGCCGAGGCCAAGCACTCACCTTTCCACGAGTAATCCCGGCGTCCTCGTTCCCCTCGGACAGATTTCATTACCCGTTATGTTCGGGACCAAGGATAATTTCAGACCGAATTCATCAATTTTGAGGTAGCCAATTTCGAGACGGCGTATCATGCCATCTTGGGAAGGCCTGGCCTAGCCAGATTCATGGCCATACCTCATTACACTTACTTGGTGTTGAAGATGCCGGGACCCAAAGGAGTCATCACACTTCGTGGCGACATCAAGCAATCCTCGCAATGCGACCGGGAGAATCATGAACTTGCCGAATTACAGGAAGCAGGTACCCAGGCAAGAAACATCCAGGCTGAGGCTGCCATGCTCCAAGACGAAGGAGAAGTACCATAAAAAAAATCCACCTCGGGAATTAAGCCCGACGAAGGAACTAAAAGGATCATTCTTGACCCGTCTGACACGTCTAAAACAACCGTGATCGGGACAGGGCTCGAGGACAAATAGGAAAGCGTGCTCGTCACCTTCCTCCAAACTAACAGAGACATTTTCGCCTGGAAACCACCAGATATGCCACGCGTACCAAGGGAGGTGATCGAGCACTCTCTCCATGTTGATGAGAAGTCAAAACCCGTCAAACAGAGGCTTCGACGGTTCGCCCCGGATCGTCGGAACGCCATAAAACAGGAAATCACGAAACTCCTAGCCGCAGGTTTCATCAAAGAAGTGTATCATCCCGATTTGTTAGCAAATCCTGTGTTAGTTCAAAAGAAGAATAAAACTTGGTGCATGTGCGTCGATTATACTGATCTCAACAAGGCGTGCCCGAAGGATCCCTTTGGACTACCCCGGATTGATCAGGTGGTAGATTCGACTGCTGGTTGTGAAATTTTGAGTTTTCTTGACGCATACTCGGGCTATCACCAGATTCGCCTAAAGGAGGAAGATCATATCAAGACCTCGCTCATCACGCCTTTCGAGCCTCATCGTTACACCACGATGGCATTCGGGCTAAAAACGTTTGGCGTGACCAATCGCGCGGCGATCAATGGTGTTTTCACGCCCGGCTCGGCGCAAGCGTGGAGGCGTATGTAGATGACGTTGTCGTAAAAACTCGGAAAGGAAAGATCTTATCATCGACCTAGCCGAGACTTTTGAAAGTTTAAGGGCTTTCAACATGAAGTCAATCTCGAGAAGTGTGTTTTCGAGTATCTTCGAAAGCCGCCGGATTTATCGTGTCACAACGAGGCATTGAAGCCAACCCAAGAAAGTCAAGGCCATATCAAATATGGAACCGCCGACTAACCAAAAAGACGCCCGTAAGCTTACGGGTTGTATGGCGCTCTAAGGTGTTCATCTCCTATTTGGGTATGCGAGGTATGCCTTTCTTCAAACTACTCAAGAAACAAGATAAGTTTGATGGACGTCGGAGCGCAACAAGCATTTGAAGATCTCAAGACCTTCCCGACGACACCTCCGTGTTGGTCTCACCAATACCGTAAGAACCCCTATTACTTTATATCGCAAGCAGCGGCACATGTAGTCACACTGCGATCATCGTAGAAAGGAGGAAACGGCTCGGGGCACAGAGTCCAAGACCCAGTATACTTCGTCGGTGAAGTCCTAAGTGAGTCCAAGGTACGGTATCCACAAGTGCGAAGCTATTATATGTACTCCTTACATCTCGCAAGCTTAAACACTACTTCCAAGAGCATGTTATTTGGTGGTCACCTCCTTCCCGATCGGAGACATACTTCGCAACCAGAGGCCATCGAAGAATTGCCAAATGGGCGATTAAACTCGTGGCCTTTGACATTCAATTCAAGCCCGCGCCATCAAATCCCAAGCACTCACGACTTAATCGCCGAGTGGATTTAATTGCAACACCGCGATTACTAAAGATCTCGAGTATTGGACGATGTACTTTGATGGTTCCTCATGCTCGATGGCGGCGGGCTGGTATAGTGCTCATATCACCAAGTGGAGAAAGATTGAGGTATGTCCTCCAAATATTTTTTCTGCATCCAACAACGCCGCCGAGTATGAGGCACTCATTCACGGACCAGACGCCATATCTCTCGGCATTCGACGATCGGGCGGTTCGCGGAGATTCAAGGCTCGTGGTCAATCAAGTGCGAAGGAATGGTCTTGCATCGAGGACAACATGGCAGCATATTGCCAAGAAGTGCGCAAGCTAGAAAGCAATTTCGATGGACTCGAGCTTGTTCACATACTTCGACGGGACAACGAAGCAGCCGACGAATTGGCGAAGATGGGATCCTGCCGGTCCAAGGTGCCCGTGGGAATATTTGTAGAAGAAATTCATAAACCCACGATTAGCGCTCGGCCAAAAGCAGACAGTCCTGTAGAAAAAGGGGAAGAGGCAGAGGTCTTGATTATTACCCCAGATTGGACATCTCCATACCTGGACTACCTGACAGAAGACAAGCTACCCGAGGAACGCGTCCAAGCCGAGCGGATCATGTGCCAAAGTAAGAGTTATGTAGTCGTTGGAAAGGAGCTTTATCGTAAGAGCTCTTCTGGCATACTGCGACGATGCATATCGGAACAAAAAGGGAAAGACCTGCTCAAAGAAATCCACTCGGGAATTTGTGGGAACCATGCGGCGTCATCGACCCTGGTCGGAAAAGCCTATCGCCAAGGGTTCTTTTGGCCGACTACCGTCACAGATGCGGAGGACATCGTCCGGACATGCGAAGGATGTCAGTTTTTTGCACGCCAAATGAACAAGCCAGCGCAGGAACTACAGACTATCCCGATTACACGGCCATTTGCGGTCTGGGGGCTCGACATGGTGGGACCTTTGAAAAAGGCTCAAGGAGGCTATACTCATCTCTTCATTGCCGTTGATAAATTCACCAAATGGATTGAGGCCAAACCAGTCGCCACCATTACGGCGGCAAAGGCCAGAGAATTCTTTCACGAGATCGTGGTTAGATTTGGCGTACCCAACCGAATCATCACGGAAAATGGCACTCAGTTCAGAGGCGAAGTATTTCAAGATTGGTGCGAGGAGCTGGGCATAAAAATTTGCTTCAGCGTCGATCGCGCACTCAAGTAATCTGACGAGTTGAGCGAGCTAATGGCATGGTGCTCCAAGGCATAAAAGCAAGAATTTTCGATCGACTCCAACCATATGCTACTTGGTGGGTCAAAGAACTGCCTTCAGTACTCTGGGGGCTACGAACTACCCCCAGCAGAGCAACCGGGCTGTCACCTTTCTTTCTGGTATATGGCACAGAAGCGGTCTTACCAACCGAGTTAGAATTCGGATCCCCGCGGGTTCGGAGTTATGAAGAGATCGCTTCAGAAGACAGTCGGCTAGAAGACCTCGACATATTGGAAGAAGCCAGGGATATCGCAACAATTCGTTCGGCGAAATACCTCTAAGGCTTACGACGTTATCATGGGCGCAATGTAAAGAGCCGCGCGTTCTCCAAAGGAGATCTAGTCCTAAGGAGGAATCAAAAGAGCGAACATAAGCTCTCCCCAAGTTGGGAGGTCCTTACATCATCGATGAAGTAATTAGTCCGGAGCTTATAAACTTAAGCGAGAAGATGGATCGACAATCAAGAATACTTGGAATATAGAACACTACGCCGCTTTTTCACTTAAGTTTTGTACTGCTTAATCCTTTGTGAATAAAAGTTTGATTGAAAAAGTCGTTTTCATATAACCTCTTTTATAATCTTGAATTCGAGTGCTTCGCTCTTATATTAAGACTCAGGGACAAGATCCATGAATCATATCCCAGAGCCTGGGGGCTGGAGTCAGATGAACAAAGGTCACCGGTCAAACCACTCGAAGATATATACTTTCATGAAGGAAAAACAGGGAACACTTTTTATGCCTTTAAAGGTCAAGAGTCTCTACAATCGAAAAAGAAGTATCCATGACTTCCTCCCAGAGCTCGGCAGCCCGATCTTCGTCAACATCGCGAGCGTAGCCTTCCCTAAGGGCCTCAAGATCCACTCGGGGATAGAGGGACTTGGTGATCGCCAGGGTCTGGCTGGCACCGTTAGCCGCTGTTTCCTTCAGCAGGTTCTTGAGGGCCCCCGGGGCTTCCTTTAGCCGGACGACGACCTCACCCCTGCTGAGCGGCCTCTCGCCACTTGGATGAAGCGAACTCAGCAGAGGGCTAGAAGCGTCCTGGAGCTCAGCGCAGGAAGTTTCGAGAACCTTAACTCTCTCGCCGAAGACGACGATCGCTACCGAGTTTTGACCTTATAATCTGCAAGGCAAAGCGTTAGAGAGGATAGTAAAGGATCAAGCAAAGACTAGTTGACAGCTACACCTTCAAAATCCTTCTCCAGCTTCACTCGGGAATCTTTCACGGCTTTAAGTTTTCCTTCGAGCTTCGCGAGAACCGAATCCCGAGCTGGAGCAAACACAAGAAATCGGTAAGATAGTCGACTAAGCAAAAAACATGAAACAACCCAAGAGATAGCTGCCTCGGAGAGAGCCGGTGATATCCAGATTCTCCTGGCGCAGAGCGTTTTGTTCTGTCTGTGATGTCTGGAGTTGGACGAAGGATTGCGGCTCGGCCAGTATACTCGGCTTTGATGCGTGCTAGGTCGGCCAAGTACTCTGGGGCGCGTCCGGATTTCAGGGAGCATCCTTTGAATGTACTCGGACTTTCGCTCGAAGCGCTCCCCTATTTTCTATAATCATCATAGCAAAAGGTAAACGCGTGGAAGAAGGGCGGAAGCGAGGACGCTTGCGGTCTTGGAGGAATGCTCACACGGGCGGCATGCGACAAGCCTTGGCATGGATGAAAAAGTCATCCTCTCTCTCTCGCTCTTCCTCCGGCGCCCAAAAGCTTCAAACCTCATCATCGGCAAAAGTCAGATCTGTTATTAGCCGGGCGCAGCGGGGTGGCGGGACTCGGTGAATCTCTTCAACCTCGGGGGACGAGCAGAGGCTCGCCAGAGCGACGGATCTCGTCGCAGGGCAACATGAACAGGAGACGGCGCCAAGGGACTAGGAGGCACTTCGGCGCCCTCAGAAGCAGTTTCCCCTGTCGAAGTATGAACTCTGGGAGGTCCAACCTCAGCAGGGCCCCCAGGCGGAGACCCAACGGGCGTATCAAGCGAAGGGTCCCTGTGAAGAAGAATCGTCAGCAAGACCGAAGAATAAAAATGGAGTCAACGGAGTAACGGACCTGTTGGATTTCCTCATTCTCATCGGGGGCTTCTTGCGAATAGCTGGCCCACCCCCGGAAGAACCACTCGGACCGCCGCCGACCGGTGCCCTGAGCTTCTCTCGACAACCCACGAACTTCGCAGTGGATCTTGGATTTTGGGACCGCCAACCGAATGTCGGGGGGCCACGAGGTCATCAGACAGTATCTTCTTTCCCTTCTTTGCAGTAGGGCCCCCTGCTGGAGACCGCGCCCGGCGCTTGGGAGAACAGCCTGGACGAGGAGGCATTTCCGGAAGGGGAGGAACACTGAAGAATGCGATGCGATCCTGAAGATGAAGATCAAGAGTTAGCAAAACTTCAAAGAACGAAGAAACGCAAAATTCCCAATAAAAATCGCCACCGCAGAGGGGGCGTGATATGTTGAAAGATTTGGGCACTTGATGATAATATGTCGATGCTCGAGATAAAGAGTTCTCCAGCCCTGGCGCATAACCTCTCCCTTGGCAAATCGTCGGGCCGTTCCCGGGTCGGGTCACTTTGTCCCCTATAAGCGAATCCCAGATGAACTCGCTCCTTCAGGGGCTGCACCCGGCGGGCGATGAAGTGGAGGGCCAAACCCACTCCTATAAGCCCACTATCTTTCAGCTTTCTGATCAGTGCCAAGAGTTCAGACACTTGATCCATGTCGGAAGAAGCAGGGGTGAACCCCAGGAAATAGACATTGAGGGACGACACCCAGTGAACGAAGGCAGAGACAAATCGGGGTTGGCATAGTAAAACCATTCCCTATGCCAGCCCTTGTTGGAGGTCTTGACAGGAATGGCAAAGTAATCCTTCTTCAACCCTTCCCGCAGCTGGAATCCAGCGCCCCCGATAACCTTGGGGTCATTTTTGGAGGGATAGGGCTTCAGGAGATAAAGGTGACGAAAGAGGTCAAAATGGGGGCTAATGCCCAGAAAAGCTTCACAAAGGTGGACAAAGAGGGAAATTTGAAGGATAGAATTGGGGTTTAGATTCACCAATTCGATTTCATAAAAGAAAAGAAGGCCGCGAAGGAAAGAACTGATCGGAAGACCAAGGCCGCGGTGGAAAAAGGATTCGAAAACCACCACCTCCTCGGGAGCGGGAGTCGGGACGGATTCACCGCCACGGGCGTATGGAGATCGAGGGCCGATCGTGCAAGATCCCGTCGTCTATCATGGATTTCAGCTTCTCCTCGGTTGTTGTCGAGGTCGTCCAATCTTGTGGTGAAGGCGGAGAAGGAGTAGAAGAAGACATTCTTGAAGAAAGATTGACAGCGACTCGAGAAGGCAAGAACAGCGAAGGTTAACCTTGGTGGCTGAGAGTTCAGGAAGGCGAGAAGGAGAAAGGAGAAAAGCTCATGGAAAGATGAATCGACAAGCGCGTCGTCGACCTAGTTTTTAAAGAGAGAACAGTAAGGTCTCTGCCGAATCGGCGGGAAAAAGCTACGAAACGTCTCATCCTTTCAGATTCCTCATAAATGATTTACAGGCCCGTCGCCTCGACTTACGGGGCTTGACAGAATTTGACCGGATCACGTCGAGGCCACGTCGCCCCTATGATGGGTCTCGTTTCCCACTTACCGTATTAAACGGGATGTGGATGGTCTTCAACTTGAATAAAAGCTTGTTTTCTTACGGTACGCCCCACGTTGGGCCTTTGGGTGGTTACCGCATAACGGAATCATGTACCATAAGATTGAGCCCAAACGGGCACAGATCCATGGGCGTGCTCCACGAGGGCCGAGAATGCTGTGCGTCGTTTTAAACGAGTACGGACGCCCTTCGAATCTAAATGTGATACACTCCAAGAGAGCTTAAGCCGGGTCCGACATCAGTCGGGAAAGGATATCACTCGGCCAAGAGCCGTCAAAAGTAATATGCTCCAAGAGAGCCTAAGTGAACGACATCATCGGAAAGGGTATCACTCGCCATGAGTCGCCTAAACGTGATACGCCCAAGAGAGCCTAAGCCGCTCCGGATAACCAGAAAAGATATCACTCGCCAAGAGCCATATGAAATCATGATACACTCCAAGAGAGTGGGCGTGCTCTTAGGATACGGGTATCATTCGCCATGAGCCAGATAACCTCGTTACGTCCCAAGTTGGACTAAAAACTATATCTCGCAACAATCGGATATGGGAATCGCTCGCCAAGTGCAACGATGCGCCCAAGTCGAGCCTAAGCTATGTCTAGCGGCAGATGGACACCTCCTTTCAGGTTCAAGCAACACCCAAGGTCCAAGACGCCCTAGAACGAGACTAATACACAGTCAAGGGTCAGACGAGAGATTCTTCTACAGAAGCGCTTCGAAAGCTCGATCAAATTCCTCCCAACGCTTAACTAGTTCGGGCGCGCTTCGCTTGATGATACCACCGAGGCATGATGAGGACAAAAGCTTGAAGCAAAAGAATGGAGGCGTAGCTTAAGAGATACATTTTGAAGCGTTGGTACGCCTTTTATAGCTAGTTCGCATTTAAATCAAGTAAGCCGGATATTAAGCGCCTAAGTCAAGAGATTTGGTGTTAATGCAACTTCAGAAGACGAAGAGTTTTTTCGGTGAATAAGTTGTACGAGAAAAACAAGGCAACCTCAAGACCGCCTGATGGTATCAAGCGATAAAAATTAAAGGCTTCGGGCGGGAAAAGTATCGAATCTACACTTGTGACATGATAAGAAGTCTGTAAGGCTGCTCACAAATAAATTAGCTCGGTAAAAGATTTGCGCTTAAGAAAAGCAAAGGATGGAATTTATGATCGAGTTCATCATAATTAGCCTGTTGCAAAAGGAAGGTTTTTCTCGATTGGATTAGGAAACCAATCGAGATTACAGGAAGGGATCCCTGAGTAAAGCAGTCGGATCATGAAGCACTCGGGGGCTGCTGTGGGATATAGATTCCAGGGTATCCTCAGGAAAGGCCCAAGATGAATGCCCAGAAGATATGCTTCACATCAAGCTTCTTAACCGTACAGAAAGGGATATATCATAACGGAAGTTGAACTTGTGATTAGAAATGATAGATACAGTTGTAATCCGAGTCGTTAGAAGGATAGATAAAGATGTAAACTCTGTCCTATAATTGACTAGAATCTTGTAACCGATCGGACTCTCCAAACCGATCAGGACTTTGTAAGCCACCCCACCCCCGCTATATAAGGGAGAGGGCGGGCAACAACATAGGGATCCGATCATCCAAGCATAGAGCAATCAAGCCATACAGCATAGAACACCTCATATCGCCCAGAGCATATTGTGCTTTGAGCAACCCTGCATCCAAGAGATCCATATAATCCCAAAGACACAGATTAGGGTATTATCTCCTCGCGAGAGCCCGAACTCAGATAAACCCCTTGTCTTGTGTGACCATCGAGTTTGAGATCGAGCGCCTACCCCATAAATTCATTGCCGACTACAAAAGTCGACACTACCTGCAGTGGAAGATTCAAGTCTGGAATTGGCTTTTTCGTTGGCATCTTTCCAGTGCCAGGTCTCAACTGGCTCCCCTTCTTTCCTTGGGGCATTTTCGTGATTGGTTGTGGTAAGTCCTCTCGCTTGATTTTCCAGACGCCTCCGGTACTTTGGGTTTGAGGAGCCGATTTCTTGTTCTTTTCTTTGAGGCCTCTCAACGGGATGAGGATACCTTCGCTTTCTTTGGTATTTCCACCCCTCCGTTCATTTCTTGCGGGTACATGCGACTTAACCATGCCCTTGGATCACAAAATGATCAGTCGTTCATTTGCTAAATTCGCCAATCAATTATCTTTCAACTTCTTGATTTGCTTCATTAGTGCGGGTCATGTGCGGGATCCCAGTGGAATGCCATATGATTTCCTGCATTTTTCATCCAAAGGTTGATTTCTCCCTAATGACGGAAACGATCCTCGTCAAATATGCAATCAATGAATCGGGTGTATGCAAGTCTCGATCATGGGTTCCAAATACCTAATTATGGATGCACTCTCATAACCAACGATATCCCGGACTTGCGGAGAGGGCCCATTGCGATTCGATGAGGGGTGGTATAGGAACATATACCATACAACCAAATTTTTCGAGATAGGAGATTTTGGGATGACCCGTGCACCGATTGCATAGGGAATGGATGTTGTAGGTCAAGGTGCGAAATTGATAAGAGCCGCTACGTGCAGATGCGTGTCCCCAACAAGTGTTGGGCAAGTCACAACTCGCAAAAGCGGTTTGGCAATGAATTTAATCCTCTTTATTAGTGCTTGACTAGTCCATTCTGCGTATGGATATGCGGATGAGTGCTCAATTGCTATTCTGTTGCGGTAATAATCATCAAATGCCTTTGAAGTAAATTCTCCGGCATTGTCCATTCAGATGGACTTCACGCGATGATCAGGGAAAGCATTCTTAATTCTTATGATCTGCGATATCAGCTTTGCAAAAGCATAGTTTCTTGTTGACAATAAGCATACATGCGACCATTTCGAGGAAGCATCGATGAGCACCATAAAGTATCGAAATGGCCCTGACAAGGGCTGAATCGGGCCACAAATATCCCCTGGATGCGTTCCAGGAATGCGGGGATTTCACTTTGCACTTTCATGACAGAGGGTCTAGTTATTAATTTCCCGGTGGCACATGCAGGGCACACGAAATCTTCATGATTCAGGAAATTTTTTAACATTAATGCCATGACCTTGTGAGTTGTTCACTGTGGGATATAGATTCCAGGAGATCCTCAGGAAAGGCCCAAGATGAAGGCCCAGAAGATATGCTTCACATCAAGCTTCTTAACCGTACGGAAAGGGATATATCATAACGGAAGTTGAACTTGTGTTTAGAAATGATAGATACAGTTGTAATCCGAGTCGTTAGAAGGATAGATAAAGATGTAAACTCTGTCCTATAACCGACTAGAATCTTGTAACCTATCGGAATCTCTTATCCGATCGGGACTCTGTAAGCCGCCCCACCCCCGCTATATAAGGGAGAGGGCGGGCAACAACAGGGGGATCCGATCATCCAAGCATAGAGCAATCAAGCCATAGAGCATAGAACACCTCATATCGCCCAGAGCATATTGTGCTTTGAGCAACCTCGGATCCAAAAGATCCATATAAACCCAAAGACACGTGATTAGGGTATTATCTCCTCGCGAGAGCCCGAACTCAGATAAACCCCTTGTCTTGTGTGACCTTCGAGTTTGAGATCGAGCGCCTACCCCATAAATTCATTGCCGACTACAAAAGTCGACATTCACTATATTCCTCATCATTCTAAGACCAGGATGACCTAATCTACAATGCCATAAAGAAAATAACTCAGAGCTTCTAAAGACAGTCTTCAAGGAAGTATACACTTCGGGTGCATGAATATTCGTGTAGTACAACCCAGATTCATATGAGGAATATTTTTCTCATACCATTTTTCCACATACCGCGTGCTTCACAATGCACAAGTATTCTTTGCCATTTTCTTCATTGGTTTCTACGTGAAAACCATTGGCGTGGATGTCTTTGAAACTTAAGAGAGTGCGCGTTGATTCAGGGTACAAAAGGGCTTCTTCAATTACCAAAGTTGTACCCATTGGAAATATAATTGTGGCTCTTCCAGAGCCTATTATATAAGAATCGCTTCCTGCGATCGTAGTAATCCTTCCAGCGTTCTTCGTGATCGACTGAAAGAATTTGGACTCTCTTAAGATGGTATTTGTTGTGCCACTATCAACAATACATATATCCTCCATTTGGGCGCTACACGATTTCTAAAAAAATTCAATCAGACAACGGCAAAATAATTCAAACATTACTTGCAAATTAAAGAATACTGGAATAAAGAATAAATTGCATATTTATTTATGAGAGAAGTATGCTCTTCTAGAGCTTACAATTCATTATTCAAAAGAATTTTGCTAACAACCATAATCTAAAAAAAATGCGATTCATGCATTAAACGGAATCTGTAAAATAAGCATTGACTTCTGCTTCTATGTCATCGACAGAAGTTTTCTCTTCATTTGCTATAAGCTTGGCTGCGGCATCGATGTCCAGGCTAGTCTGTGAGGATGAGGCAAGTGGGGTATCCAGGTCCATGGCATCGTTATCACTAATCTTGGCAAAGTGCGCCTCTGCTGGGGCGTTTTCTTTTGCCTTCTTCTTGGCCTGATATGCGTTGATCACTTCCTTGGATTCCCGGCATATCTTTGACCAGTGTCCCAAGTGCCACACCTGAAGCACGTTTGGTTCTGCTGTCCATACGGCTTATCGTGCGCCTTTTCCTTGTCATCCTTCTTCACTTGGGTTTTGGGCTTTCCCTTGGCCTGATACCTCTCTTTTCCACCCTACTTGCCCTTCTTTCTATGAGTGGGCTTTTTCACCTTATAACTGTTGGCATTGACTTCTATGCCAATGCCCCTTCTAGGTGGCTGTGAGACGAAGTTCTTGCGTAGAACATCATCTTGTGACTCCGAACTTGCATGACATCAATCAGTTCGCTATACTCCTTGTATGCGCCCGACGATAGTCATGCACTGGATAGCATTTGGGTGAAAGGTGTAGAGAGTCTTCTCAATCTTCTCCTCGTTAGTGATCTTCTTGCCACATAGGGAGAGATTGATACAAATTCTGCAGGCGTAATTGTACTCGCCACCGCTGATAGTAGTCGCAAACCTCAGGGGGACCCAATCTTGCTGTGCTTGGGGCAAGATGGTGTACTTGAGCTTTTCGAACCACTTCTGAAGTGCAGTCCAAAGTTCAAGTGCACTCTCCTCAGCCATGTATTCATTCTTCAGAGTGGCTGAGAGGTGGTGCCTGAGAAAATGCAAGACTTGATCGTTCTGCTCAGCAGTAGGTTGCTCGTCCTTCGAGGATCCTAGACCGATCGCAGCACGGAGCTTCTTGCCCCCAAGTACGATCTTCACGTCCGAAGCCCAAGTAAGGTAATTCTGACCGTGCGGGGCCAGTTCTTCAAACTCACGGTTCACGATGCCGGACATCTGCATGATTTCAAAATTCCGGCATTAGATTACTGCGTGTAATCTAATAGAAAATGGTTCCAAAAAACATAAAATACAGAAATTAAATTGCCATGCATTTCCAGTATACTAAATAAAGCAATGAATTCAAAATTCATAAAGAGTATTCATAAATGCACAGAATAATGGTGGGAAAAAATTTAAAACAGAGTCAAAGAATTTTCTGGCAATTTTCCTTAATTTTTTGCTATTTTTTTTTCTTTTTCTTTCTTTCCTCTTCTTTCCTCTCCTTTTCTTTTCTTTCCTTTTCTTTCACAGCTGAGCGCCCTCTTGGCCTCACTTTTCTTCGCCCTATCAAGAACCGGCGGCTAGGGTTTCCATGCCCTAGACGTCGTGCACCCGCTGACGTGACTTCTTCCCTCAGACGGCGACGGCGGCAGCGAGCGAGCGTGGCAGAGCGAGGCGCACGACGAGTCTTCGTGTAGCGCGGTGCCGGGGAAGCCAAGGCGGCGGCTGCGGGCAGAGCGACTGGCGCGAGCGGCGGTTGCGACGACGCCAGGCGCTGCTGGCGCCGGGAAGCCGAGGCGGCAACGGCGGGCGGTCGCGAGCAAGACGGGCGCGGCGGCGATCGGCGGCGACCTGCGCGCGCGGCGCGGTGGAAGCCGAGGCGGCAATGGTCGTGGGTGGAGCACACGGCGCGGGCGGCGGCGCGACGACGCGCCGCACCGGGTGCGCGCGCGGCGCGCTGGCGGCGCTGCCGAGCGAGGCCGAAGCGAGGCGGTTATCGACGGTGGCTCACCTTCTTCCCGCTTGGCGTGTGTGGGAAAGCGGCGCGAGCTTTGGGCGGCGACGACACGCGGCCGCGAGGCGCGGGCGGCGCGGGTGATGCCTGACGGCTGGCCGAGGCGTCGTCTGGCGCGTTAAGCGCTTCTTGCACGGGCGCACCACGAGACAACAGGCGGCGGTCCGGGATGGTCGCGAGCCGGCGGCGACGCGCTGGCCGGCGGCGCAGACGGCGGCGCTTCGAGCAATAAGGAAGCGCGCGCCTCTTCGGCGCTGGCGGCGAGAGCGTGAGGCCGAGGCGTAGTAAGGCGGCGAGAGCAGCTCTCGTCGCCCGGCGTCTTCTTGCGTCGTCAATGTGCGGCGGGCGGCTCGGCCGAGGCGACGGCGTTGCCTTTTCTTTTTTTCGGATGAGCAAGAATGACGCTTGTACTGTTGCTTCGAGCCATCTGTAGCTTCGTGCCACGAGACGAACACAGTATCAGATGCGTAGGATAGATGCATGCATAGAATCAACAAGCGTTTAGATTCAATCGTCGAAACCCACCTTTTCTCACCTTTTCAATTTGTTCACCCGTAGAGCTTCGTGCTGATAACATGTTAAGGAACCTTGCTATCGAATAGTCCGGGGTTCCCGAACAGATCTGAAGTGGAGAACAGAAAGAGAAAGAGAGACATGTTTAGGGAGGAACGGTGAGAGAATTTTTTATTGCTTTCTGATTCCTTGTACATTGAGGGACCCCTCTCCTCCTTATATAGTAGTCGCCTAGGGTTTCGGCTAAGGGATCATCGTGGACCTTCATAGATCACGTGATTTCCCAATAAAATATACAATATTGATACAGTACTCGAAAAAAGAAACCTATCCCTTACTTTTTGATCGGGCGGCTTTTGGAAGCTGTAGCTGATCTGTGGCTCATACGTTAGTATCCATTGTTTGGCGCGAACTGAACTAGCTCGGCAGCCTTATCCAACCAAATCGGAACCGGGTCACTCACGACTCATGAGCCTCTGCTCTTCCTCTGCGTCCTCCTCCATCGATCTGCTGGCAATTCGCATGCCTGCCTAGCTAGTGCGTAGGTAGTTTCATGGGTGTGGACGTGGGCACCATGGCCATCTGCTTCTTCCCTTCCCACTTATTACCCACCCTAAAGCAGCCTACTCCTTATTTGCCCATGGGCACCACGACGACGACGAGGAGGAGGAGCAGTCGGCGGAGGCAGATGATGATGCGCGGAACACGCAGCACCCTTATTGAGGACACTGATGATCAGCCTCCGATGACTGTGTCCATCACTGGAGCCACGGGTTTCGTTGGACGCAGATTGGTTCAGAAGCTTCTATCTGGTACTCCTTCCCGGTCCATTAATTCCATCAAGAAATATGTATATGCATATAATTAGTTGATGTACATTCACATAATTGGTTCGTCGTTCCATCATCCATCTCATTCGTTAACTTGCTCAACTGATTCTTACAACATAGTATATATTAATTTCACTACAATTTAATCACAACTTACTTGGCTGGCTTGCTTATTGTCTCCTTATTTTCAATTTCTTGACATACTGTACATATGTATATACGCAGATGATCATAAGGTTTGCGTCTTAACACGGTCGGCCAGCAAGGCCTCATCAGTTTTTCCTGGTAAGAAGGTAATACATACGTGAGACTTTTTACCATCTTTATACCAAGAGGTAACAAAAATTTAAAAGATAGAGTTACTAAGAGGTAGAAGAGTTTAAAGGTATTTTATTGATACTTCATGGTATCTCCTAAGCGTTAAATATGATGACTCATATCTAGCATTTTATAATTTGGAAAGATATTTTAGATGAATCCTAATAGGATAGGGATTTCTAATCTTAATAGGAGTAAGATTCCTATTTACTTTAGAGGAGAATTAGGGGGAGGTGATCATAGAGAACCTAAGCAACTAAGAAGCTATAAACCAACTTATCCAAAGCAAGATGTGCACGAAAAGATTAGAGATTAGGTTACTCTGTAGCACTAGATTCTTGTATAGAGTAAGGATCCAATGGTCCTAAAAGGTTTGAGAGGTTTTGAGAGAGCAACAATTATTTGTACTCTTTTGAGGTTGTGCTTAAATAATTTGCGGTCGGTTTCACCAAATCTTCTCTCTCGTCGTGGTTGCTTTAATGTTGTTATTTTTGTTCTCTCTACGAGATTCATCTTTTTTGTTCTTGAGACCGTGCACGTTCGTGTCTTATCTCACAAAACTCTGATCTGATTCGGAGACTGCTGCGCATAAGAAGGGTATCAGAGTATAAATACATGTTGTACATAAACACAATTGTAAGATCACAGACATTTTGAATGAGGCTTAATTTTACTAGCTAGCTAGCATACTGAAATCATGCATCGCTGCAGCTTCCACCTATCGGGGAGTCACAATTGCAGAAGAAGGGGATTGGGAGAAATGCGTGAACGGCTCCACTGCTGTCGTTAACTTAGCAGGCATGCCCATAAGCACAAGGTGGTCGCCTGAGGTTTGTACCTCTATGCAGTCCAGTACTAGCTAGTATATATGCTGTCAGTTCAAGTTATGTATTACTGCATATAACCATACAAAACGTAGTTAGCTTTCCTAGGTTCTCCCCACCCCCAAAGGATGACAATCGAACTATCAACTTATGAGCTGTAGATCTTGAGTTTCTTTTTTCTTTTGCAGATTAAGAAGGAGATCAAGAAGAGCCGAACAAATGTTACATCAAAGGTACCTGCAGGAAGAATTTTTTTACGTCATGCCACAGCGTCATCCAGAACTAATAAACTTTGCTAATATTATTAATTTAATTGTTGAAGGTTGTGAATTACATAAATAATGGCAGTGCTGATGCTCGGCCCTCAGTTTTTGTTAGTGCAACAGCTATTGGTTACTATGGTAAGTCGTAACAAACATAAGCTGATTAATTTCTGCAAGTTGGTGTGGATTGTAATCTTTCAGTTGTCAATGCAAACTGCAGGTACCAGTGAAATCCATAGCTTCGATGAGTCAAGTCCATCAGGCAATGACTACCTAGCAGAGGTAAGCATGTACTCCTAGATATCTAGCCTAGCTTGCCTGGGTTTATTAATTAATTTATAATGCAACTTAGTTACATAGTACTCCGGCCATATGCATTGCTGCAGGTGTGTAGAGAATGGGAGGCGAGGGCACGTGAAGTAAATGAAGATGTTCGGCTTGTGCTTCTTCGGATAGGGGTTGTTCTTGGCAAGGACGGTGGTGCTCTAGGTTTTGATTAATTTGCTTGCTCTTCTCTTTCTTTCTTTGTTTCTTTGGTCGGTTGGTAAGCTGCATGTTTTGTTCTACTAGCTAGCTAGGCTTTTTAGTTGACGACTAACTTTAATCTGTCACTTACTGCATCAATTCACTGGATCGATCTGCAGCAAAGATGATCCCCCTTTTCATGATGTTTGCCGGTGGTCCTCTGGGGACGGGACGGCAATGGTAGGTAAATTTGCCACTTCTTACTCTTTTAAGTTATTATGTCTGCGTCTGATCTGATGTCTGGATAGTACATGTTCGTTCATTCAACTTTAGCATATGCATGCATACTGAATGAATGAATGAATGATATATAGGTTTTCTTGGATTCATTTGGATGACCTAGTAAATCTCATCTACGAATCTCTAAAGAACCCCGCATACAAAGGTAACTGCAGATTCTTAGTTGGCAATAGATATGGCCAGCGCCTGGTGTTCAAGTCAGATCGAGTTGAGAGTAATTAATTTCAGAGTGAGGCGATGTAATGCTAGTATATAATAGTATAATGTAGTAATTTCGATTCCTTATTAGGTGTGATCAACGGAACTGCACCTAACCCGGTGCGGCTATCGGAGATGTGCGAGCGGCTGGGGCAAGTTGTCGGGCGCCCCTCCTGGTTGCCGGTGCCGGAATTCGCTCTCAAAGCGGTGCTCGGGGAAGGCGCATCAGTGGTACGTACATACTCGTAGTGATACTGCTCAGTATACAGCTACTCTCTCTCCGGTCATAAATACATGTTATTTGGATATTGACATAGTTCTTAAAATGTAACTTTAACAACTAATTTTTTGTCTGTACACATACAAAGGAAACTTAAAATTAAAGTAATATTTAATAGAATCAGACCATATTTGCCACTATTAGATACGTATAATACTACTCTATATAATAGAGAGAATCATGGTCTAATCATTAAATTTTTGGTCTTATCAGACAAATATTATAGAGGGAGTATTGTAATATAGTCCCTTCGGCTAGAAATACATGCTATTATTATAAAATTACTTTTTGACATAAATCTACATAGATGATTTTCATGTATCTAATATAAATATTTAAAAAGATACTGATAGGTAAAGTTTCAAAATTTTGACTGCACGTAACAGAAAATGAAATATATTTGTGATTGAAGGAGTATTTATAAAACCCAATAAATTACAATATTATGAAAGTATTTTTCAAGAAAAATCTGTACATATGATTTTTATATATTCAATTTTAAATATTTAAAAAGATATCGATAGTCCATATTTAAAAGTTTAACTGCACCTACTCTAAAAATAATATATGTTTGTGACCGGCGAGGGTAATTATTTTGTTTCATTCCATCACATCACCCATACACACATAATAATCAATTGCTTGTTTGTTTGTTTCTGCACGCATGCAGGTCTTGGAAGGGCAAAAGGTTCTTCCAGTGAAGGCCAAACAACTGGGCTTCTCATATAGATACCCCTATGTTCGGGACGCCCTCAAGGCCATCGCCAGGGACCTGTGACACTGATCTATATACATATTACGCTCTTCTTTTCCATTTAACAGCTTTTTTTCCCTTTCACACAGAGCGGCATGTTACGCCTCTATGCCATAACTCAATAGCGGGAGTAAAAGCCGAATACGCTATGATTCCAATACATGTATGGCGTGGTATATACTCATCATACTGTATTTGCAAAATAATTTATCCATATCTGGCCATTAATCAGCTTAGTTTTGTTGTTTTTCAAAGACGATCAATTTCTAAAACGAAGAACCTAAGGAGAAAGACAATTGGTGTCAAAAGATCTAGGTAACCACTTCATTGTACAATAATTTGATCCTCACCGACGATGGGTGACTATCGAGGTTGATAGCTTTTGTGACATCACAGCCGCTTCCTACCTCGTTAGGGCACGCTCTAGCATGTCCAGTAATCCGGCAGGTCCATTTAGATCGACGGAGCCGAATATATTAAAACTGAAAGAAATATAATTGAACGTGGAAACATAAAAGACATAGGGAGCACAACCAATTTTTTACTGATGTCTCGGAGATTCGAATATTTCCTCTATTCCTCATTAGAGTACTCTCATAATTGTATCGCCCCAACTTGAAACCACGTAAGAAATTAAGCCATCCACTGATGGTAGTTCTTCACCGTTCCGGATAGGTGGACTCCGAACCTTCACAACACTTCTGGTGCCTTTCCACAAGCTCCTTCTTGGAAGGTCACCAAGAACCACGCCTGCAAGCCGTCTAGGAGACATCGATCTCCCAAAGATAACAATCCTATACCATTACTTAAACTTAGAAATGTCAACTAGATTGATGCGCACTAAAGGCCTATGCTACTTCTCAAATCTCTCAAAATATACTCTTGAATGTTTTTGAGTGCTTTTGCTCTTCCCTTGGTATGAGATGAACATGCAGAGTGGCCAAGGCTCCTCATAAAGACATCCATCCCAATTATTTATAGCTTCCTTGAAGAAACTAGTCATTACTCCCGATTTCGTGAGAAATCAGTACCTTTCGGATCATCCAAAGCCCTTTCGGATAATCCTAAAGCTTGAAGTCCAATGGTCGGAAAAACTAGCCATTACATGTCTAAAATCATCAGGTAGCTTCCTCATCATCCTTATATCTGGATGATCCTTTCCATCTGGATCATCCGTAATATACAAAAATTTAAGCCCATGCCGAAAGTAGCTTTCTGTCTCAATGATCCTCTTGCTTGTCCAGTAGCTATAAGATCATCTGGAATGTGTAACTTTTCAATACCTTGAAAATCATCACCTTCGACTCCAATGATTCACTTCCTTATTCAATAGCTGTAGGATCATCAGAATGTGTAGCTTTTTAACACATCGAAAAGTACCATCTTCGGCTCCAATGGTACTCTCCCTTGTCCGATAGCTATAGGATATCTAGAATGTGTAATTTTCACCTTCGGCTCCAATGATCCTTTTCTTTGTCCGATAGCTATAGGATCATCTGGAATGCATTGACAATTTTCAAACTAAGCTAGTATTGATCCAACTTTAATTATGTTGCAACTTCAACTTTTTATAGGCTTTCTTTGACTATAGATGAGCTAGACAAGCCTAGTGTGCATTACCACTAGCTACCCAACCTAACAAAACTCAAGTTACTAGCTTAGACCTCCTTTAATAGTACGTTCAAAGCAAAATGAAGACCTAATACTACAATTATCCATCCTTAACACATTGGATTATTTCTAAATACAATATCCTTGATCTTCATGCTTTGGCATCATTTCGGGGATCCATGAATACCAAGAAGTCCCATTATGCAAAAGTCAAGCGCTAACTCATCTTGAAACCTTTAAACAATGTTAGTCTTGACAATTAAACATCATCAATCACCAAAACACATAAATCACTGAAATTATGGGCCTAGATGCTTACAATACCATTGTGAAGGTCACAAGTCCATTGCATGTTCATTGGACACTTCATCCAGGAATGCTTCAACAAAGAGTATCACATATGACTCAGTACTTTTTGAAAAAGATAAATTGTGTAGTGCTTGTCAAGTCAGGAAGCAAGTGGCAAACTGTCATCCCCACAAAAAGTATTATGTCCATATCTAGGCCTCTAGAGCTATTACACATGGATTTGTTTGGCCCAACATACTATAAGAGCATTGGTTGCACTTATTTTTGTTTAGTCATTAAGGATGATTTCTCAAGGTTTAATTGGGTTTTCTTTCTACAAGATAAGTCTGAAGCCGTTGATATTTTTAAAAGATTCACACAAACGACCCAAAATGAGTTCAAAACCCTAATCAAGAAAATCCAAAGTGACAATGGAATCGAATTGAAAAACACTAATATTGAAAATTATTGTGATGAGTTAGGAATCAGACGTGAGTTTTTTGCAACCTACACACCTCAATAAAATGGAGTTGTTGAGCAAAAGAATAGGAACTTGATTGAGATGGCAAGGATGATGCTTGATGAGTATAGCATGCCCGATAGCTTTTGGGTGGATCCCATTAATATTGCTTGCTATGCTACAAAGCGGCTTTACCTCCATCAACTATTGAAGAAGACATCATATGAGTTCTTACTAGGGAGAAATTGCAATATATCCTATTTTAGAGTGTTTGAATGCAAGTGCTTCATCTACAAAAACATTCTCATGTTGGGAAGTTTCAAAGGCGATGTAACATTGGTTTTCTTTTGTATTACTCCAACTAAAAGCATGTGTCTTTAATATAGCCATTAAGTTTGTTGAAGAAATTTATGATGTTGATTTTGATGAATCTAATGGTTCTCAATGAGAGCATGAGGGCTTAGGGGGTTGAGAAAACCTTTGGCAACATTTTTATTGTATACCTCATGGATGATGTGCCAAAAACTCATTCAGAGACTTATGCACTACTTGATGCTGAATATTGGAACGAGATGGTCAGTAGTGAGATGGATTCGATCAAGGTTAACAGGACTTGGGAGATTACTGATCGTCCTAGTGGGTGCAAACTTGTTAGATGCAAGTGGATTTTAAAAAAGAAAATGAGGCTTGATGGTACTGTTTATAAGTACAGGGCAAAGCTTGTGGCCAAGGTTATACCCATAAAAAAAGAGATGATTATTTTGATACTTATTCTCCTGTTGCCAGATTAACCATAATTAGAGTGCTTATTGCATTAGCTGCTTCCTATCGAACCGGGAGTATCACCGCCGAATTCTCTATGTATTATGTACTAGTTATGAAAAGCTAGTACACATAGTAAATAAAGCTGATACCATATCATATCATACGAAATTTATTTATTTAATTTATCAGAGTTTACAATAAATGGCTTACAGGCCAAATAAAAATATAGCAGAGAAAGACAAAACATAAGTAGTAGGGCCTAGCAAATCTGCCATAGGCAATCAATTGGGGCAACAGTTTATTCATTGAGATCCTCACTTATGAAGAAGATGCTCCTCTTCTAAAAATAACAAATATTACAAGATGAGTACATAAAGTACTCCGCAAGTCACACATGAAATGTAGTATTAATGCAAGGATAACAAAGGAAGGCATATTATGGTTAATTTGAGCGAAAAGCAACATTTAAAAATAATAAGTAATTTTGAATGCATAATTGATATAGTAAAACTGAGTTTTAATCCAATTTTCGACACAAAATCCAACATAGAGTTTCATCCCAAATTTTCCTATATGGAAAGCCTTCCATCTACAAACCATTTTTCTGAAAACACTTTTGAAAACCAAAGTCTAACCGTGCAAGGCTTTGCTCGGCATGTTCATGACCGCAAACTCGGCTAATCAATTAGTTTTACACTCTATAGAGGTTATATAACTTTACCCACAAGAGATAATCAACTTAATATGTTAGCAATGACACACTTTCTTAGGCATGCAACTAAGTTATTATCACAAGGCCTTTACAATGCGCCATTTGAAGCAGTCTTGCCCGCTAAGGTTCCACCGCTGATAGGGTCAAAAGGTCCTAGTCAGAAGCCCCTTTGCAAATTAGTTAGCTAGGTCTATCCCATACTAGACTTGTGATAGTATGGATAAGCTTCACAACCAGCAACTCACAGTCTGGTCCTTAATTGGCTAGGCGAGCTTTTCACAACCCAGTACCATGACGAAGCCACGTAAAAACCATTCTCGCCTAGTCTAAATCACATTTTTCACTTTTCTCTTAACAGTACTATTTTCACAATATTACATATCACACCAATACCAAGGAATAATTTTATTTCAAAAACAATATTTATTTCACACAAATTCCCAAAAAGTTTCGAGTTAGTTCTAAGTATGTCTAAGCCATTTTCTATATAACACTAGTTAATACTGTATTAATTTACCAACTAGTGAGATTTTGCATAAGGTTACAATGGTATGAGGATTTCAATGTCAAATGTGGTCATAACTTAGTGAGCGACGGAGGGTGGCGAGGCACGGGTTAGCAAGAGGGGAGCGAGGAGAAGCCTATGCATGTGGTTTTGGTGCTAGGGGTGATGGTAGAAGTGACAACAAGGTGAGAGGGGATGGCAGCGGCGCTATGACGTTAGTGGGGCTCCAATGTTGCTCGGGGCGAGAGAGTGAGAGCACTGGTTAGAACGCGAAGTGGTGAAGCCGAACGTGAAGACGGTGTTGGCGAAGGTTATCGGACAATAGCACAATCGACTGGAAGGTGCGGTGGTGGCTGACGTTGACGAAAAGCTCCCTTCCGGCTATAAGGTGGGAATTGAATGTGGTGACGTGGGACACACTATGATGAACACAAAAATTCCAGGGACTCACCGGTTGCATTGGGACAAGGTGGAGGGTGTGGCAGTTGGCACACGGGAAGAAGGTCGGTGCTCATGGCGTTCGAACGAATTGAGCGATAGGGAGTGTGTTGCAAAGAAGAAAATGGAATGCTTGAGCAAAAAGGGTCTCGGGGCTCCCTTTTATAGTGCGACGGGGACACCGGAGCGGGCACAACAACAGCACAAGACATGACAGTCGAATGGCTTAAGGTGCATAAAATAGAATAAAGAAGGGGGTAAATGGCCAGGAGTGATTGCTGTCGTGAACAAGGGTGTGAAGGCATCGAGTGTGAGTAAAGATGGTGAAGAAACGGAAACTTTAAAGCTTGCGCGAGTTTGACCATGGCAAAGAGAGAGAGAGAGCACGAGGGAAGGAGGCGGGAGGAAGAAGATGATATGCAGGCCTGGGCTGGCAGTGAGAGAAAGGGAGAAAGAGAGAGGGAGGCGGATCAGGCCAGTAGGGAAAGAGGCCAAGTGGGTCGGGCCATGTGAGAACAAAGAAAAGAAAGAAGAAAAATGCCAAGTTAGGCCAGAAAATGGGGAATGGGACAGAGGAAAAAGGGTTTCGACCTGAGAAGAAATAAATATTTTAATTGATTTTTGATTTAAATAATTCCAGAAATTTCCTAAGGCTATTACAACACGAAGCTGAAGCGGCCGCATCGCCTGCATTGTGCTCTTGCTCCTATTCTTGAGCGCGAGCCTTATCTCTTAACTCCTCGACTCGAGTAGTAGCTAGGTGGAAATACCTTCTTCTTTTCTTCATCTCTTTTGTCTATTTTTCTCTGGACAAAAGTAATTTGCACGTTTGAAAGGAACATATGACTTGGCGATTATGGGGTTTGAAATAGACAGACAGGACGACAAGACAACTCTTGACAAATGAAACATCATAACCACAGCTTTAAACGCAACAGGATACCCTGCATTCACAACAGAAAAAAATCATTCCAATACGAAGGAAGCAAACATAAGTAATAGTTCCTCGCAAACAGAAAATATTCTTTTGAGACAAATAATAATGATGTTTGATTTATTGGTGAGTAATTATTTATATATTTTTTTGTTTAAGAGGAGGAATGTTATAGAAGAAGATTGAGGGATTAGACCATGGTGAGATTGATGGGCCTATCAAAGATCTAGCTAAACGGGACGGATGCTGTGGCCTGTGGGTTTCTAGGCCCTGCTATGTTGGTGGGCCTTCCCCTTCAACTTGCGGATCTTATAGGGTGTCCGTACATTGCAACAGAACTCTAAAATTTACACAAATAACAATATTTTCATTTAACATATAAAGCGAATTAACAAATTAAAAGATGGTGACACACACATATATACATATATTAGTGAAGCATGCAGACCAAGCACTACATGCGACAATTTTGTAAATGAATTGCACGAAACAAAATTTCTGGTAGTATACTTCAATACATAAATAACTGAAAGACTATTTTGTACAGTTTGTAAAGGTGTGGTGAGCACAGTATGGATTGTTAGGCCAAAGAATTGGATAATTTTTACGCTAGAAGAAAATGAATTAGGACCAAACATGGTTTAGTCTACTGCAAAAAAAAGTCTTGTAACATAAATAACCTATAAGAAACATGTTGATAGCAAAATTTTAAATAGTCTTTCTCATGTACAAACAAAACGACATGAAAGGAAAATGAAAACCACAAAAATCTGATAGCAGAGTTCCTGCTTGTCAAGAAGTCAATATATTTATATAGTGAGCAATATGATCAAACCATTTCATTTTAAAGGCAACTCACGACAGATAATCAAGAAAATGAAGCCTCACAATTCAAACACTAATGCTAACAATTTTGTGGTGAAGCTCAGCCAGTGAAGTGTAGAGGCAATCCAAAGGCAGCTTTAAAAGGACATGTGCTGCTACTAAAACCACCCTTGTCTGTTCAGTGCGAAGCCCCACCAAAAAATTAAAAAAATATAAAAATTCTCAGTGAAAATTGAATAAAAACCATAAGAATTGAATTGAGGTTCGGTTTAAAACTAATTTAGGCATCCGAATCAAAAAAATTTGCGGTGTTACACTATTGCAACATTTGAAAAAAATAGTGGCAACATTCAAAGATAATTGCGAGAAAACTAATTCAATCCAGTGCAACAGAAAAATCCTAGAAGCGCAACAAATAGTTCATATGTTTGCAACAAAATCTTTGCTCTAGATGGAACAACATAAAATCAATAAACAAAATTGTGCAACAAATGTGAACCATTAGGAAACAAATACAAGGACCTATTGCAAAAAAAAATTAAAAATTGTTGCAATAACAAAAAACCATTGAACATCTGCAACATTTGATTATTTGAATTACAACATCCGAAAGTAATTGCTACAACAACTCGACATACCACTATCATCATTTCAAGATGATTATAGAGGAGGAAGGGGACGAGGCCGGCCCACACCACCATCCCCGTCCCCGACGAGCTAAGATCCATCTCTAACAGGCATATAGAGCAAATGCGGTCCTTAGCACCCTCAAAACCGATGGCATCTTCCACGCATTGTCTACACCCCCACCTCCTCCAGATCCGACTGGGTCTCGTCAATCTTGGGAGCTAAATAAATACCACTACTCCAGCTTCTCCTCCTCATATTCATCTTCTCATGCACGTTACTACTCTGCCTGCTGCTCTTCGCCTCCCTCCTATCACCGTCTCCTCTACCTGGCAATCGGTGCCACCCTTCTCTTCCACTTCCCAAGCTACCACTGCCATCGCCACCTCCTCCCAGATATGCTTGCCCACGTAGATGCTGCTCTCATAGCTCCTCCACTCATATCCACCCGTCTTCGTGTGTACTCCTCACCCGCCGTCCCCGAGAGATCCACCACCGCCATCTCGGTGTCTTGTGGTGATCCGCATAATTATCCTAGGGTAATGACAGAGACGCCGCCATCACTTCAAGATAATTACACTGATCTCGGCATATTAGCTACCAAAATATCAGGAACTCTAGATATTTTAATAGTTAATGTACTGTGTTCAGAGTGTTACAACAAAACAATAATTAGAGACTAAATGGAAACTTATTACAACCATTGCAATGTAGGGCTAGAAGTCCAGCACATAGATAACCTTACATATTAACCCATGTACAACCGAAAGTCATTACGTAAAATAATACCTAGTAGATCGACAGAAGCCGCCGTAAGGTCCACTACTCAACCAAGTTGTCCATGTACTCCTCCTCCTTGTAACCCTGAACCTGCGAGTGATTCTTACCCCACACCTTGTAGGCATATCCATAGGGATCTGTGTCCCAATCGGCTACCTGAACGTCGAGGCTATTTCCTAAGCATGGGAGTAGTTAAGCAAGAGTGAGTACAAGAGTACTCAACAAGCATTAATAACAATATGCATGATATGAAATGTTTCCACACTTTTCTTATGTCCCTTTTACTGAAAGTAGGGTTTTGTCGACGATCGGGACCGTCGACCGCAAAGAAAGAGGGTGAAGGGTGGTACGGAGGGCGAGGCCCAGAGCTTCTCTCGTCCGGGAGGTACCCTCGTGAGCGCGATCAGCAGGGGCCAAGACAATCAAACAGGGACACGAGATTTATATCTTGGTTTGGGCGAACGTCCCTACTCCATTCGGATGATGGTAATCAGATGTTGCCCTCAATGCCGATGGTCGCCCGGCCTTTACAAATGAGAGCTAGGGGTTCCAATATGAGAGTGCCGAGCCTAGTTCGTGGAGGTGTAGTGAGAAAGAAGAAGAAGCCGCCCTTCCAGAGGGCCCCGCCTCCCTTATACTACCGAAAGGGCGAGGTTACATTGGGGATTGGGAGCCGAGAGGATGAAGGGGCTCATGTCGAAAGCCTTCGCCTTGGTGACTAGTCTTGTCCGCCTTGCCCACGCCGGTTAGTAGACTCTCCGAGCAAAGCGGTCGCCGCTTCTTCGGGAAACAAAGACACCCACTCTCGTGGTTTTGTCGATGATGACGTTGCCACGCGCGCGGCCCCGCCACGCTCGGGTGAGTGGACTCCATGTCAGACGCGATCGGATGATGGGATCGAGGCTTTGACTTTGGCGACCTTCGTGCTGCCTTGGGAAGGAGCCACCTGCTTCTTTGCGGTCGCTTCAGGCGGTCGCGATCGTTGGACACGTGGTTAAAGGTCAGCGGAGGGCCCGATGCTCGACCCTTGGCGGAGACCGCCCGGTCTGTGATGAAGGTCGAACGCCCCGCTAGGTCAGGAAAGAGCTCGGGGCGGTCGGCTAGGTCGGGGAAGAGCTCCTTTACGGTCTTGCGGGACCTTTGGTCGGAGCCTGGCTCGGAACAGTCCGATTGGTGCTCCGGACTGGCGGTTCAGGGACGTCTCCGCCCGAGCTAGGGAATAGTCCCCTGATCTTAGAGGAGGGCTGCTCAAAGCCCCCCGGGGGGGCCACGTGTCAGGGTGGCCGATCCCCGACAGGTTTTATTAAGGAAATAGTTGTGTTGTCAATTTTTAAATTAGAAATTTCTACAAGCACTCGTATATGAGACATACTTAGCTTTCGTAGCCTCCAATCCTGGAGATAGGCATGAATTCATGATTTTGAGCTTGCGTAGGTTTGTACCATTTTACCCATAGTGATCCCGGCATCCGTTGGGACCCTGAATGTTTATCACTACTCAGATACTAGATCTCCAACCCTGATAGCTAACGAGTCATGTTGTCCTTGACCGTTCCCCACCTACTCGTAGCATACCAGCTGTATCATGTTCCACACAACAATGATACTCATCTCATGGTGTTTAAATATAGCACCCTAGAACAGTTAGCCCATAGCTGAGATCCAAATCATAGTCTCACCGGGCCTTCCTACCCACCCGACTTCCCACTCTTAGTTATCTACTCATACCCAATGTGGATATCATAATACCTTCATAGGACAATCTTTTCTGATCATGCTCACACACTATGGTTGATACGAGAATATACGGCCCATTGCCCGAGTGTAGTGGGTTAACCTTATATTCTAGCTTATGTAAAGGGTCCCACCAGCTTACCACCTCATCAGCATCCTCTTCCCACCTCAATTATATACGTTTGTTAACTATCCATAGTTAAATAGACTATCCTAGATCTCCCACATTGATCAATTAACTCAATAATCAATTCCGTCCATCTTGATTCTTGGATTACAATTATCCAAGAAAAGAGTTTTCCAATGCATTGGGTGATAATATGTATATGATAATACATTTAATTGAAATTATTCCAAATATGTTTAAGAAATTGCTTGCCTAACACTGGGTTGAAATACTTGTCCTCACTCAAATTTCGAAGATGGTCTCCAGCTTGATTCAAATTGCGCCTTGAAATTTTGGGATATTATAACTCAGATTATTGCCCAATTATTACGTGTTTTATAGCGTCCAACTTTTCTCTGTATCATGTTAAATTTTATGCATTTATGCGGTGTAGTTCATTTGGTTTCGTATGTTAAAATTTTTGTTCACATGTTTACTCGACCTGTCGTGTTGTTTTCCTATTTTAATTATGGTGGTTATTTTTAGTATTATTTATTTATTTATCTGTTTATATTTATCCTTCCTTTTATACTAATTAAATTTTAATATCAGTATTGTTATTATTATTTTGCTTAATTAAATTTTAGTTCAATTAAATTTAACTACTCTTGAGTCATCCTCCACCCTTGGAAGAGTTCCTTCTACCCTAAGGATCACCGTCAAGGGCTAGGATTGACTCACTCACTCATTCATGGGCTAACCCGAAACTCACAACCATAACGGGTTTTGCATGCTTCTCAAAGCATACTAACTAGACCCGCTACTCTATCTTCTAGACTACGATCCAACGGCCCTCCTTGATTTGAGCATCTCCTAGCTAGCACCTCATCCATTCTTTGTCTTCTAGGTTCGCAGCGATTACGTCTTCGATCATCTTCCGACGATCCTCGACCATTTGGACCTCTGATGCATCTCGCCTAGCCCCAATCATACTTCGCCTCACCATGACCTAGCACCGTCTTCCTACAACCATCAAAAACAACGAAACACATTACATAGCATTGCCCAAAATGATATGCAATAAATCTCATGCAATTTCAAAATTCAAATTCAAACTTCGCTCAACAAGTCAGCACTATCGCCCCTTGGGGCCAGTAGTACCGCTCAGCTGGCACTACCGCTTCAGCATAGCCGGTAGTGCCACTCGCTTGAATTCCCAGCGAAGACCCTCTCTGGAATATAACTACCACTCCATAGGTCGGTAGTGCCTCTGCCTGGTCGGGAGTATTGCCCCAACATGGTTGGTACTATTGCCCCTGGCAGACACAACTCAAATCGTTTTATTTTGAAAATCCAATTCAAATCAAACTCAAACCAGTGCATGCCAAGCTCAAATTTAGTTAAATACTCATCATCAACATGGGTAGACCAGCACATGGTCTTTCAGCACCGCTCAACGCAGTCGTCCTCAACCATTGGATCTTTATCGTGCGGACCAGGCGGTGCCAGGTGGCAAGCACCGGGGCAACCACGTAGTCGCCAATGCTTTCCTTGCCGCCATCATATATGACCGTCGGATCCCTCGCGGATGGTCCATATCGCACTAGAGCCGCGCCCAGTCGCGTGTTGCCGCGTGTCATGTTGGAAACCGAGGCGCTGTGCGCCGACTTAATGGTGGACCTGGTGTGGCCGTGGACTGGGTCTATGCACCAGTGCCACGCGTTGGCAAGTAGTTGCGCCACATGTCGATGATGTCAGCATGACGTCATAAATCGGGATTTTTCGTAGAAAAACATTTTAGCTGAAATCTTATTTGGTGCTAACGTGGGCATGATGTCATAAATACGATTTTTTAGTAGAAAAATAATTCTGATAATTCGAATTTTTCTATTTTTCTGATTTTTCTTTTGATTCAAACTTTGTTTAGCTCGTTCTCCCTCATACAAACTCCGATTGAGGTGATTCTAGTTTCTAAAGTTTTGTAAAATCAAGCTCTATTTAATAGTGAATTTTATTTAATTTTAGAGTTGAGTTTGCTATCTATTTTTGGTATTTATTGCTTTATCACTTGTTTCACGTAGAAGTTGAAGTGCCCGAGGTATTCGTGAGTGAGGAGCCAAGCCAAGAATAAGGTCTAGAGCAGGATTCAGAGCTATTTGAAGGCAAGTTGTGCTTTGATCATGTTGAACCCATGTTTTAAACATTATATTGTTTTAAACAAATGCATGCTAATTCAATTAATACTTGTTTCAATTACTGTTTGCACCAAGATTTGGTAGGTATGGTCAAAATCGGCAGATTTGAGTCAACATGATATAGCCGATATTTAACTTGAAAAGGTTAAAGATATTTGGTAACTGCAAAGGTTTCTGAGGAGAAACCGTCCGGATTGAGGCCGATATGGATCGCGTTCTGCAACGTGTTGTAATAGGATTCGATCGGCCGATGGGTATAAAAGATGGACGTGGGTAGACGAAGATAGACACAATCAAATCAATAGCCTGCATTATAATTTCATCTACTTTCTGTCTACTAGGAGTAGTTCTTGTAATTTAGATTCTCTTGTAACTCAATTTGATCAATAAAGTTGCGCGTCGCCGATTGTTGATCATCTTTTGTCATGCCAATCAGGTCAATTTTCTCTTATCTTGTTGTGCATCGCCTTCTTCAGAGTCGATCTGCCTTTATCCTCTAATTAGCCTTAATCGGCTAATTAGATTTACCCTTACCTTTGATTTAATCGGCTTTCAGCTGGTTAGGTTTAAGCCGATCGATACGCAGAATCGGCTTTGTGCGTATTTCAACCAATATTTATTTCCATTCCCATTTGCAAGAGTATGTATTAATAGAAGCATCATAGTTTCAATCATTCTGCATCTCTGATTTTTTTTGTAGATCATGGGTTCCCTTTTATTTACCATTTGATTAGTGTGACTTGCCAGTTATTTCAACCTCGAGAAGAAATAAATTGTGAATTGCATAGTGTTTTGAGGATATTTAGTCAACATATTGTGTTCGCATCTAGCGTATTCTTATTGTAGCATGTTCTTCTAGCACTGTGTTAGTCCTATGGGTCTTCATTTTGCAGTCACGACAATCGAAAAGCAGCAGTGTCTTCTGTTGCCATTTTCCATAAAAATGCTTCAGCAATGTTCTCTTTCTTGCTGCAAAAAGTTTACCGCAAATAGTGTTGACATGAATCTACTGTTGTACTGCTGATTCCAACTTGATAATAAGTTGTTATTTTGCAGGGAAAATACATAGTTTATATGTTCAACATAAGGGTTGTGTCGTACTACAACAGCAGCAATGCAACATATTATCTTGGCCTTTCATTTGATATTACCTACTTACTCGAAATATAGGTGCACTTATGCTTTCTTACTTATGTGGCTTTTCCTGTTATATAGTTGAATGTTTCTACTGGCTCCTTCACGTATCTCACTAGGATATTCCACATCATATAGAAATCTTGGAGCAACTTCATTGTCTGCTACTGGGAAAGCTTATGCCAGAGCAGACCTCAACGAAGTACACGAGAGGTTGGAGAACGATGGATATAATAAGGACGAACAATGGCTGTTGAGGTAAGAACTATTTAACCGTACTATTATAAAAAATATCTTACTGGTGTGCTAAGTTCTGATACTCTTGCCGTCTCATTTACTGCACTTCATATTATCAGCAAGAAATATTTCAGTTATGTGGTGAAACTGATAGAATCTGCATAGTTTGGGTTAGGGTAATTGCTGTTATGAATAGCACTTGTATTCAACATGAGGCCAATGGACCAGTATATATACATGTACATGAGGGTATAAAAGGAAAGCCTATATAAGACAATATCTATACAAGGTTAGCAATATCTATACAAGGCAACTAGCAATCTCTTATATAAGACAACTAGGATACTGTCTAACACCCCTTAAACTCATGGTGGATCAACAACACTGAGTTTAGAGAGATAAAAGCTATACTGAGCTCTAGTCTGTGTCCTCGTGAAGAAGTCTGCCAATTGAAACTCTGAAAGCATATACTGAAGAGTCACAACCTGATCCTGTCACATGTAGGAAGCATCAACGCCAATATGCTTGGTGAGCTCATGCTTCACTGGATCTCGAGCAATACTAATAACACCTGTACTGTTAGATAAAAGAGGAGTAAGTGTAGAAATAGAAACACTAAAATCCTCAAGTAGCCACCGTAGCCAAGTAACCTCTGCTGTCAAAAGAGCCATAGCTCGCGAAGATGCGCCCACATCAACTATGCTGAAGATAAAGCAATAATATCACCAGTGAGATGCACCTCCATGCAAGCAACCAAAATAGCGGAGGTAGGAGCATCTTCATCAATCCATATATTGTATGTAGTAAATTGAGTCTGAAAATACTCTAGAGCATCAGCATAGTCATCGGAGGGCTTCTGTTGAGCAGCATTATTGACATCCTTGAGAATAACAGGCATGTGTAGGATCGAGGATGCTAACTAAAGGGGTGAATAGGCGGCTTTAAAAATTCTTTTCACTAAATACACGCTCTATTGATCCCTATGTCAAAACCTAAACAATAATCAATACGGAAGCGATAAACTAAAGTTTTGACAAATTAAAGGCTAAATCAACTAGGCTCACTAAGTGCACTAGCCAATTATGTCTCTAACAATAAATTACAATCCTAAAGACAAGTAAGCAATTTAATTCTAGAAATGTAAATTGCAACAATATAAATAAGGAATTGCAAGCATACACAAGGAGACACAATACTTTTTACTGTGGTGTTCGGAGACTTGCCGGTCTCCCCTAATCCACATTGAGTCAAGCCCAAACCACTTTAGATCGGCTCCACGAATTGAGCACTTGCCTCCCACTAGTAGTAGCTCTTTCCCCTCCAGGTAGGTGAGCTCCGACTTTCACAACTTTGTCGGGACTTCTCACAATCTCCTTGATAATGTCATCGCGCACGACGTCTCCACACGCCGTTTAGGTGTTGGTAAACACCAAGAGTAACAAGTCAAGCCCTATAGCTTGAGCTCCACCAAGTACAACACATGTACAATGATGATCATCGAGTGCAATACATGCATAAAGCTCACCTTAAGTGCAACACATACACAAGAGGCTCTCAATCCTCTCCTAAATGCAACATATACAAATAGGGCTCACTCTTAGCTCAAAAACCAAATGGAAGAGAGCAACACATGCACACAACTCCCACATACCTTCCCCAAAGTCAGCAAGCACAAATGCTAGCCCCCAAGGCTCCTTTTATAGTCTTTCCAAGGAAAACTAGCCGTTGGAGCGAATTGGGCAAAGTGCCTTGCAAACCCAGTGCTACTGTCCAACTGGGACCGGTAGCACCGGCCTCCTCGCCAACGGCTAGAAAACTAGCTGATATAGGAAATCCGGTAGCACCAACCAAGTAGGAGCGGTGCTACCGCTCGAGCGGTAGCACCTGCCAGCAAAAACAAGAAAACACCCCTCTCTGGAATTTTCACACCGCCCGGAGGGGTCCGGTGCTACTGGCCAAACTTGCGGTAGCACCGGCCGAGCGGTGCTACCGGCCCAACGTGTGGTAGCACTGGCCAGAGCTCTGAGCAAAAACACCCTCCGAATCTTCACACCGCCGGAGGAGGTAGTCTAGGACCTCCGTACTATCGTCCAACTGAGAGCGGTAGTACCGGACCTTCGGTGCTACCGACCTCAGGGTCGGTACGACCGACTTTCCAGTACAAGTTTTGATTTCACACAGAAATCAATCCAACTGCACAAGTTAAATATACTCAAGAGATTGTTTCAAGTATACTACAACTACACAAGTTAAATATACTCAAGAGACTGTTTCAAAGTAATGATCCTTGATATAGAAAGATGAATTAGATCAATATTATTGAAACATCAAGGTAAAGCATAAACTCCCCTAAATGTGTGCATTCATGTATATATAGAGTCGAAAACAAAATACAAATCTTAAGGCTAAAACCAATAGTGGAGTTCACCCTTTATCTTGAATCCAAAATATGCATTAAGATATCATAAGATGAATACGAGTGGATACCTTGGGTTTTCCATTTTTCAATGAGATGAGACTAATCAAAGATATACTCAATAAAAGAGTTAGCCTCATATTTGGATATATCAATATGATCATGAATATTATATCCAAGGAATGCGACAAGATATGATAATATGAATTCAAATGCATATCTTTGATATTTTCATCTTTTTCATTCAAAAGAGACTGATAAGATTTAAGCTCAACAAAAGAGTTAGTCTCATTTTTTATAGCTATTTTTTTGTAGCTTTTCACTACAGCGAGGAACAGAGACGGTGCCCGAAGAAGAACTTGAAGATGACGATATTTTTTTGCGGTCGAAAACTTTAACGTTGGCTTAAATTCGACTGAGACATACGCCAAAAGCCACCACGGGCGACTCGGTCAAAAGCAGACCAGGATTTGGTGGAAGCTGGTGCGACCAGGAGCGACCGACGTGTAGGCGGCGACGGAGCTGAGGCCTGAGAGATGAGATGCGTGGGGCGACCGGCGGGTAGGCGACGAGGAGGCCAAGCTCGGGGGTGAAAGAGCCGAGGCCCAGGTTCGATTGTCAGGCAGCGTCGGAGGTATCACGACCCACGTTGATAGTTGGAGGCGACGAGAAAAGGCCGACTGGGCTCGAGTCTCGTAGAGGGTGGGGCCGATCAGAGCAATGTCGGGCTCGACCGAAGAAGACGAACGGTCGGAGCTGCGCGTGGTCCACCACGGTTGAGGAAGACGGCGAACAAGCCTGCTAGAGGCTAGAACAGTCGAAGACGGGGCCAGTCACGTGGAGGGTGCTTCGACGACAGTCGTCGAAGGAAGGAGCAGCCGGAGTGTCGGACAGGAGGAACGACCACCAGAGCCAACAGAGGAGCGGTAACGACAAGTTGACGAGCAGAGTCGCCGAAAAAAATTGGCGTAAGTGCAACACCGGTTTGGAATCTAACCCTAAAACTTTAGCTCTGATACCATGTTATGAATAGCACATGTATTCAACATGAGGCCAATGGGCCAGTATATATACATGTACATAAGGGTATAGAAGGAAAACCTATACAAGGTTAGCAATCTCTATACAAGGCGACTAGCAATCTCTTATATAACGCAACTAGGATACTGCCTAACAATTGCTTGCATGTATTAGAGTACTACAAATCTACTGAAAGGAACCATTCTCCCCTTAAGCAACAAACATACCCAAGAGCTAATATTCCTGCTTATAAAGCCTACTTCTTGTGTTCTAGAGAGTAGTTTCATGACTATCTTTTCTTGTACGGTATTGATATCTTCTTCACCGATCCATGCTCTAAGTTATATAATTTTCCTTTGTAGCTCCTTAGCAAGCATCCTTGAGCGAAAATAGCTGTAATTAAAGCTAATGTTTAGATATGGGCAATTATGATGGCGACACTTCCAAAGATATTGAGTGTTGTTTCTGTGGGAGGGTGTTATTCACTTTGTGGAGCTGCTAAAAATATTGATTCTGGTAGACCTTCATGTTCTTGTCACCGAAGTTGGTATGGTGGCACAACAACAATAGAAGACAATTCATGAGATGAATGGTATGTTTTCTATCCTTGGATGTTTCGAGCATTGAAGGCTTGAAAATGTTTAAGGTGTGTTCCTCCTCTCCTACTGTCCATTTTTCTATGCGATTGTATGGACTCAAATTTATGAATGGAAGTTTTGTATAAGAGAAAATTCCTTCCAAAGCATTGACGAGCACTCGAATTCATTATTTGGTATCGACAGACACCATACTCCTCCAATGGCATTGGTTTACAAAAGTGATCCCTTCTATGCCATTGGTTTGTGAAAGTGATCCTCTCAATAATTCTATAAATGCACACGCTTAGCTCAATGTAGACCTATTGAACCTTTTAATGGGCACATAAAGAGAAGGTAACGAAGCAAGAAGACAGCTAATAATATTAGCTATACCTTTTATAGCTTCTATAAGTTTTCTTTTTGAGATTAAAGATTATAATGTAACAACATACCTAAAATATATCCAGTCAATGAAAAAATATTATGATGACTCAACTTACTATAGCCAATAAGTGAAAGAGTGAATAGACTACAGACACATTATATGGCAATACTCTATGGATGTGAAATGAGACCAACAAGCATGAAATGTATACTATGATTACCTTGGAAACCCTTGGCATTGGTGCTTTGGGTGGTAAGAGCACAAACAAGCTCCTCAGTGGGATTGTTGCAGAAAAAATAACATTAAGAATTCAGCATGCATGTGTTTCTCATGTCTCCTTCGTAATTCTATTTAACCACTAAATACATGCATCGTTTACCCTATCAACAGCATGGGTGTAAAATAAACATTTGGTGTCTAGCAACATGAAAGAATCATTTAAGGTCCAAGAAAATTCATATATCAATATTTGGACAAAGATAATCATTTTCTGGTAAAAACAAGGTGATCGGGAAAACGAAGGAATTTCCAAGTATACAATAGCTATTCACATCCGAATATATGAAAAATGTAATGTAATATTTTTTTGCCAACTCCATTGATTTCCCATGCATCTCTTAGCATAAAAAACAAGTAGGTCGTTGACCATTGGTGGAAATTGCTACCCAAGATCTAATAATCACATACTGGGAATCAAACCTAGAACAGTAACTTCTGAGCTTATGTCCGTAACAAATTGGGTTCTCTTGGTTAATTACTCATAACTGAGAAAAATAAACGCAAGAACTGTCACATCTGTTAGACAGTATCCTAGTTGTCTTGTATAGAGATTGCTAGCCTTGTATAGATATTGCTTTATATAGACTTTCCTTTTATACCCTCATATATATGTAAATATACTGGCTAATTGGCCTCATGTTTAATACAAGTGTTATTCCTAACATGGTTTCAGAGCATTAGGTTCTAGGGTTAGGGTTTACCGGCGTTTGCACTTGCACCTTTTTTGGCGGCTCTTCTCGTCTCCTTTGGTTGCTCTATTGTCAACAATCGGTTCTTCCTCCGGCTGCGATGAGACTTCTCCTTGCCAGCTATCTTGCCGTCTCTGCCTTCGGCTCCACCTCCGTTGCCTCCGGCAGATGCCTGTTCATGACTCGACGCCAGTCGATGTTTGTTGACACCGATTTGATGTCGTCCACCCGAGCTCGACATACACTCGCCCGTCGTCGACGCGCCCGCCTGAGCCCGATCGATGCTCTCTCGATGCACCGTCGTCATGCCCGCCTAAGTTCAATCGACGACCACTCGACACTGGCTGTCATTTGTCTGACTCCGGCCGATGCTCTGCCCAAATCACCTAGCCGATGCTTCTCTCGGACGTGCCTGTGAACTGATCGAATTTCAATCCAATCGGTCTTCTTTAATTAACTCCGGCTTCAAGTCCGGCTCTGGCTCCACCTTTTGAGGCTCTGGCTTCGGCTTCTGCTTGCTAAGCTTCCAGATTTGGCTCTTCGTTTCGGCTCCAGCTTCTGCTTAGTAAAAAAATAAAAAAAATCATGTCATCATCTTTAGGTTCTTCTTTGGGCACCGTCTATGTTCCTCGCTGTCCGATTACCTTCGATGGTCTCAATTATCAAGATTGAGTTCTTCATATACGCCTTCACATACGTGGTCAATGTCTTTGGGAGTTTCTCACCGACGAGCTATCTTGTTCGCCTCATCCTGCTCTCCCTACCGCGCCTGTTATTCCCAAGGAGGTCGATGGTGCTGCTCGACAGAAGACGTCTGATGATTATACTGATGCTGTGGAGTCTTTTCAGACTCAGTTCACTGCATACAATATGTGGATTGATGAGGATGCTCGTGCCTATGCTATTTTGGTTGCTACCATGGATGTGCATCTCACTGGAGATGTGGTTGCTTTGTCTTCGGCACAATTGATGTGGGCGCATCTTTACGACCGCTATGAGCCTGCTAGTGATTCTTTGTACCTTGCTGTTGTGCGATAGGAGCAGTCGCTACAGTGGGGTGATTCTATTGTGGATGAGTTCTATGCGCAGTTGTCCTTAGTGTGGCGTCAGCTTGACCATTTGGACCGGGATTTTGCCGCACTTGCCAGAGCTATCAACGTCAGCACTCTCATTTGGAGCTTCACCGTATCTACGACTTCTTGACACGTCTTCGGGTTGAGTTTGAGCAGATTCATGCCTAGCTGCTTGCTCGCCATCCTCATGCGACTTTGTTGGAGGATCTTGCAGCTATTCGTACAGAGCAGACTCGTCTTCATGGTGCGTGTTTGCTGTTGTCTCCTTCAGTCTTGGCGGTGCCTCATACTACTCTGTCAGTGGCATCTACTCCAGTGACACACGGTGGGGGTAGAGGGCTTCATTGTAATTGCTGTGATAAGAATGGACATGTGAAGTAGTTCTGTTACAAGAAGAAGGATCTTGCTCGTCGAAGTGGATACCCCTCCAAGGGCACTAGAGGCTCGGGGGTCGCTTTGATAGTCGATCATTTTTTGTTTATTGTTTTATCTTGGTGGTTCTCTCATTACTTGAAAGACTAAGAAGCAAATAACAGTTTCTCGTTCGAGTGCTGAGGCTGAGTTGCGAGCTATGGCTCTTTTGACAACAGAGGTTACTTGGCTACGGTGGCTACTTGAGGATTTAGTGTTTCTTTTTCTACATTGACTCCTCTTTTATCTGATAGTACATGTGCTATTAGCATTGCTCAATATCCAGTGAAGTATGAGCTCACCAAGCATATTAATGTTGATGATTCCTACATGCGGTCACAGGTACAGGATCAGGTTGTGGCTCTTCAGTATGTAGAGGTACCTTCTGCCATGCGAATTGTGTATAGACGTTCTTTGAGGCTCAATTTGTTGGCAAGACTTTTCTTCATGTACAAGTCTTCCAATTTCTGCCATAATTTTGTGATGATAGTCTCATGAATAACTTCACGCAGTATGGCAGAGAGGGCTTTCTGGTTAAGTTCTTCCCATTGTTCATCTGTCATTGTCGTCGATTTAGCTGACATATTGAAAAATTGATTTTACCATCGAACTGCTCAATGTCAAATTTGGTGGATGTTATGGTGGAGAATAAAATTACAGATAAAAAATAAGATAGATTCTGAAAAAGAAACTTTCTGTGTGCTCTGGGTGCGTGTAGCAATTTTCTTGGTGATTCTGGTACACGTCGGGTGCACTTAGCAATTTCAGAACAAAGATTCAGGAGCTGAGTCCTCGGAGCTGAAGCACCGTGTTCTGAAGCCGGAGCCGCACGGGCTAAAGATGAAAGCCGGAGCCGCCGACTGCTCCGGAGCCGAAGCAAATGGACTCAAAAAAACGGAATCAAAACCGGTACTGAGATTAGATTGGAGTCCGCTCACAGACAAAAAACGGCAGACTTCCTGGACCTGGTGCTTCTTGTTCTTCACAGGTTTTCCACGGGCGTTTGGGCGGCCGGCGGTTCGTGGGCAGGCAGCGGCTGGACGGTCGGCTGTGGCGGCCACGACAAGCGGCCCGAGCAGCGTCAGGGGAACGCCGAAGGAGGCCACGGATGGCCGAGCGATCAACGCCGGCGGTTCGAGTGCAGCGGCTGAAGGCGACTGCGCGTCGGTGTCGGGCCAGAGGCGGCCGGCTCGGGCGTGGGCCGGCGGAGGCCGACAGTCCGGAGGGGCGTCGGCACCGGGGAACAGCGCGGATCGCGCGCGGGCTGGAAAGGTTCTCGCTATCCTTATCCTTTTGGCTTATTTTGTAACATATCCTTTCTTTTTTGTCAGGCAAATGGCTTGCAAGCATATGCAGTGACCTTGGTAACTTACCTGAGTCTGGTGGTAGGGCTATCTTCTTTTCTTGGGTGGGCCTGCTGATTAATCATATAGTTCAAAACTTCAAATTACATCACTCTACAATCAACATTTGGGTGGGTTCGTCGCTAAACCATGGAATGACCTGTCTATTTGTCCTTACCTGCATGCTCATTTCATGTTTCTGTCAGTGCTATGATATATGATAGAGGAAAACAAAAAAATGTGTCGCCTGCTGATTGTGGAAAGTAGGCATAAATGTACAACCATTATGTTTTCCTATTGCTCATATGTAAGTCTGATTTAAACGATTAAAATGATGCTTAATGAATGTGACTCTTTCTCTACTAGCAATCTAGCATGTTAACTGCTGAACTACAGCTTGCCATATTACCATGACAGCTCAGAACACTGATGCACAGACACTTGTTTTATTGCTTGTAGTGTGTGTTTAGGTCTCCAGGCACCCTAGGGACATCTCAATTTGCCTCATATTACCATGAATTGAAAAATTGCATGTTTGGGAATTTAATTGTAATGCCCTAGGCCCAAACAAACTACAGCCACCTCCATGCATAGCAGCTCTCATGGACTTTCGCCCTCACTTTACCCAAAAGAGTTAATCCAAAGTCACTAGCCTCGACTGCATTTGGTTTATATGCTGTCCATACTCATTGAAAGTATCAACATGGGAGTTGGGATTAAACTCTCACACAAGCACATATGGGCCACTCAGGCCACCTAAACTTAAGCCAGGTGTTACGCTAGTGTTTTTTTTCTGTGTCTTCAACATTTAAGCCCTTACATAGCTGTCTTGGATTGATGCACACCTTGCACGAGGCAAAACAGATCAGGCAGAAGCCTGAAGTGTGTTAATGATTTGACAAAAGGCTTCTTAGTTAGCTAACGATAACCACATCTTGGAGCACTATGACATTGCCACCAGGAGTTTGGGAAATGAGTTAGTTTTTGTGTTTTTGAGGAGAAATTTTAGAACTCACTTGTTCTGCATGCATTTTCAACTTGTCTTGCATATATCTTGGTATGCCCTGTGAAATCATTTGTTCTAAGTTATGCAACGGTCTCTGAATTTGTGTAGCCTTTGTCTTGCTGACCCTTAATCGTAATAATTTTATTATTCTCACTGTTTTTTTCCAGATTCTGTCAGATGATCGTACATTTCGAACTTCAGTAATTTGTGAATGTAGCCTCTTGTACCTTTTTATGCTTTATCCGGCAGCCTCACTACTGCGAAGTTCATCGTAAGTACCTTACTTAATTGAGTTTGCATTTTCTCTATAATTTTTTTGTAGCTATTTTTTTAATATTGGTGTTTGTGTTCTGCATTTTCCTGTACATCGAGGTAAGCTTATTTAAAAGATTTTTGGTTTCCTCATATTGTTATTTACCAAGCTAATTTCCTTTCCTTTTTAGGGTCATACAGCACCATCTTCATCGGATTCTGGATCCTTAGGGAATGTGATAATTGATTTCTATTGGGTAAGTGTTGTTCAAATCCATGGAATTGATTTTCACAATGCCTTTAGGAGCTACCTACTCTCAATTGGACTCCTCTGGACCACTTGCATGATAATATTGCTGTGGTTCTTAACATCTGCATAACTTAGTGACAGTTTTTGTTACTCCAAACTAAATGGTTATTTGCTGATTCATTTCCAGGGAATGGAACTGTACCCTCGGATTGGTAAGCAATTCGATATCAAAGTCTTCACAAACTGCCGGCTTTGGGATGATGTCCTGGCCTGTCCTTGCTGTAACATACTGCATAAACCAGTTTAGAATATTATAATTTTCTTCTGATATAGTAGTCTCACACTCTCATTCACACAATTAAGTGGCCTGTGTTTTGCATTGGTTGCCATCCAAATTATGGTATTGTTGTGCATGTACTCACTGATGTATTACTTTCTTACTACCATGCCAATGCAGAAGATAGAAAGCATTTGTCAGTTGATTTCTTTGAACTTTCATATGCAGCATGAAATGAACAGCCGAATTGCAGATTCTATGCTTGTGAATACTGCATTGATATTCATGTATGTCACCAATTTCTTTTGGTGGGAATCTACATATTGGTGTACTATGGACATTGCTCGTGATAGAGGCAGGTAGCTCTTTTATGTGTTTAATGGTAACATGTCTAAGTTCAATCACCTCTTGAGGTGCAATTGTGAAATCAACTTCCGGTTTTGGCACCTAATAAGCATGAAAAAAATCCCGAAAAAAATAGATGACATAGTCCACAGTATTTTAGCACTCTTTAAAATGTCAACTTCAATTTCAAAATGTGTTACAAGGAACAGAAAATATAAGCTTTCTGTGAACAGTAGCATAACATTTTTTCCTTCTCCCTGGTTTTCTGATTTATCATTTGTCCGGTTTCTCTCATTTTTTTCCTCTTTAACATAGAATGAATCTGTAGTTGAAAATTAATTCTTATGTAGAGTAAATGAGAAGTATGTTGTACATATAGAATTTTGTTGGGCAATTTTCATGTTAATTTGGTGCCCAAACCCAAAATGATTGCACGATTGCAACCCAAAGGATGATTGCACTTCATATATCCCTGTGTTTAATTGCAAGTCTCTTCTTATTACAGTATAGGAAATTCAAAAGAATAATTTTCTCCATTGCCTATCTTTTTACTCAAAATGTTACATGCAGGTTTTGCCTGTCTCATTTTGAGAATTTTAGGCCTGTTCTTCCAAATTACACAAAATAGCCCCTGCATTTAAATAATGTCATCTTGATACATGGAATTGGTTATATAATTCAGATCACAAAACCATATGCTGTCATGAACCATAGTTCGTAACAGGCTAAACACCACTGAGATGAAGGCCGGGTGGTGTCGGCTTGGTGCTATGAGAGATTGAACCATAGATGTGGGTGAAGAACCTTGTAAGAGAGACTACATTAATTCATCTTCATTGCTTGGTAAATAATGACAATGACTTCTTTGGGGTTTGGGGTTTGGGGTTTTGGTCCTGGGGTCCTAGGGTCTCGGTCTAAGGGTTTAGGGTTTAGGGTTAGGGTTTAGGGTTTAGGGTTTAGGGTTTTAGGGTTTAGGTTTTAGGGTTTAGGGGTTTAGGGGTTAGGGTTTAGGGTTTAGGGTTTAGGGTTTTGGGTTTTGGGGTTGGGGTTGGGGTTTAGGGTTTAGGGTTTGGGGTTTGGGGTTTAGTGGCCCAGGCCTCTGTGCCCTGGCTTGTGGCCTCAGGTCTCTGGCCCTGGTGGCTCCAGGCCAGTGGCCCAGTGGCCCAGTGGCCCAGTGGCCCAGTGGCCTGTGGCCCAGGCCCAGGGCCCAGGCCTGTGGCCCAGGCCCAGTGGCCTGGTGCCCAGTGGCCCAGGCCCAGTGGCCCTGGTGGCTCTGTCAGGGCCCAGTGCCCAGTGGTGGCCCAGGCCCAGTGGCCCAGGCCTGTGTGGCCCAGGCCCAGGTGGCCCAGGCCTGTGGCTCAGTGGCCCAGTGGGCCAGTGGCCTGGGCCCAGGCCTGTGGCCAGTGTGGCTCAGTGGCCCAGTGGCAGTGGCCCAGGCCCAGGCCTGCAGGGCCCAGTGGCCTCAGGTGGGCCTGTGTCAGGCCTGTGGCCCAGTGGCCCAGTGGCCCAGGCCCCAGGCGTCAGGGCCCTGGTGGCCCAGGCCTGGGCCCAGTGGCCCAGGCCAGTGGCCCAGGCCCAGTGGCCCAGGTCAGGGCCCAGCCCAGGCCCAGGCCCAGGCCTGTGGCCCCCAGTGGCCCAGGCCTGGTGGCCCAGTGGCCCAGGGGCCCAGGCCTCAGTGGCCAGTGGCCCAGGCCCAGGCTCAGGCCCAGTGGCCCAGGCCTGTGGCCCAGTGGCCAGGCTGTGGCGGTGGCTCAGGCCCAGGGCCAGTGGTGGCCTGTGGCCCAGGTGGGGGCCAGTGGCCCAGGCCTGGGCCCAGGCCCAGGCCTGGCCCAGGCCAGTGGCCCAGGCCTGGCTCAGGCCTGGTCTAGGGCCTGTGGCCCAGGCTCTGTGGCCCAGGCCCAGGCCCAGGCCCAGTGGCCCAGTCTTAGGCCCAGTGGCCCCCAGGCCTGGCAGGCCTTTGTGGCCCAGGCAGGTGGCCCAGGTGGCCCAGTGGTGGCCCAGTGGCTCAGGCCCAGGCCTGGCCCCAGTGGCCCAGTGGCCCAGGCTCTGTGGCCCAGGCCTGGCCCTGGCCTGTGGTGGCCCAGGCCCAGTGGCCCAGTGGCCCAGTGGCCCTGTGGCCAGGTGGGCCCAGTGGCCTGTGGCCCAGGCCCAGGCCCAGGCCCAGGCCTGTGGCCCAGGCTCCTGTGGCCCAGGCCTCAGGCCCAGGCCCAGTGGCCTGTGGCCAGTGGCCCAGGCCCAGGCCCAGGCCCAGTGGCCCAGGCCCAGTGGCCTTGGCCCAGTGGCCCAGGGCCTCAGCCCAGTGGCCCAGTGGCCCAGTGGCCCAGTGGCCCAGGGCCCAGGCCCAGGCCCAGTGGCCCAGGCCTGTGGCCCAGGCCTGTGGCCCAGGCCCAGGCCCAGGCCCAGGCCTGGTGGCCCAGTGGCCCAGGCCCAGGCCCAGGCCCAGGCCTGTGGCCCTGCCCAGGGCCCAGCCCAGCCAGGCCCAGTGGCCCAGGCCCAGGCCCAGTGGCCCAGGCCCAGTGGCCCAGGCCTGGCCTGTGGCCCAGGCCCTGTGGCCCAGGCCCAGTGGCCTGGCCCAGTGGCCCAGTGGCCCTGTGGCCCAGGCCTGTGGCCCAGTGGCCCAGGCCCAGGCCCAGGCCTGTGGCCTGTGGCCCAGGCCCAGTGGCCCAGGCCCAGGCCCAGGCCCAGGTGGCCCAGTGCCCAGGCCCAGTGGCAGGCCCAGGCCCAGGTGGCCCAGGCTGTGGCCCAGTGGCCCAGGCCCAGTGGGCCCAGGCCCAGTGGCCCAGTGGCCAGTGGCCCAGTGGCCCAGGCCCAGGCCCAGGCCCAGTGGCCCAGTGGCCCAGGCCCAGTGGCCCAGGCCCAGGCCCAGTGGCCCAGGCCCAGGCCCAGTGGCCCAGTGGCCCAGGCCCAGTGCCCAGGCCCAGTGGCCCAGGCCCAGTGGCCCAGGCCCAGGCCCAGGCCCAGTGGCCCAGGCCTGTGGCCCAGGCCCAGGCCCAGTGGCCCAGGCCCAGGCCCAGGCCCAGGGCCTGGCCCAGTGGCCCAGTGGCCCAGGCCCAGGTGGCCCAGTGGCCCAGGCCCAGTGGCCCAGGCCCAGTGGCCCAGGCCCAGGCCCAGTGGCCCAGGCCCAGGCCCAGGCCCAGTGGCCCAGTGGCCTGGCCCAGGCCCAGTGGCCCAGGCCCAGGCCCAGCCCAGGCCTGTGGCCCAGGCCCTGTGGCCCAGTGGCCCAGGCCCAGGCCCAGGCCCAGTGGCCAGTGGCCCAGTGGCCCAGTGGCCCAGTGGCCCAGGCCCAGGCCCAGGCCCAGTGGCCCAGTGGCCCAGTACCAGCCCAGGTGGCCCAGTGGCCTGTGGCCCAGTGGCCCAGTGGCCCAGGCCTGTGGTGGCCCAGGGCCCAGTGGCCCAGGCCCAGGCCTGTGGCCCAGGCCTGTGGCCTGTGGCCTGTGGCCCAGGCCCAGTGGCCCTGTGGCCCAGTGGCCCAGGCCCAGGCCCAGTGGCCCAGTGGCCCAGCCCAGGCCCAGTGGCCCAGTGGCCAGTGGCCCAGGCCCAGTGGCCTGTGGCCCAGGCCCAGGCCTGGCCCAGGCCCAGGTGGCCCTGTGGCCTGGCCCAGGGTGGCCCAGGCCCAGTGGCCCAGGCCCTGTGGCCCAGTGGCCCAGGCCCAGCCCAGGCCCAGTGGCCCAGCCCAGTGGCCCAGGCCCAGTGGCCCAGTGGCCCAGGCCCAGTGGCCCAGGCCCAGTGGCCCAGGCCCAGGCCCAGGCCTGTGGCCCAGGGCCTGTGGCCCAGGCCCAGGCCCAGTGGCCCAGTGGCCCAGTGGCCCAGGCCCAGGCCTGTGGCCCAGGCCCAGGCCCAGGCCCAGGCCCAGTGGCCCAGTGGCCCAGTGGCCCAGGCCCAGGCCCAGGCCCAGGCCCAGGCCCAGGCCCAGGCCTGTGGCCCTGTGGCCCTGTGGCCCAGGTGGCCCAGGCCCAGGCCCAGGCCCAGGCCCAGTGGCCCAGTGGCCCAGGCCCAGTGGCCTGTGGCCCAGTGGCCCAGTGGCCCAGGCCCAGTGGCCCAGGCCCAGGCCCAGTGGCCCAGTGGCCCAGTGGCCCAGGTGGCAGGCCCAGGCCCAGGCCCAGTGCCCAGGCCCAGTGGCCCAGGCCCAGTGGCCCAGGCCCAGTGGCCCAGTGGTGGCCCAGGCCCAGTGGCCCAGGCTCAGGCCTGTGGCCCAGTGGCCCAGTGGCCCAGTGGCCCAGTGGCCCAGGCCCAGGCCCAGTGGCCCAGGCCCAGTGGCCAGGCCCAGGCCCTGGCCCCAGTGGCCCAGGCCCAGTGGCCCAGGTGGCCCAGGCCCAGTGGCCCAGTGGCCCAGTGGCCCAGGCCAGGCCCAGGCCCAGTGGCCCAGTGGCCCAGTGGCCCAGGCCCAGTGGCCCAGTGGCCCAGGCCCAGTGGCCCAGTGGCCCAGTGGCCCAGTGGCCCAGGCCCAGTGGCCCAGGCCCAGGCCCAGGCCCAGGCCCAGGCCCAGGCCAGTGGCCCAGCCAGTGTGGCCCAGTGGCCCAGGCCCAGTGGCCCAGGCCCAGGCCCAGTGGCCCAGGCCCAGGCCCAGGCCCAGGCCAGTGGCCCAGGGCCAGGCCCAGGCCCAGGCCCAGGCCCAGTGGCCCAGGCCCAGGCCCAGGCCCAGGCCCTGTGGCCCAGTGGCCCAGGCCCAGGCCCAGGCCCAGGCCCAGTGGCCCAGTGGCCTGTGGCCCAGGCCCTGTGGCCCAGTGGCCCAGGCCTGTGGCCCAGTGGCCCAGGCCCAGGCCCAGTGGCCCAGTGGCCCAGGCCCAGTGGCCCAGGCCCAGGCCCAGTGGCCCAGGCCCAGGCCAGTGGTGGCCCAGTGGCCCAGGTGGCCCAGGCCCAGGCCCAGGTGGCCCAGTGGCCCAGGCCCAGGCCCAGGCCCAGTGGCCCAGGCCCAGTGGCCCTGTGGCCAGTGGCCCAGGTGGCCCAGTGGCCCAGGCCCAGTGGCCCAGGCCCAGTGGCCCAGGCCCTGGCCAGGCCTGGCCCAGTGGCCCAGTGGCCCAGGCCCAGTGGCCCTGTGGCCCAGGCCTGGCCAGGCCCAGGCCCAGTGGCCCAGTGGCCCAGGGCCAGGCCTGTGGCCCAGGCCCTGTGGCCCAGTGGCCCAGTGGCCCAGTGGCCCAGGCCCAGGCCCAGGCCCAGGCCCAGTGGCCCAGTGGCCCAGTGGCCCAGGCCCAGGCCTGTGGCCCAGGCCCAGGCCCAGTGGCCCAGGCCCAGTGGCCCAGGCCCAGGCCTGGCCCAGTGGCCCAGGCCAGTGGCCCAGGGCCCAGTGGCCCAGGCCCAGTGGCCTGGGCCAGGCCCAGTGGCCCAGGCCCAGGCCCAGGCCCAGTGGCCCAGTGGCCCAGGCCCAGTGCCCAGGCCCAGGTGGCCCAGGCCTGTGGCCTGTGGCCCAGTGGCCCAGGCCCAGGCCCAGGCCCAGGCCTGTGGCCCAGGCCCAGGCCCAGGCCTGTGGCCCAGTGGCCCTGTGGCCCAGGTGGCCCAGGCCCAGGCCCAGGCCCAGTGGCCCAGGCCCAGGCCTCAGGCCCAGGCCCCAGGCCCAGTGGCCCAGGGCCCAGGCCCAGTGGCCCAGTGGCCCAGGCCCAGGCCCAGGGCCTGTGGCCTGTGGCCCAGGGCCTGTGGCCCAGGCCAGTGGCCCAGTGGCCCAGGCCCAGTGGCCCAGGCCCAGGCCCTGGCCCAGGCCCAGGCCCAGGCCTGTGGCCCAGGCCCAGTGGCCCAGTGGCCCAGTGGCCCAGGCCCAGTGGCCCAGGCCCTGTGGCCCAGTGGCAGGCCAGGCCCAGGCCAGTGGCCCAGGCCCAGGCCTCAGTGGCCCAGGCCCAGTGGCCTCCAGGCCCAGGCCTGTGGCCCAGGGCCAGGTGGCCCAGGCCCAGTGGCCCAGGCCCAGGCCCAGGTGGCCCAGGCCCAGTGGCCCAGGCCCAGTGGCCCAGTGGCCCAGGCCCAGGCCTGTGGCCCAGTGGCCCAGGCCTGCCCAGGCCCAGTGGCCCAGGCCCAGTGGCCCAGGCCCAGTGGCCCAGTGGCCCAGTGGCCAGTGGCCCAGGCCCAGTGGGCCCAGGCCCAGTGGCCCAGGCCCCAGTGGCCCAGGCCCAGTGGCCCAGGCCCAGGCCCAGTGGGCCCAGTGGCCCAGGCCCAGGTGGCCCTGTGGCCTCCAGTGGCCCAGTGGCCCAGGCCCAGTGGCCCAGTGGCCCAGGCCCAGGCCCAG